>VYXD01006812.1:84370-134901 GCA_013397195.1 Hylia prasina
CGGTAACGGAAGCGCCGAGCTCCGCCCCGCACTCGTTGCCACGGAAACCCGTGAAACCCCCGACGGGCGGCGGAGGCGGGGCTCCCCTTCCTGCACCGGGCGGCGGCTTCGGGGGCGCGGGGCTGCGGAGGGGCGGCCCGGCCGGGCTGCGGAGAGCCCCCGGTGAGTCCCCGGGGCACCCTGGCCCCTCTGGCCAGAGCCCTGGAAGCAGAGGGGAGCCCCGGTGTTCCCCGTGTCCTTCCCAGGGCGGCCCGCCCCCACCGTGCTGCCCTGACCCTCCCTTGGCATAGCCCTGAGGGCTCCCAGTGTGTCCCGAGTACTCCCAGAGTGTCTCTTCCATTCCCACTGCGAACCTGCTGCTCTTCAGGGAGTCCCAGTGTAACTGCATCCCATCTGTGCGCTTCTCCTGGCATCGCTCATCACAGTGACCCTGGGGGACCATGGGGACAGCGGTGCTGATGACCTACACACCAAGGACCTGCCTACCCAAACTATGCCATCCTCTCACTCTGCCACATCCCCACTGCTCCCAAAAACCCACTGGCAGCAATGCCAGTTGGCACCCCAGACTCATTGGGCCCAGAGACAAAAATATCACATGAAAAACAAACTTTTTCTAACACAGAGGCACGGAGAAAACAGCCTGACAGGCCAAAGGCCTCTACAAAGTCCCTGGTGTCAGAAAGGCAACAGAAAATCCCGCTTTAAATACAATTTATACGCATTTTTAGGGTGTGATTTGTATCTGCCTCCCTGTATTGCACAGACAGCCCTCACAGTAATGGCAGGTTTGGGTGACACAAGTCACTCATGACTTGCTCACAGTAATGAACTGGCAGTACTGGATATTTCCCATAACAAAGCTGAACTTGGCATCCGCAGTGGTGGCAGCAGGCGCCCTGTGCTGATGGCTCACATCCGCATGGCAGGCTGACCTGTGTCCCACACTGGTTTGGGGATGCAGGAGTGGCTGTCCCTTGGGAAAGGAGGGTTGGATGCCAGCCCTGTGCTGCCCTCCCCTCAGACCACGTGTTCTCCACCTCCGATCTCGCTGCACGCAGTCCCAGCCTTTTGCTCACTCCTGGCCAGGCTTGGAGCAGGATTCAGCCTTGTCCTTTCACCCTGGCCTGTCCCTCCTGGGCATCCTCAGAGACCCCCCCCATGAGACATGGCCCTGTCACGAGCCAGCCACATTGGTGAGGGGTGATAGGGAGTCACTGGTGTGGGGGGGACAAGCTGCTCTAGCCACTCACCCCAGAGAAAGGGGGCTGTGAAGGGTCACCTCCTTGTCCCCATGCCCCTGGCACAGAAACTCGCCCCTGAGAAGCCGATGCCATCCTGGCCTGGCAGCTGCCTCCAGCTCTGCACTGCATTTTCCATTCCCCTGCAGCCAGTGAAAACCTCCCAGCCTCCCGTTCATCAGAGGTTTATTGGCATTCCCAGCATGGATCCTGGCGTGGATGGATATAGGTGTGTGTGCCTGTAGACACACACCCATAGGTACATACATTCACACGTAGAGGCCCTAAGCAGTTGTAACTTTGCATGAGTACCCCATTATCTGTGCAGCTCCTGAGGCTGGTTTGGGGACATATTGACACACAGAAAGCTACTTTTCCCTTTCCAATAGCAACTGTAAAGCCGTATCATTGCTGACTTCATTTATGAGCTGTAAAGAGTAAAATAAATGTTTATGTAAATTACTTTAACTGGTAAGTAATTTCCTGGCTTTTGAATGCTTCAGGTTTATAATGGTATTGTAATTATGCAAAGCACATAAGTTGTATCAGTTACATCAAGTAAGTCTACATTAAGCAGGCACATGTGTGAATTCCCCAGTTTAGAAGAATAACTCAATGAATAAGCATGGAGCAAAATGTGAGATGCAGGAAGGGTTCTGTGCCAACAGCCCTATTCAAATAGTCACCTGAGCATGACAAACCCACCCCCCCAGCTGCTGGGCTGTTTTTGGCTCTCTGGCAGTCCCAGCACAGCAGGAACAGGCTCTCCAGGGATCCAGGAGTGGGGTTACCCTGGATGCACACTGCTGGCCAGGTACCAGCTCCCTGTCCCTGCACTGCAATGCTGTTTGGCTCAAGGGAGCACTGTGGATCCCAGGGAATGCCCACTTGCTGCTGGACACTCTGGGGGGCTGCGGGCACTCATGGGAGCCTGTGCAGGCAGCGGGTGCCCTGCTGGTGCCCCCCTCCCTGCAGGGATTCACCTACGCTGGCTGGGACAAGCTCAGCCCGGTCCCCCAGCGATGCTCCCATCCTCCTTTTCTTGGCTGTCACGTCTCCGTGACCTGAGCGAGCACCGGCTGACGACATCGCTGGAGGTATTTTTAGAAATGCCGCTTTGCAGGCAGGCAGAGGAACGGCAACGAGGAGCAGGGCTGGCCGCCAGCAGCACCTCCTGCCAGCGCCCAGCAGGTAGTGGGAAGGCTCGATACATCGATGGCCATCAGTGCTAAAGCATCTGCCCTGCGTGGACAGCACCAGCCCGCCACGGGGCACGCTGCCCGGGGACAGTGACCCCGGCTCGGGTTTAGCTCTGCTTTTAGCCCTGCCTGTGCTGTAGCTGAAAAGCATCGCTGCTGTGGCGCGGTGAAGTCAGGCAGGTTAATTTGCCTTTTACTTGGATGAAGGGAAGCTCCAGCGATCGAAACACATCACCGAGTGGGGCCCTTTGTATGGGGTGTTTGTTCTGCCCTGAGCAAATATTTAACCTACATCTGTAAAACAGCTAAAAAATCCCCCAAATGCCAGAAAAAATGTAACTCCTCCTACTCTCCTTTCGAGCAACCTGATAACCTGGTCTAGGAATGCAGGCGGGAGCACAACTGATACCTGAAACCTATTGTATGTTGGGATGCTCCCTGTTGAAAATTCCCACCAGAAGCATCAGACAGCGTGAGAACGTGTCCCCAGAGCACAATTAATTATAAACCAGCTCATTATTCTAATTTTGCTCCTCCTTGAGGAGGTGAGGGGATTTCTCAGCTTTGCTGAGGCATGGTTTGCCAAGCTGACATGAAATGCTTTGCAAAGCAGGAACGAGCCCCCTGCATTCCTACATTGCCATTTCACACAATGACAGGAGTTTTAATTAAGTCTTAGCATGCTCCTGAGAAGTTTACTCATTTTAAAGTTCCCTGGTTGCATTAATTCAACCCCGAGGCTCTGATCCTTGCGATAGGGTTGTGTGGAACTGGGTGGAGAGCAGGAGCTGGGCAGGGGTGTTTCAAGGATCGCTGCCAAATTCCAACACTCTGGGATGCTGCTTTGGCTGGTGGTGGTGTCTCTGCAGCTCAGCACCTTGGCCATGCCCCTTGAGCCAGTTAGGCTGGGTTTGGGCAGCTCAGGGCAGCCCAGAGCCTGTCCACAGCCAAGGACCTGGCTGCTCTGACTGGGAGCTGCTGCATGCCTGGCTCAGCTCTGCCTGTGTCCCCCATGCAAATCTCCTCTATATCAAGCAAATGGCAAAAGCAACACCTTTTTCAACCTGCTGCATTCAGGCAGACAAAACCTCTGCTGTGCTGGCAGCCAGGGCAGTGCCACGTGAGATGTAGCAGCCGTTGGGTGGGTGACTTTTCCACCCTTCCGAATTTCTTATCTTGGACTTCAGTGCACACCATCTAACCAAACCTCAGCCTCCTTCTCCCTTTCACCTACCTTTTGTCTTTGTCATATTTTTCAGCTGGCTTCAGGTACAACTTGTGTTTGGCTTTAATGCCTGTGCCTTGCCTAAGCAAAACAACGCTGGGCTCATCTTGTGCCTCCCTGGCTGCTGGTGAGTGGGGAGCTGCTCTGTGGGAGGACTGCAGCTCACCTCCTAAGTCATTAATGTTTCATGGCATTAATCAACACAGGCTCCTGCTTATAAAGCACTTCTTAGAAACAAGGCTAAGAATAAGCACGAGGTGTCCTTGCTGAGGCTAAACCCTCTCTGCTGGCTGGGGGATGCCCGTGCTGGTTGGAGCAGATCCAGAGAAGGGGCAGCTTGGCACCAAGTAAATTCCATCCAGGCCATTTCATCCAGCAAATGAAAATTCTGGCTGTACTGGAAAGATGGCTGGCTGCCAGGAGGAAATCCTGGTCCTCCTGCTCTGGAAGGAGCCCACCAACACTCCCTCAGCCAGTGCTTACAGGGCATCCTTGGGACCCTCTGCCTGGGAATTTGGGTGCTTTCTGCAATTCTTTTTAACCAAAGAAATGTCTGAAGATAGAAGCTGCAGGTGGGCAATTGGGATCTTTCAAGAATTTTACTACTTACGGTGCTCATTTTCTCCTTTAAGCCAAGCCCCCATAATGGCACTGAGCCTGTTATCCAGGCTGGGTGACACTGGTGACACGGTGTGCAAAGGCAGGTTTCCCTCTGCGCAGGCAGAAAGGAGGGGAGCCATCTCTTTAAGAAATAGATTCAGTTCTCAGCAAATCCATTTATTTTTAGTGCCCTCCAAAGTGTGCTTGTCTTTAGAGAAGAAACGAAGCAAAAGCAGTAATTCTGAATAATTTAGGTAATAGATTTTTGGGGCTGGGGCTGGAGGAATGCAGGGCTCACTAATAACATCCAGTTGATTTAGGCATGGGCAGAGGTAAATCAGTGAGAGCCTCTGCAGGGAAGAGGGAAATATCCCTCTGGTCATAAAGGATGCACCCATGCAAAGGAAAATATTGTAATGAGCAATGGGCTCAGCTGCATCCTGCCTGCATCACAAGAGCTGTGCCCGACAAAGGGATGAATATGCAAACGAGGTGGGATATTCACCCATGGAATTAAACAGCTTTCCAGCTAACCGGCTTTAACTGCTCGATATCCAGCTGCCTGCAAGATCCCACCGAGAGTCCATCCTGGCACGGGTACAGCACACTGGCCCCTCAGGTCCTTGGCTCACCCTGTGTCACCTCTCTGTGCCCTAGGAATGCTCGGCAGGCACGGTCCAGCCTCTCCACGTCCCAGGGCTGGTGTGTGCGGGGTGCTGGACCAATGCAGCTCTGCAGCTTTGGCACCAGGGGGATGGAAACACCACCCTCCCATGGATCACCAACACCGGCCATGGATAATGCATATCCCAGCGCTCACACCGGCAGCGGGACATCAGCACAGATCCCTCACCACAGCCCAGCCCTGCCCAGGTGTCCATTTCCATCCAGTCCCTGGCACCGTGGGGATGCTCCCACTGCCTCCATTCACTGCTGGGTGATCTCTTCCCCATTTTTATCTACCCTGAGCTGGAGCATTCCAGCCCACCTCACACTATCACAGCTTCCCACTCACCAAGGAAAAAGGCTAAGGTCTTTCTAGTTTACTTACTAAATAAGCATATTTCATGGTGATTTAATTATGGACCTAATTTAGACCAGATTCTATTTTTGTTTTTTTATTTTTTTTAATTCTAAGGTGCAATTGAGATGGTGAAGGAAACTGCACTCAGTTAAGAGTGAGTCACCAAAGGGGTCCATGAAGCTATCTGCCAAAATTTACAGGAAAAACTGTGTTTTCTTGTTAACACGAAAATAGATGCATAACTACCACAGAAACTCAAACAAAAGCAAAATTTCTTCTTCTTGAGTTGGTGCTTCAAAGATTCTTTCTCAGCAGACTATAGAATTAAAATCTGCAGACACAGTGCCAGGATCTGTCCTCAAAGCTGGCTTTACACCCAGTAAGGGTCTTCTGCTTCCTGGCTGAGCCAGGGGAAATTGGGGAAGACAAGCAAAGGAAACATTGAATTCCAACCTCCCTGCTAAGGTTTAGGGAAAAAGGAGCAGCACAGCGCTGTGCAAGACTATTTTAGAACAGGAAAGTTTTACATCTACGCCCAATGAATATTAAACAGCCACACGCTCCAGCTCTGCTGCCCGCGCCTGGCGCTGCGTGAGCAGATTTAATTTCTCTTTATGGAGAGGAGCAGACCCACACCCAGATTTTCATGCAGGTGCCTTAGAGGTGAACGGGATGTGAAGGGTGAACCTGAGTCTTCTCTGCCAGGAGATCCCTTCAGCAATCACTCACAACTGGAAAAACAAGGAGACATTAAGGAAAAGCTGGCAGCGCAGGTAGGGTTTATGCAGACTGACCTGGAATAACTGCCAGCTTGCTGGGAACTTCATGTAAACCTTCCTGGGCTTTCACATCTATTTGCAGATCCAAGAGAGGTGTCAGGTGAAACAATAAGGATGAGATGGAGAAGGAAATGTTACACAAAGTGGGAGCAAGGCATGGCCAGCGAACTCAGTATCCCAGCTGAGGTGGGACCAGGGCTCTCTGGGGCTCAGGCATCTCTATTAAGTTATCTTCACCTTCAGCCCACCAGGAAAAATGTGCAGCTGAATTAACCCCCTAGGAAGCAACAGCAAAATAAACACAGAGCCTGTGTGCAAACATCCAGGGATGTTTCCTGAAAACAACTCCAATCCAAAGGCATTGTGCTGATTTTCATCCTCAGCCTTTGATTTTGACACAGACCATGCCCTGTTTGCCCCCAGCCCCCACCACTGCTCTCACCTGTGGAGCCATCAAGGCCCATCCTGGTCCTGGGCACTTCTTCTGGAAGCATCCTCCTCCACAGGCGAGTCTCCTCATGGTGTCCATGGGTCTGCAGAAAAAGCCCTCGAGGCTGCAGCGCTCACACTCCTCACTGTGGGCAGGGATGCTCTCCACAGCCTGCACCCTGCTCCTCCTGCTGCTCCACCAGCTCCAGCCCTGCACCGACAGTCCTGCCAGCACCCACAGAGTGTGCATGGCTCAATCCAGCCGGGAAGGGGTGCTGAGCTCTGGATATGGTCGGTGGGAACCCTCTTCAAGCCCCTCTCAGACACCAGGGGTGAGCCAGGCCGGCCGATGCTGGCAGCAGCGCTCTGGGCTGGGATCCTTCACCGTGCTTTTCCACACGTGGTGCCACAGGGCTGGAACACCAGCACTGAAAAATCGTTGTCTTTTCATCAGGGGCTTTGTTGACTCTGTCCCAGCCTCAGGGGTGCCTGAGTGGAGTCCCCCTGCAGTTCACCTCTTCCCTTATTATGGACCAGTAAATGCTGTTGTAAAGATGGTCCCTAAGGGTGCCTGGTCGCAGAAGGGTCCCAGTGCTGCAGAGACAGGGTGGTGGCACTCCCCAGGGATGGTCCACTGGCTCCAGCCTCCCCAGCAAGCCAAGGCAAAGAATGACTTCCTGCACCCAGTGTTGCCTTCACCACTGAATGTCTCAGCCCATCTCCTCTGGCTCTATCCCACCTGTGGCCAGAGACGGAGATAGCGCCGTGCCCTCTGCTCCCATCTGCCAGTGCATTAAGAAAATGAGAGCTGATTAAAGTCCATCCCCTCCTGAGCACCACTGGTCCCCAGCAAATTGCTGACACCACTGATTTAGGGGCAGGGGCAGACAGGTGGACTTCCCTCTGTCTGCAGACATCCAGTTTTGGATGTGTTTGGGGTTGCTTGGGTCTGAGCATTTCCTGTGGTCACAAGAAGTGTTTTAAGTGCAGAAAATGAATGTGTTAATTTGATTTTCTTCTTTCTATTACCTCTTAAAAGGTTGGTTCAGGCACTGCCTCTCCTTGCAGCCCTGCTCCTCCATTGCACACTATGCAAGGATGCCAAGATGGGACGGGAAGGAGCTTCTGTGTGCCCACAGCACCCATTAACCCACAGCAACTGGAAGGGCCCTGTAGCACCAAAAAGTCTCCTGTTTCTCAAGGCAGGCCAGCTGGAAAGCCTCATTTCCCTCCCATTAATCTCCACCTGCCAGCACTTTCTAGAAGGCAGTTAAGAACATTGAAACTGGGGAGATTTGCAAAATAAACAGCGATCAAACGCAAAGCCCTGGGTTCCTGCTCGGAGGGTGTCTGCCAAGACACACAGATCGTATCAGGCTAATTTACAAAAGGAAAACCGCCCTAATTAGTGTTCAGGAAAGCACTTTAATGAGAAGAGCATTAGTGCAAAAAGCAAGTGTGCCAAGAGGTCAAGCTGTTCCTGATGCCAGAAAAACAGGAAATAGGGCATAGCTGATCTTTGCCCACTCAAGCAGCAGCACTATTTTCTCATTTTTTTTTAGTAATATCTCAGGCTATTAGTGAGGAATTTAGAAAACCCAGAGCGAAATGCCCAGTGGCAGGGCAGAGCCTCCGTCGGCAACAAGCTCTGATCGTCGCGCTGCCAGGTGTGGACAGGGCTCCCTGCAGCCCTCCCCTCCCTTTTGGGGCAGAATGCAGGTTTTCTGGGGTTCCCCTGTGAAGGGAAGAGCAGAAGCGCTGTCAGTGCCACAGCCGCCTCTCGCTCTGACGGTGGCCAGTAACCATGGCAGCGGAGGGATTTGCACGTGATATCGGCATTTCTGCAGCACAAAAGAGCCTCTTATCTAGAACGAGTCACTGCTCTGGCTGGTCTTCATTCCTCTGGTCATTGCTAAGGCAGAGCAGCGTGGGGCGCTTCATGTGATGCTCACCGCGGGGCAAATTCGGACCATCGACGCTGGGACACATCCCGGTCATCCCCGGGAAGGCTCCGGGATGCCCTGGCTGCTCACCCAGCCCCACAGCAGCAGTCCCACGGCGGGAGGCAGAGCCAGCCCTCCCCACCGCTCCTGGCAGATAAACTGGGGAGGGAGCAGGGATCGTCCCGCTGAGCTCGGGTTTGCAAAAGCGTCTGGAGCAATTTGGGCCACGCGGGTTGTCCCCGGGATGTCACAGCCCAGAGCTGGCAGGGGTGTTCCCTGGCGTCCCCACAACCTGATTTATCTCACTTCTGCAGTTGTTCATATTTCTTCTCAAATTTCTTCCCGTTTATCCAAGAAAACAGTTTTGAGACTTTAACTGTTGGACTTCCAGCTCTTCTCGTGCATCAAGTGGCTTCTAAAAGCAGAGAAAACTGCATGAAAGAGCATAGGTTTCTAAGCTTCAGTTCTGCAGATGATCAAACCCAGCTCTCTGCACAGAACCCTCTTAGACATTCACCCCAGGGCATGAACCAAAGTGGGCAAGTTTCATCCCAAAACCAGAACAGGTAAAGAGGGAAGAATGAGAAAAGAAAAGGTCATTGAGCCTGAGCTCAGCCCAAGCTGCTGCTAACAAGCACTGTCATGGGCACCCATAGCTTTGTGAACCTCTGTGTGGCCCCTTCCCAAAGGTGGCCTGGTGTTTTTTCAGGGTGTTAATTCCAGTGGGGCCATCATAGCACTTAAAAGGAGCTGTGTGCTCACAGCAGAGAAAACCAGACTTGTATTAGCTCCATTTTAGGGGAAGGTGAAAGGGATTCAGACAGATTTATATGCAAGTGTCACTCAAAGCAGAGCTACACAAAGGAAAAAAATATATTTAGATAGAAAAAGTGGGTTACAGACCGTTCCCAGAATTAGGAGTATGTCCTGCTGGTTAAGGTCTGTAAGTTTCAAGGTTGAAGTGCTTAATTTTATTTCAAGCTTTCTAATTAAACACCATTTAACTGGGCTCTCCATTTATCCTGCAATTTCTTTCTGGACCTGAGTCTAATCCCCAAACCTGCTTATTTGCTTTTACTTTCATTACAACCTTATCAGTGATTAACCTGCTATTGCACTTAATCTTTTTAAAAGATTTCTCTGGCTATAAATACAGGGAAGGTACCTGCCCTGCTTCTGTCCAGAGGAAAATAACTTCCTCCACTGTCAGATGTCTGTGGAGGGTTATTACTATTCCTTCTGTCAGCTGATTTTTCTAAAGGGAGATATTTGTCTTCTCTAACTTCCTACAGAACATTGAATCAGTATCAGTTCTCTGAAAGACACAGGCCACAAGGAATATAAATACAGCCCTAGTATAAAAATAATAATTACATATATAAAAATATAAACAGTATATATAAAGTCTCCAATAAAGATGCTGTTGGTGACAATGAGACAAAATCTACCACATTCCTACAGCTCCAAAGACAAGCTCTGCTTCTTCCTCCAGCACTTCTCTATTCCACTTATTTCACTAAAAAGCAGCAACAGCTAAAATATCACTGCAAGAAGACCTGGTTTCCATGGCAATAAGCAGCTGCCTGTCAAGATTCGCCAAGTACTGCATTAATATTATGAGAGGATCTCATATCAGATCGACCCAAGACTTAAGGACATCAAGAGGAATGAGCAAAAGCTAATAAGAAATGCAGTAAAGGTACATGGAGTGTTACCAAATCCATCAGGAACGCTCCAAGGGCACTGGAAGGATCACCAAGTGATGAGTGTCCTCTGCAAGGTATTTATTGGAACCAATGCAAAGGAAGCTCATTGCAAATACAGCAAAACTGGTAAATGAATGGAATTTAAAAGTTCAACAGAAGAAAGCCAATCCATGGTAACCCCCAAAACAAGAGGCACTAAAGTCTCTGTCCTCTGTCATCTCTAAATAGCCCTGCAGAGCAAACAAACCTGAGCTCAACTCCCCAGCCCAGCCTGCAAGTCTAGCCCTACCTTGACCTTAATTATTACCCAGAGAATAATCTCTCCAAAGAATTAAAACCATAAACAGATCACAGAGAAGGATAATTTCAGATCTCTTCATGGTTCCAGAATTACCAGTTGTGTATCCATCACCATCTCATGCTGAGTGTTGAAAACTAAAATCTTCAAGCAATCTTTGCTATTTAAGAAAGTTTTTTCCCCTCATATTGGTGATTAAAGGCAAATTACAATTCTACTACCAGTATTATGTGACCTCTGAGCCTCTCAATTATTTATTGGGAAATCTGAACTGCATGTGAGGATTTTTTGGCTGTCAGTGCATGAGGGAGCAAGAAGTTGAAAAACAACTGGAATGCTGAAATAAATCCACAGCAAGTGAATGGTAATCTACATGGTGTTTATTGTAGATACAGTGAATTATGAGAGCAATCACAGCCCACTATTTATTTAAATGCTTTTTCTAAAGAATATTAAATCATAGCAGCGAATCAGAGCCCCAGTTTGATTTTTGCACGTTTCCTGGTTTGAGTAAATAAATGTTTAAAGAGCTCAAAAAACTCCCAACTTTGCACTCCCCACCAAAATCTTCTACCTGGCAGAAAACCACTTGCAAATGACTGAGGCTGAGAAATATTCAGGGAGGTTGGGTGAGTGCAGGCTCTCCCCTGCACTGTGATTCCTTCAGACCCTCCTGCAGTATAGTGGAGATAGTTAAATTTGTTTAAAGGAAAGCAAGACTTTGTTAACTAATGCTAACACCTATTCTGGTTTTGGTTTGTTTTGGGTTTTTTTGCCACAGAAAAACCCACACATGTTGCAAGAGACAGGGGGGAAAGCAACAAAAGAAGATCCCAAAGGGAGGTGAAGGCCAGCCCCGGGCTGCTGATGGGAAGAGGGATCACCCAGGGGTGACGCCAGCGCTGTCACCCTTCATGAGGAGCCCGCCTGTGTCACAGCCAGACCTGTGGAACCTGCAGCACTGCTCACAGCTTTTGCTGAACACCTGAAAAGTCCCTTGGCCATGGTGACAGGGTTGCCCCCTGCAGCAAAACCTGACCCAACTTTTTCCTCCAGAGGATGGCAAGTGGCTCCTCTCCATGGAGGCAGTGGTGCTGTGGGAACACGGACAGCCAAAAACTTGGGGAGGATCTGGAAAACCTCATCCAGCACCACCTCATGCACTGCTTCTCACCACCTCTCAGCTCACTCTGCTTGCTTTGAGGAGGATGAGGAAGGACCTGGTGGTGCTGGAAGGAGATGGGACACTCGAGCCACCAGCTGGGTGCTGGCTGCTGAGCAGATGTTTGCCTTCCCCTCCAGTTCCCGATCCCAGCACAGCTGGGAGAGTGACTTCATGACTGCAGTGATGAGCAGGACCAGAGTGGCTTCTCTCCCCACAGGAAATGTGGCCAGTCTGAAGTGACTGAAGGGCTGGGAATTGCCTGCTGGAAATGTGGATGTCACTGAGGTCCAGCAATGAGTGCAGGGGAGCACCTGCGTGCTCGTGCACACTTGTTGGCACATTACAGGCTCTGAGCTGACTCTGAAACACTGTCTGAGAGAGGAGAGCACTTACTGCACTTCTCTTTCCCCTCCCAGCTGGGACCCAACTCAGCTTCTCCTTTCCTGCTTTCTGTTTATCCCTCCCAGCAGTAGCAGCACAGAAAAATCCCAAGGCTGGAAAAGAACTCCAGGAACATCTCATCCATGATTGTGCTTCTCTGTCCTTGAAAGATGCTCATCAAATCTCTCCATAAGAACTGCCAGTAATGGTGAGTCCACCACCCTCCCAGGGAGGACAGCTGGCAAGAATTCTTCCCAGTGGCAAAGCCAAGGTGGTCTTGACACCATGCAGGGATCCTCCAGCACCTTACAGTCTGTGCACTTGGGGACAGAGCTTGGCATTCTCATGACAGCTTGATTTGCTCCATGCTTGGCCTGTGAGCATAGTCCACATCCTTTTTGGATGAATCACTCCCCACTGCTGCTGTCAACCTTGAGCCCAACAGAGAAACCTTGTTGTTTTTTTTCCCTTGGTTGCTTCTAGCCAAGCGGTGACTCAGCTGTCAGAGGTGAATAACTCTTCATGCTTTGTCTGAACACTCATTAACCATCCAGAGCCATAAAAAGCAATTTTTCCATAGCTCTCCCTCCACAAGGCTGGATTTCAAAGCAAGAGGGCTGACCTGAGATTTAGTGGGAAATTCATAAAGGTGCTCAATGGATCTGCAGAGCATAGAAACCTTATGTGGTTCTGGGTCAAATGGCAGAGGGATTTATCAGCAGTGATTGAGGGTCTGGGCAAAAGAGAGAGGCAGATCCTACCCACAGCACATAGCAAAACCTACAGCCACTGTATGGAAATCATTAACAACAAAAATCTGCTAGCCCAGGCATTTGCCTTACTCCTACGCCTGCCCCGGGACCTGCTGCGGTTTCATTCCTCTTCTTCTTTTTCATCTTTCTCTGAAATCTCAGCAGCAAGGATTTCCTCATCTTCTTTTGCTGTGGAAATCACACGAATGGTGACTGAATGATCAGAAGATTCTGAGGATATCTCTTCTCCCAGGCGGGTTTGTGCTTTGTGGGACGTGACAGACAATCTCTGGTGCACTGGTGATTTTGGTGGGGTTGGGCTGACACTGGAACCCTGCAATAAAAAGTATAAAAAGAGGCAAAAGCAACCTTAGCAAATCCTTGCCCACTACCCCTAACATGGCAAAGCTGGACACGTGTTCTGTGGTTCCTTCATAGGATCTCTGCACTGGGATATCAGCTTGATGCCAGAGATGCTCCCTGCAAGAGGGGCAGCTGGATTATATCTTGCACGTCTGGAGAAACACAGAGACAAGAGCACAACAGAGCTTCCTCATGTCTGCACTAACTCTTGTTTTGCTCCTGAAATTTTCGGAGGGGCTGATCTTGGCCAAGTATAGCACTAGTGCTGTTGTGAGGGAGCAGCCCCAGTTGTCCTCCTTTAGAGAGGATGTGCCACGGAGAGGGATGTTAGCAGGGTCCTGCTCACCCATTAGTAAGGTTAGTTCCCAATTCATGCACCCTTCAGCAGCTGGGCTTGTTTTTTCACTCATTCAGAGCCCTCAGTGCCACTGTTCACTGCTGCTGTTAACTGGTTATGGATTAATGATAACACCACATTGTTTGGAGCCTCTGGTGCCTCTGTGGGACTGCAGAAATGCAGCTATGCTTGGCATCAACCTGGTGTTTACCCAGCTTCAAGGCCACCACATTCCCTATCAGCTCCTCTTTCCCCTCCCTCCACACATCCAGATGTGATAAGCGTGCCTGGTTCCATGCTGAGATTAGTAACAAGGTCTGCATGGAGACAAAATTTCCCTTACAAGTTTAGTTGAGACGGAAGAAAAAAAGGGGGGGAAAAAAAAGGACAGGGCCATTTTCCTTCTCAGCTGCTCATGACAAAACGTGAGGGGGTGCATGCAGAGGTGGCAGGATGGAATTGCCCGCTGCAGGGATCTCTGCCCCAGCCACCTGGGGAAAGCGTTGAAACATCAGCTGTGGGTGCTGGGTGCCCCTGCCAGTACATTGATTAATTATGAGGGGCTCTGTCTCTGCAGGACAGAAGAGACATTCATTTGCCTGTGGCCATAGCCTAGCCAGAAATTAGACTCGGGCTTAGCACAGGTGAGCAAAAATTTAATCTTATTCCCCTTTTGTATAGCAAAACAAACCCCTGTGGGACACTGGCATTCCCCCAAAGGCTGTGAAAGATGTTGGCTCACCCCCTGCACTCTGCCCAAGCTTCGACAGACCCCAACATCCTGAGCTCAGTCCTTTAAGGAACCTTAACCCCTCCACAGCTGGTGGGGAGAGCCCGCTTGGCATCTAAGGGAGCAAAGGCAAATTTCCAGGCTCCCCATGCTGACCTGTGCCTCCTGCATCGCCCTCAGCTCCTTCAGCCTCCAGCGGAGCCGCCCCAGCGGCCCCTTGCCCCCCATCTTCCCTGCGGCAGCCAGGGCAGCCTTGAACAGCTTTGGGGTGTCAGCTTTCGGGGGGATGACCAGCGGATCTCCGGGGCCTCCTTTCTCGTCTTTGGGCTTGTTGTTGCTTTTCAGCATTTTCCTACAGCACGGAAAGGGAGAGGTGATGTCAGTCCGGGAGCGCGTTCTGCCAGCTGGATTTTGTAACGCAGAGAAACCAAGCGTTAAAAGGACCGGGATCTTTATGTGCCTTAGGGAGGAGAGAATAACAAATCTGAGAAATGCTAAGAACTAAAGCGGATCTTTTCACAGATTTTTAAAGGAAGGCACTTTGGCCATGCTCCACCCGCTGCGAGAGAGGAATTTTCTCAGCCGGAGCCTCCCCGGGCAGCCACGAGGGCCGGGTGCCCTCTGCCGAGGGACAGCAGCTCCAGCCGGGAGCGGGGACGCAGCGCCGGCAGCAGGAGCTTCCCCAGGGCGCCGCACGGAGACAAAACTCCCCTGAGACTGCGAAGCCCAGGCTCTGCTGTTTTAAAACCCCCAAAGGTTACAAAGCAGCACGCACTTGGCCTTCTTACGCAGCAGCTTCTGAGACTCCGGGTAATGCAACAAAATCTCGTTCAAGTCCTTCTTCTCCAAAATAAAAAGGTTGGCGAAGCCGTGGGCCACGACGTTTGCTGTGCGGCGATTTCCCCCTCCTGCTGCCAGCAAGCTGGGAGAGACAATGCAAGCCATCAACACCTCTGTTCACAGGCTCAGAGCGTCAAATCTCCTTTACACGTCTCCATCTCTCTCTTTCAGGGGACTTAGAGTTTAATTTTCACTCCTGATGGAATTTATCATGCACAGTTTTTAAAGGATGATAAAGGGAAACCTTGCATGGAGTACTATAAAAAATACTAGATAAAACTATATGGAGTACTATATAAAAAATTATTTGTGGGTTTGAAGGGTTAAATATTGCCTTTTACACCAGGCTGGTGTCTGCTGGGCTGTGTGGAGGCAGCAGTATTGCTGTGCTACCAACTGGTACAGGGCTTTTCATTCCCATGGAAGGGGTGGATTAATGACTGGGAGACTGTATTTGTGAAACACCTTTTCTGATCAGTTTTCCCATTCCCCCATCTGTGTTCCTCTGTTTACTGTCACCAGCTCCCCAGGCAGAAGGCAACACGATGACAAGAACAGCAGGAAAGCTGTAATTTGCGTCTCAGCCACTGCCCAGTGTTCATGGCTCTCAGTCACAGAGATTAATTGGGATGCTGCTGATCCTTCCACTTCCCACCCTCCTCACCCAAAGCCCACAAGCTGTATTTCCCCAGCTCCCTGACAGTACTTCAGTCACCTGATTTCCCCAAAGACAGATCCAGCTTTCAGAGTCACCAGCACGGATTTGCCGTTGGGTCCCCCCAGCACCTGCACTTGTCCCGCCTGGATGATGTACATCTCACGGCCTATTTCTCCCTGCAGGGAAAAGGGAACCTGGGTGGGATGTCCAGGAACAGGGACACCTCATGGATGCCCTAAGCATCTTGCTGGAAATCCCCATGACCATACTGCCCTCTCCAAGCTCCCAAAATGTCTTGATGGAGCTCACTCCTGAGCATTCTCATCTCAGCATCCCAAAGACTCCAACAAGGTCTCCCCTGCTCTCCTGCTGTTCAGAGCTGCAGCAGAACAGGTCAAACTTTGTACAAGACCAGCTGCAACCAGGGGTGGTTTTGCTCCAAATTCCCTCCCCTGTGAGGTGTCCTGGCTTTTCCTTGTGCCCTGCACAGCCTGGCTGTGACTCCCAAGCACCTCATTACCTTCTTGCACACGTAGTCGTTGGGCAGGTAGACCACTGATCTGAGGCGCTTCAGCATGTCGAAGATCATCTGTCTGTCACAACCCTGAGCCCAAACAGAGCCAAAACATGCCAGCATGAGCCTGTGCTGGCGTGGCAGGCTGTGCCAGCCAGGGGCTGTGCTGCAGAGGGTACCTGGAAAAGAGCTACTTTGCTCACGATGTTGTAGTTCACGTCAATGGCGATGTCCAGCCTCATCTTGTCTGGCAGCTGCACCAGCAGCTCGGACTCATCTGTGAGACAGAGCAGAAAAGTGGCTGCTTGCAGCATTTGATCTGAGAGCCTGTCCTTCAGGTGGCAGTGGGAAAGGAGCCCAAGTTCTGGTGGCAGAGGGCAGGAGCCAGCTGGCACAGAAGGGTCTCCTGCAGCTTCTGCCCACCCAGCAACCTGCAGGTCTAAATCTGAAGTGTGATGGAAAATCACCCTTTGCATTATCCCTGCCCAGATGGCTCTCAGAAACAGACGATGAGCTCAAGTCAGCATTTTTCTTGTCCAGGAGGGTGGGCATGGAGGTCCTGCCTGACAACATGCTGGTATGGTGAGCTGGTGGCTTTGCTGCTGGACACACTCTGGCCAGTGACTGGTTGACAGTCACTGTCCTCTCTCCAGGACACTGGACTGTGCTGTGAGGGATGCCAAGTCACCAAAGTGCTGTGACCCAGTGGCAGTCTGTAAACTCTATAGGTGGGCAAACAAGCCCCTATACTGAAGAGTGAAATAAGCCACCCTCCACCCCCAAACTGTAGCGCAATTTGACAGCAACACTTCAGCTCTGCAGAGCAGCCACAGCAAAACGCGACATTGAGGCGCTCACCCTTGGAGTGGCAGGATCTCACCTAGCATGCCTTGAGAGTGCCACGTGTACTCATACCACGTCTTCACCCGGTTCTGAACAGTTCTGGGGATCTTGTAGAAGTTCATGTATTTAATGGTGCTGTCCATGCAGCTCCGATAGTAAGTTTGCCCTGCAGTAGCAGCACCCACCACGTCTCTCATCTAAATGGAAGAGGTGGAGGAGAACTTTAGGTTGCTGTCACTTGTCCATCAGCAGGTTAAGCATGTAAGCCAAGTCCTAACAGCATCTGTCAAGTCCTTTTTGTCGTGCACCAATGCTGAGCAGGTCTTCTTCCCATGGGGAAAACAAACTCAGAGGGGCAAATCTGTGGCTCAAACCCACCAAACCCACCCCCAGCTGAGGCTGTAAATCCCCCCTGACTCCAGCTCACCTGCCCTATCATGACAGAGAAAGCAAAGACGCCTGTGAAGTAGTTCAGCAGCTGGAAGACGATCTCAAACAGTGTCTTGGGGTCTGGCAGGCCCCCGATGGTGATGAGGGTTTTCACTGCCCAGTAGTAACAGCGGATGTAGCTGGGAGGAGAAGAGGAGAGGAGGAGAGGAGGCAGCTCTGAAGGCATTTCTGTTTCACCCCTCAGCACCGAGCTCATGGCCTCTGGCCATGGCAAGCCAGAGTCTGCTGAGAGTAATTATGGATGACAAAGAGAAAAACTGAAGGGTTCAGACTCCCCACCACACCTGCAGGTGCTTCTGGAGGTGCTACAGGAGCAGGAGAACCAATGGTTCCTCCAAGAACCTCCACTTGGGAGGCTCAGCTGTTCTGGTTTTCTGCTCCTCACAGCTCTGCTATAAACCAGCAACGTATTTTCAGCAACATTTACACTTTTAAAAATCATCAGGGGAAAAAAAGTGTTTGTGAGCAAATTGTTGGCATGGGATTTAGGAGAAGCCAAGGGAATTCCTGATTCCCTGGTCTTGGACATTCCCTTGGGCGTTTCCACCTGAAGATGGACACAGATTTGTATATCACACAAAATAACTCTCTAGCAGGAACATTAACACAGGTGGGGGCATTCAGCTTGTGAGCCGAGGGCTCTGCCTTGGGGACATTTAACACAGGTATTGCCATGGTGAGGGGAAGGGCTGGTCACTGGCCCCATCTCACACCCCGGCTGCTCTGAGGGGCCTGACACAGAGCACAAGGACACACGGTGTCACTCCTCCATCCCAACCTGGCAGCACTCAGCACAGGCAGAAACAGGATTCATACTTGGATCTTGGATGGCCAGGGAGAATTCCTTTGCTTCCCACCACCAGGATCCCACTTTTTCAGCCACTTCACCATGCCACTGCTTTCCACCTCTGCCCAGCTGCAGCCTCATCTTGCAGCACTGGGTGTTACTGCATATTCCATCCCTCCCATCCTTGTCACTCTCCCTGGCTCCACACCTTCTCCTGGCACTCCCAACCCCATGCTTCAGGGGTTTTTATGAATCCAGCTGTATCCCCACACCTCCCTTATTGCTCCAGCTCATGGCAGCAGGCTGTGCTACGTGAGACCCCCAGCCCTGGCTTGTACCTGTTTCCTTCCCCATCATAGACCCAGGTGGTGGAGCCCAGTCCTTCATAGGCTGAGGCCCAGTAGTAGAGGCAGGAGTTCACGTGCAGGCTGTACAGTAAGTAGGCAGTGGTCCGAATCACTCTGCAGAAAAACCCAGGAGAGAGCAGGAAGGGAGATGGTGTCTGCTGGAGAAAGATGTCAGGATCCCCCCTGGTATCAGTAGGAGCCTTGAAGTGGTGACCATACAGGTCCTGCCAGTGCAGGATTCACAGAGCACCCCAACAACCCTACTGCTGCCTCCTGCAGCCCTGCAGCTCCAGAAGTGCCAGAAAAAGCAGTTTATCTGCTGATGGTTCTCCTTCAGTGCCAGCACCCTGATTCTGTGTGTTGGAGAGAGGTGACCCTACCCATGCAGGCTTTGGGACCCTGATGTCCACAACATCAGCCAAAGCCCAGGTACAGCAGGGAAATAAATCAGGGACCCAGAACAAGTGCAGAATGAAGTGAACCTTCCTCCCCAGTGGCAAACAGCAATTCCATGTTCCCTCCTCCCCCCATGCCCCTCACCTGTAGATGTATGCCTTGGTCAGGATGGCCTCCAGGCGGTTGTTGAACTCGAAGAAGGCCATGTACTGGGAGGAGAAGGAGAGCTGCACATTCCAGGCTCCCTGTTGGGACACACACCTCCCCACAAAACCCCTCTGCCCCTCATTTCCCTCTGCAGCCCCTCTGCAGCATGGACTACCACAGACAGATTTGTCTCCATCCATAAGTGCCCTTCTAGTCAAACGTGAGTAGTTTAGGATTGAAATGAAGTGTTTGACCAACAGCCCTGCAAAGCCTTTGGGACAAAACTTCCCTCCTTTTTATAATCCTCCTGTCACCATCAATGAGTCTGACAAGCCATAGCTCACCCAGGCCAGCACAGGCCTCCTCCACGTGCACTGCAGCTGCTGTTGTGCCTGATTTTGTAATCTCTGACTCACCTTCAGACAGCGAGGGATGCGCAGGAGGGGGTTGACACCCACTTTGAAGTAGAAGAAATCCAGGGGCAGGAGGCACAGCACGTCCATCTGAAATCCACACAGGGAGAAACCTCTGTGGGGACCTGCAGGAGCACTGGGCTGGGGCTGGAACCCACAGGGAAAATTAAAGATTAATAAAGAAAATTCTGACAAACCTTGAAGCGTTGTGATCGCAGGTAGTTCTCTTTCATGGCCTTTTTGTCAGTCTGGTGGGGAACAGGAAGGAGAGAGAGAGAGAGGAATATTGATTATTACTTAGAGAAAGGAAAGCTAGGATCAACCTGGTCGTGTCTGGCTTTCCTCCTCTGCACCACAACAGGGGTGGGAAGGGGAGAAGAGCAGGCAGAGAAGTCCTGGCTGTATACCATCTTCCCATCCTACCTTGGGACATCCAACATCATGCGTTGATTTTGCATCCCAGGAAAAGCACATCACAGTGCCAGCACCACAAAAATCAGCATTTGCAGGGGAAACTGCCTGTCTGAGCATCTACATGGCCATGGGAAGGCTGTACCCTCAAGGTGTGATTTTTCACAGTTTAATTGAATATGGAAATGAAATCAAGGGCTTCTCTTATCTCAGGCATGTGATCTATGTGTTCAGATTGCAATTGCTAATTCATCCTGCCTGGCGTGCTCCTGAAATTAACCCCAGAGTTTGCTACGCCCATGCCCAAGATTGGCACCACACGGCTGTGCCAGGGCAGTCAGTGAGCACCTCACCAGGGGCAGAACCACCCCATGGAGCAGCACCCTGCAGCCATCCCTACCCAGGAGCAGGAACCACAGACCACACAGTTTCTGGATAGGATGGAATTGATTTTATAGGGGAAAAAAATGGTGCATTTGACAGACAAAAAGACTGCTGGCTTATCCACTCCGTGTCCAGGAGAGATGCTAGTGGTCTCAGAGTGGACAGAGCCCTGATGGCCATGGTGAGAGAGTTTGGAGAGCTCATTTCAGAGAGCAGCAGCACCCCTGTCACTCGGGGTGATGGGGATGGAGGGTCCCACAGCTGGTCCCCAGAGGTGGGATGCAGTGCCCTGCCACTCACGATGATGTCTCCCCCCTGCACGAACTGCAGCCGGGTCTGAAAGATGAGAATGTCCAGCAGATAAATGAGGTCACAGAGGTAGTCCACCAGCAGCCAGTAGTGGATGTTTGCTGGAGTCTGGTAGGGGAAAGCCCAGCGGACAGGGATCAACCAGCAATTCCAGTTCCAGGCCATGACAACGAAGAACAGCCACAGCACGTACATGAGATCTGCACACAGGGAACAGCACCATGGTCAGCTGGGCAGACATCCCTCCTCTGTGTGAATCCACTACACAGAGGGGCTTCCATCCCCTGACCTGCCCTCAGCACAACAGGAAAACCTGCAGGAAGTCTCTTGGTGACAGTGTTTAATTGCAGCTGGGCTCTAGCACTGAGTGAACACCCCTGGTCACAGAACACACCACGCTTTATCAGAAAGCTTCTTCTAACTTTGCTCATTCAGCTATATTTGCTTTTGCTCTGCTCCCACAACTCCAACTTCCCTGTTTTTCCCCTCCAGCCATGCATAACTGGTGGCTAAGCCCAGAGGCTTCCAAAGGACTGAGGAATATGACAGACTAAGGAAAGAGCTGGGCTTCTGTGGGGCGGCCACAAGGCAGTGGAATCTTCTTTTGCGATTTTAATTTTTTCGGGGAGTACCCACACCACAGGGAAAACAGAATGCCCAGTCATGCTCCTGACACCCACAGCTGGAAGCATTTAGGAAAGCCTGTGCCTTGCAGAGGAATTTAAAATTCCGTGCTTTAGTGAAAGCTAAGTTGCTTCTTGCTTAGTTCTCCTCCCCTCTTCATCCTGTCTCCCCCAGTCCCACCAGCTTGCCCCCAGCCCAGGCAGGAGGCCATGCCCCATCACTCACTGGTGAGGGGGTCGATGCTGTTGGGGAACTGGCAGCTTTTCAGGTGGTGCAGCCAGGGCCGGTGCTTGAATGTGCAGCACAGCATCTCACAGTAGTGCTCATCCCCCAGAGGTTTGTCCCCCTCCAGCTCCCCTCCTGGGGCAGGCACCGGTGCTGCTGCAGGTGCTGGCTTGGTGGGAGCTGGGAGAGGCCACACAGTTATATCAAAGGGCAGAAAAATCTTCTTACTGCAGGTTGTTTTTTTTTTTTTAAGGTCTTTAAACTGTTAATAGAACAGCTGCCTCCCAGAAAACACAGCGTGCATGGGGACCCTCCAGGGAAACACTCCCAGCCCCACCTGAACTCACATGCCACAGGGCTGTCATCATCCGAGGTGACATCGGGGTCAATCAGCTTCTCCTTCACCTTCTCAGTCCTCTCTTTGAAGAGCCTGACCAGCTCCTGCAGCCGGGTGTTGATGAGGGCACTGCTCAGGCTCGTGGCTGAGCCCACGCGCTCGGGCAGGCTGTGGGGAGACCAGAGGGCATTCCATGAGGGCAGGAAAGCCCCAGGGCAGGGTCACGGCATCGTACAAACCAGGCATGATTTGGGTTAGAAGGGACCTTAAAGCTTCTCTCATTCCAACCTCTCTGCCAAGGGCAGGGACACCTTCCACTAGACCAGGTTGCTGCAAGCCCCATCCAACCTGGCCTTGAACCATGACCCAGTCAGGACCCATTCTTTAACCTACAGCACCTGAGCCAGGATTTACCTGTGTTTATTTGGGTATTGTGTAGTGAGAAGAACACAAAGTGGCATGACTCCCTCTCCCTTTGGTATCCCAGCACTTCTGGGATCTTTGCTGTTCCTACCCAAGCCCCAGGATGGAACCCCTGGCTGATCCAGAGCCCCTGGGCCCATTACACACCTTTCCCTCTGCTCCTCATCCCAGCCCAGCTCTTGGCTGGGAGATTGGCTCAGCAGCCCCTTGTCCAGAGCATCCTGTGGGAGCAGTGGCTTCCTCCTGCAGACACAAACACAGCAACCAAGGATCAGCTTGGCTCTTCTCCCTCCTCCCCCTCCTCCTCCTCCCAGGTGTGACCTGTTTTCCAGTCCCCCTTCCCCTACTAGGGTCAGTTTCCCTAATTTTTGACATTTCCTGGAGTAGATGGGAGTGAACCCCCCTGCTCCTTTCCTGTTAAAGCCCTGTTTCTCCCTGAGCACCAACAAGCCCTTGGCTCCATGGACATGCAGCCACTCGTGACCCATTTTGCAACTCAGTTTGGGTACCTGCAAGATGCACAGAGGGCAGGCATCATCCTGTGCCTGCCCCCAGTGCCACAGCTTCACATGCCTGCGCTTCAAGAGAAGGCAAAGAAGGTGCAATGCCAGCAATACCTACAAGTTGTGTCCTCACACAGCTGGGGACTCCCTTTGGCACAGATGGGTTTCTCAGATGACTTCCTTACGTGTGGGCAAGAAAGGAGTCAGAAGGGAAGCTGAGTATGAAGATAGCAGTCCCAGCAAAAATCTAGACTGGTTTGCAAACCTGCAGCCAAGTCCAGAACTTTAGCTGTGATGAATAAATTATCTCCTGCCACCACACCTGCTGATCCCACTGGCCACGGCACAAAATGTCTCAGTGCTGTGTGTGGAGCAGGGGAAAGCAGAATGCTGAGGGAAGTCATCCTGCCATCACAGATCTCCCAAAGAAAGCCAAATGCTGTGAACCCACCACCTGCAGTCTCACTGACTCTCAGGTGTGTCCTGCTGGGAGGTGGAGCAGCTGAACAAGAGTGATGAACCTTCCTTTCCCAAGTGCCCAGTGCAGGGGTGGAGAAAAACCACAAACCCTCTCTTTTAAAGTACTCTCAAATGTGGATGGAGGGATTCCCAAAACATCAGTTTGGAGAAATAGTCGTGCCAAGGTCTGTATTGCTGTTAGGAAAACATCCATTGCCTCTCACCAGTCTCCAGCTGCCTTTCCCCTGCCTCTGTCCCCTCAGGGCACCACGCTGCCCCACTGGCCTGTCCTCACCCCTGAGCAAGCCCAGACGAGATCACATCAGGCTGTCAGATGCACACACCCCCTCCAGTCAGCAGCCAGCTGGGATGGAAGGCCCTGCCCTGCCACAGCCTAAACCTTGCTGTGGTTTTGGTGCCCTTGGAATGCTGCAGCCAGAGGCCATAGGCACATGTGGGATGCTCAGGGTCCCTGCCCATATGGCATCAGCCAGAGTATCCTGGCATTACCTGCAGGAGCTTGTGTCCAGGCTCAGATTAGGTCTGTGGCTCATTTGCAATGAACCTTTTATGACTCTGTCTAAACCATGCTCACTCAAATCCTTCACAAAGCCATGTAGGAAATAACCCAAGGCTGTGGCCAGTAGAAGGGATTTAGAGAGAACTGGGTGACGGCTCAATGCAGAATTATGTCTTCTTCCTCTGGAAACACCAGCAGGACATGAGCATTTTCATTCTCGTCCACAATAATTAATTTTTATCTCTTTATGGAGGAGAACAGGAGTTCCTTGCTTTTAAAAATACCCAGTGTTGTTTTGAGACACTCCCTAGAGACCCAGCAGAAGGGTTTATGTGCTGACATGTGTAACTGCAAATATGTTTAATGCTGTCAGTATTTTCACTGCAGGTATTTTACATGAAGCCTGCTGTCCCAGTTTATATAGCTGTTCAACAGACTGGATTGTGGACATTTTTGCCATTTTATTTGCTCCTCCTGGAGCTTGTTTACTAAAAGATCCAAACCACTAAGCGAGAATGACTACAGCACCTGGTTTTCAGCACAGAAAAAAACCCCCACTTTAGCTTTCATTTTGAATTCTCTGCAAGGGTGAGCCTCAAAAAAAACCTAGTGCCACAACAGACAAAAAAAAATCCATCAGCTTCCTCCAGCCTAAATTTTAAAGCTCAGTTTTAATCCTCCTTCTCTCTAAGCAAAGAATCACTGAATGAACTGGGTTGGAAGTGACCTTAAAGACCATTTAGTCCGGCTCCCTGCCATGGGCAGGGACACCTTCCAACTAGACCAGGTAGCTCCAAGCTCCATCCAACCTGGCCTTAAACACTTTGAGGGATGGGGCTTCCACCACTCCTCTGAAAGCAGGAACCCAGGGGGGACACGCTGCAAACCCTTGTAGCAAAAATACAAGAAGAGAATTGTTTGGTTTTGAGACGAAGGCACATAGTCCCTCTGTGGTCTGAATTTGGGAACAGAGACAACAGACAAATGGGATTTGACCATGGCCTGGGGATGGAGCCCATCTCCAGGAGGACACGCAGCCAGGGCTGTCCCTGGCCACAAAAGCTCTAAACAAAATGTAACCATTTAATTAAAAGGCAAGGCTTTGGCCATCTCTGCCTCGCACGGGGGTGACACGGCCGTGCACACACACCACTGCCCCAGTCTGCGGGGAACGAGCATCTCCAGGGGCTGTACAATGTCCCTGTCCGGGCAGCTCGGGGGAGGCAGGACCGCGCCCGGGCAGAGCCATCCGTACCTGGGGGATGCTGCGCCGGGCCCCGCTCCGCGCGGGCCGTGGGTCTCCACAGCATGGCCCGGGCTGTCGGCGTCCTTGATCTCCACGGCGGGGTAACCTCCTGCTCCGCGGGGAAGGACAATAATCGCAGGTGAGGGGGGCTCAGGGCTGCTCCCCAGAGCCGCGGCTGACACAGAGCTGCCCCCAGGCCCTGCAGCGTTTGGGGAGGAATCTCTTTCTCACTCCGTTCCCTTCTTGCCTGGCTCTCCTCTCTCCTAAGCATTTCGAGCACTTCTTTATATTTTTTTTTTGGTTTTTTGGCCGGTTTTTAACATTCTAAGAACTGCCATCTGCTCCCCTTCTGCTTGGCCATCCTGCAGTGACTGCAGCTACTCCGAGTGTCAGGTTCCCGTGGTTTGGAAAACAATGGAGATCAGGATTCCCAGCTGCAGGTGCTACGCAGGAACCCAGGATTTCCAGGGTGTAGAGATTCTCCTGGTTCTTCTGAATGCAAACATATGGATTGTGACGGCTCTGAACCACACAGTGTTCGCTTTTCATGCAGAATAAGGCACTATTTAAATGAGCATTTATGGCTTCTTTCTTCCGCAGAGGTAATAACTGCTTCCTGCCACAGGCAAGGTTAGAAGCAGGAAGGTTGGATGTTTGTAGTGGGTAAAGAAAGATGCCAGTTGTCCAAAGGAGAAATGGCACTGGGGGCTACCTTGGCCAGACCCCACAGACACTTGGCTGTGAAGTGTGATATCTTTTCTTAGTTATTTAACAAAATACAATTAATTCCTGCAGGATTTCTTCTATAGGAGGTTTTCACACGTCTGAAAGACCCCGTGCACCTCCTCCTGCTTCACACTGATGTGAAGCTACTGGATCAGAGTGTGACTTAAGTGCCTGAGAAAAGGCCTGTTTGGGTTGCAAAGTTAAAATCCTGTTGCGTGTAAGGAAAAGCAGCAGAATTTGGCTTGCTGGTTAAAAACAAAGCAAAGCAAAGCTGCAGAAAAGGCAGAAAGCCATGAACAGCAAACCTCCACCTTCCTCTGCTCTTAGTGTGAGCAGGTTGTGCAAATGCTGGAGAGAAAACTGTGTGTGGTGATATTGCACCCTCTGTCTGCAGGTCCTTCAGTAGAGCTTTTCTGAGCAGCTCTAAACACACAGCATTTGCAAACACTCTCTAGGCTTAGCTGAAAAGGCACATAGTGATGAGGCAGAAGCAGACAAACACGTGGACTTCGTTCCCCAGCCTCTGTGCTGCAACATGAAGCGTGCTTTTATTTTTTTAATTCTTTCCCCCCCAAAGAAAGCAACAAAAAAAGCAACTACTCCAGGAATCCCCCCCGTCGCTGCGCCGCTCTAACTACACAAGGCCATCACCAAAGCAAACGTCTCTAATACCTAGTGGGGATTGCTCCTCAGTGCAAAAATTGGGGTTGACAACTCCAGCCTTTGGCTTGCTGGCGACAAGGACGGGGATGCAGGCGGCAGCGGTGCCTCGGTTGCTGGGGACATTGGGGAGCTGCTCTAGAGCCCCGGGAGGGGAGGGGGCCCTGCCAGCCAGCGGCTTCTCATGCACCAGCCGGTCTAGCTCGACGTCCTGGGCCCGCCTGGCCATGCTGCTAGGAGCCTGCTAGGTGCCTCAAGCAAAGGACAAGGCGTCTGAAGCTGCAACAGAACACAGAGTGGTTGGAGACGGGGCGGTTGTGTCGCGGCAGAAATGCGCGGCCGACGGGATCGGGGCTGCTCACGGGGCTGGTGGCACGTGGCTGCGGTGGTGGGCATCCCACCATGTGTTTGCCATGGAATTGTGGAAGGTTAAGGTTGGAGAGGACCCTAAAGATCATGTCCCATGGGCAGGGACATCTCCCACTACTCCAGGCTTTATCCGACCTGGCCTTGAGCATGGCCATCCACAACCTCCCTGGGCAATACGTTGCAGTATCTCACCACCCTCACTGTGAAGAATTTCTTCCTAATAATCTAAAATTCCCCCTCTTTCAATTTGTACCCATTACTCCTTGTCCTGTCACGACAGTTCCTGGCAAATCAGCATTTTCTAGCATCATTGCCCCTCTGCATGCAGAAAACCTCAGGGGTAAGGGCAAGCCATTCCCTGTGCAGCTTCCTGGTGTCAGTGGAGTTCTGCCAGGATGTGCCTTTGCTCAGTCAGGCTGCAATGGGAACTCACCACCTAATTTTCTTTACCAACCATTGCTTCCTAAAACGTTACATTAAAGTGTGTTTTATGCCACTGGTTATATCCCAAATGGAGAAGAGTGGTAGAGAAAATACTTTTTATCCCTGTGCATGCTCCAGCTGAGGGAGAAACTCTTATTTCACATCAGGGATTGCTTAATCAACAGGACTAAGCATTGTACATTCATAGCCAGCTCCAGACAATGCCAATATTGCCACCATGCTGTGCCCACAGGATGTTTTACCCCAATGAAAAGCCCTGACTACCCCTGCAGGCCCAGGCTGCAGAGAAATCAGCTGCCCACTCCCTGATAGCAGGAAAGAAGCTTGATTCTCCCCCCACCAGGCACTGAATCCCCTGCTTCACTTCATCCCAGTTTGGCACCATACTGATTGTACCTTCAGCATTAGTTTCAGCAGCTTCAGCTGTCTCCTCTTCCACCTTCAAAATGAAAAAAAGAAAAAAGTTAAGGAGAAAAAGCTCATTCTGTCAGTAAAAGAGCAGACTTTGAAGCTTGTCTGGATGCCCCATATCCCTCCTACCCGCCAGACTCTCAGCTTGTTGTTCAGTGCCCACCTTGGAGGGTGAAAGGAGCCCTCCCTCCATCCACAGCCACTTCTGCTGCCCCAGCTTCAGGAGAGGGGACATCTTGGTGGGAAACGTGTCCAGTGCCCCGCCCAGCCTGCTTCTCCCGGGGCACTGCATGCCCTCAGAGAAGCTCTGAGCCCCCAGCCCTTGCAGGGCAGCAAGAGCTCATTGCAGACTGGAGCCCGAGCAGGGAGTGATGCTGTACCTGCAAAAGAGCACCTTCGAGATTGCTTATCTCAACTCCTTCCAGCTGCTCCACCCTGAGGGCCTCCTCGGCAGGGCAGGCTCCATCCACACCCCCATCAGCAGGGAGACAAGGGGGCTGCAGCAGGGGTCTGGAAGGGAGAGGAAAAAATACTGCCTGGGAGACCAGGTGAGAGGTGCATAAATAAAACAGGGCACTGCACGTGCATAAGCAAAAACTGCAGAGGCAGAAAGATCCAGGCAGAATGTTTGTCCTCCTGTGCATAATCATTCCTCATATAATTAAAATGGGCCAAATAAAAAGCCGAAACCTAATTTCCAGGCAAGGCTTTCCCACAAGCACTATTCAAATCCCACATTTGCCTGCGCAAGACGCCACCAGGACACATAATTCTCATTTTCCTTCAGCAGCAAGCACAGACCTCAGCTCCACTATTCTTACAAAGGGGCTCTCAAGATTAATTTTATTGCTTTAATATAACTTCATAACTGAAATAAAAGCACCTCAAATGTTGCTCTGTGCATTTATCTCTTGATTTGCTCTTTCCTGGCAAGAAATGCAAAGCAGGGATTTAGGATCACGAGAAGAATTTTAAGACAGCTAAATGCATTAAGATTTGTTTTAATTTGTTTTGTTATTTTTAATGATTTCTCCCCTTAATATTTAAAATTGTTTCCTTCAAATGTGAGCACAAACCTTTCCATCCTAAACTAGAAAACCTGTTGGTCTCTCTCTCTTTTCCTAGTAAACAAACACATTGAAGGATGGAACAGCATCTCATTCACCCCACAATCAAAGCTCAAGTTTCTATAGTGAAGCTCCAGGACCAGATTTTGATGAAATACAAACATATGGGTTTGACCCTGAGTAATCGTGTTTTCAGCTTCTTCCTGAAAATCTAGCTACTTTAGAGGAATTAACACAGAATAATATTGTAGTAGTAGGTAATAAATCCCTAATGTTTATCTCATGTGAAATCTGAGCAGATAGATGCCTCCCAATACCATCTAGAACAAAGCCACCACCTTCCACAGCTGACAAGAACTCAGCTGTTTTCTACAGCAGGAAAAAAATGTAAAATTGTACCTACTTGTATGAGGCAGCATTTGCAGACACAACACACAATCCTGTCTTTACATTCAGCTCTGTATCACTCAGAATAATCCCGAGTGCCCTGAATTAATGGGCACGGTTTAAATAGCACGGACCATCTCCCGGAGCTCCAATCTCCCCTGAAGGCGCAAGAGGGTATGCGGTTGCTACGGGCGGCCGCGGCGGAGATGGAGCCCGTGTCACCAGGAGACACTCGCCTGTCACCAGGTGCCGCGTCAGCAGCCAGCCCTGGGGCGAGCCGGTTTGCCAAAGCATCCCTCCCGCATCCCATCCCTCCCCAGCACAGCCATGCTTCCCCAGCCAGGGCTCTGCTCTGCCGTGGGTGTTCCAGCCTCTCCAGCCGGAGAACGCAGTGGAAAAAAAAGCGGCGATCGCGCTCATTTCCAACAAAGCCATAAAGGCAACGGGAGACACTCACTCTGCGCTCTCCTGCTGCTCCTCCTCTTTCTTATCTTCCTCTTTCCTCTTTTTCTCTTTCTTCTTCTCCTTCTCTTTTTTCCTCTCCTTCTCTTTCTTCCTCTTCTCTTCCTTCTTCCTCTTCTCCTCCTTCTTCCTCACCTCCTCTTTCCTCTCCTCCTCCTCCTTTTTTTTCCTCTCCTCTTCTTCCTTTTTCCTGTCCTCCTCCTCTTTCTGCCTCTCCTCCTCTACCTTTCCTCATTTTTCCTCCTCCTTCCTGTCCTCCTCCTTCCTCTCCTCTTCCTCTTTTTTCCTCTCCTCTTCCTCATTTTTCCTCTCCTCCTCTATCTTTCTCTCCTCTTCATCTTTCCTCCTCTCCTCCTCTTTTTTCCTCTCCTCTTCCTCCTCTTTTTTCCTGTCCTCCTCCTCTTTCTGCCTCTCCTCCTCTACCTTCCTCTCCTCTTCCTCATTTTTCCTCTCCTCTTCTTCCTTTTTCCTGTTCTCCTCCTCATCTTGCTTCCTCTCCTCTTCCTCCTTTTTCCTTTCCTCCTCCTCCTCTACCTTCCTCTCCTCTTCCTCTTTTTNTGTCCTCCTCCTCCTCTACCTTCCTCTCCTCTTCCTCCTCCTTCCTGTCCTCCTCCTTCCTCTCCTCTTCCTCTTTTTTCCTCTCCTCCTCCTCCTTTTTTTTCCTCTCCTCTTCCTCCTTTTTCCTGTCCTCCTCCTCTTGCTTCATCTCCTCTTCCTCTTTTTTCTCCTCCTCCTCTTGCTTCCTCTCCTCTTCCTCTTTTTTCTCCTCCTCCTCTTGCTTCCTCTCCTCTTCTTCCTTTTTCCTGTTCTCCTCCTCATCTTGCTTCCTCTCCTCTTCTTCCTTTTTCCTGTCCTCCTCCTCCTCTACCTTCCTCTCCTCTTCCTCCTTTTTCCTGTCCTCCTCCTCCTCTACCTTCCTCTCCTCTTCCTCCTCCTTCCTGTCCTCCTCCTTCCTCTCCTCTTCCTCTTTTTTCCTCTCCTCCTCCTCCTTTTTTTTCCTCTCCTCTTCCTCCTTTTTCCTGTCCTCCTCCTCTTGCTTCATCTCCTCTTCCTCTTTTTTCTCCTCCTCCTCTTGCTTCCTCTCCTCTTCCTCCTCTTTCTTCCTCTCTTCCTCCTCCTCCTCTTTCTTCTCCTCCTCCTTATCCTCCTCCTCTTTTTCCTCTTCCTCCTTGGCAGTGTTTGGGGAGCACAAACATAGTCTGGAAAGGAGAAACTCATTAGGTAAAATCCACGCAGTGGGTGTGAGCCTCACATGAGGAGCTCTGCATGTCCCGTGTTTTCTGGCTGAGCAGAGGAGAGCTCAGGACATCCCCTGTGCTGAGTGAAGCTGAGCACTGCCCGTGTGGGAGGGGAGAACTGCTGTGCTCACCCAGCTGTGCTGGGCTCAGGGAGCATTTTGGGGGGCTCAGAAACCCCCTGGGAGCCTGCATGGACCCCTCTCTGCAGCACAGCTCACTCCTGGCTCTGAACACACTGCCCAGCCCTTGGGAAAACCTCAGCAGGGGTTTCTTTTGGCAGAAGTAAGGGTGAATTACACAGACACAGCTTCCATTTCTGAGTGTCATTCCAGCTGCATGCTGGGAACAAGGTCCAAGGCCTCTTGCCTTGGTTCCAAAATCTCCCTCAGCTGTCCTTTGCAGGGCACTGTAAGCATTGCTCTCATGGCTCTGCCACTGCCTGCCCTAACCAAAATTCAGACACCAGAGGAGAAAGACATTTGATCAAACACCTTTTGGACCCTACTGGGGGATGTCCTCCTCTTTGGAAACAGGCACCTCAGCCTCCAGCACTGGCAAGGGTGGATGCCCAGGGACAGGCTTGACCCCTCCCATGGCCACCACACGGGTGAGTGGAGAACACACGGACCTGCCCATCAACAGCAAATCCCTTCCCCTACCTGTTTTCTTCTTCCTGAGGTTCCTCCTGGATGGTGGGAAGGGGATGAGCATCTGCCTCCAGCTCAGCCTTGTGAGCCCAGGCCCTCATCTCTTCACTGACCTGGTCATCATCGACCTCTTTCAGGATGAGATGAGTTTCCTCCTGTTCCCCAGGGGCTACATGAACTGAAACAGGAATGGGGAAAGGGAGGTGATGGAGTGGGAGCAGCACATTCTCAGGGTGCCAGGGGTAGGGCCAGGGCAGATCCCAGGTTCCCTCTGCTCAATGGGGCAGTGCTGAAGCAGCTCTCAGTCTGCACAGAGCTGTCCCTGAGCTGTACTGCACAGATGCCTTGGGCCCCTTTCAAAGGAGAAGAAAATTCACCATTTTGCTCCAAGCACAGCCAAAACCTCATGAAGGCCTTGAGCAACCTGCTGTAGTGGAAAATGTCCCTGCCCATAGCAGGGGGGGGTTGGAACTGGTTTCACTTTAAGGGCCCTTCCAACCCAAACCATTCTGTGATTCTATGAAAGCTATAATCCCCTGCACACAGATCAGTGCTGGCTTCCCAGCACATGTAGTCAGCTCCACCAGCAGGGACCTGGCCCATCTCCAGGCCACATTTTGTCTCTCCTTGCAATCTGGAAGAGCTCAAAGCCTTTCCCCTTGTGAACCCCCAGTGAATTGCTGTCCCAGCACAGCCCAAGGGCCCTGGGTCTGCAAGACCCAACCCAGAGCCCACATCACAACAGTCAAGCACCATGTCCCAGTCACTCTGAGCACTCTCCCAGGCAAGGAGCACCCCACAGCCCGTGTCACTTCCCAGCATCACTGGGGCAAAACCCTGGGCAGGATACTGGGGGCTGTAGGTCCCCAGCTGCAGGGTGAGGAGTCTGACCCATGCTGAGCCCTCTGTGTCCCAGGGGTACCCATCCTACCACGTCAGGCTCACACCAGAGAAACAGGAGGAGGAAGCACATCCGCTTACTGTAAAACCAGTTTATTTTGAGGTCTGCCTGACAGCAAAACGTACATGTCCACAGCAAAGCCAATAGGAAATGTGCAAACTGAACTACAGAAAGGCAGGAAACCCATGCAGAGTAATGTCTGTTATTTACCCACCCCATGGTGTCACCAGTGCCTTTAGCCCATTCCTTCTGGATCTCCATTGACTAAAACATGGGACAGCAATCAGGGAAACGGCTTTTAAAGCACATCATGACTTTTGGATACATTATATGAAAATGAGGTAAATACTAAAGCTTTGTCCTGGCACAAGCAAGATTCATTATAAACACAGGGGATGGATCTCAGGGCAGTCTCTTGGCTCACAACTCATTGTTAAGTTGCCTGGATGGTCCTAAAGAGATGCAATAGTGGGAGAGCATAACCTGGCTTGTCAATACATCAGGGGGCTTATCCAAAAGACGGAAAAAGAGTTTTTATCAAGGTCTGTAAGGACAAGGGGAAACAGTTTTAAACAGAAAGAGGGGACATTCATATTGGACATTAGGAAGGAATAGTGTAGTGTGGTTGCCCCATCCCTGGAAGTGCTCAAGACCAGGTTGGATGGGGCCTGGAGCAACCTCATCCAGTGGGCAGTGTCCCTGCCCAGGACAGGGAATTCGGACCAGATCATCTTCAAAGGTCCCTCACAACCCAAAGCAGTCTGCTATTCTCATGTCTGTATAGGCAGCCTGGGGTGTAGGGGCTCCCAACCCCCTGAGCCCAGTGTGCCTGCACTGGCCATGCCTGCCTGCAACCTCTGGGCTGGAGACAGCCCCTGGAATCCCCTCCCTGCTGGGACATTCCTGCTGCTGCAGTTAGTGCTGCATCCATGGAGCTGTGAGCTTCAGGAGGGAGCAGCCATAGCTGGGGGTAAGGAGAGTTTGGGGTAAGTCCTGTTAGAAGAGCCTGGGCCAATATGTTTAACCATTAACTCTTCCCTATTCACCTAGAGATTAACCTGATTTGCTGCTGCAAGTCAGAGCCCTTTCCACTTTCTGGGAGGAAACACTCAGTCATGGAAGAAAAGCAACAAGGAGCTGACAAGAGCTTCAAGAGGTTTATAAATTACACCTCAGAGGCAGAAGTTGACTCAAAGAAGAATGGATATTTCAGCTGCGGGTCTTGGGGTTAATATTCAGATGTTGTGGGGGCATTGAGAGGGCCAGGAGTGCTGGGAGACTGCAGCAAGAGGCTTTCTGCCACCGAGGTGTCCTGAGTGATGCTTTCCTACCATCCTGTAAATTACAGCTCCCATCTCACAGACCTCATCCTGCAAAACCAGTAGCTCCAACTCCCAGAGCAAAGAGGGAGCCAAGTGGGACAGCTCTGGGACTGGGTCCCTGTGCCAGCCTTGGGTCCCCACTGCCCCAGCTGGGAAGGAGCTAGAGACCATTTGCAGATTCCCCTTTGCTTTTCCTCCCCAGCTGTGCTTTCTCCTCAGGTTGGTCTCATTTGGGTGTGGGAAGGGCGGGTTTGCCACGTCTTCGTTTTCCGTTTGTTTCAGAGGCGCTAAGCCCCTTTGCCCCCTGAAACAAAAGGAGAAGGAAAACATTAATGAGTGTGCTGGCAGTTTGGTGCTAGGGCAGGTCTCTTGCTTGACCCAATCGTTCCCTTCCTTGGGCAGGTTCAGTGACCTGGAGGTGCCTCAAGGCACCAAAGCCAGCTGGGCACCAAGGCTGTGCTCACCCAGCACATGCAGCAGCATCCCTGGCTTTGCCTCTTTCCAAGGTCCGTGGCAGCACACAGGCCTCCAGTTTGTACAAACACGTGGAGAAATGCCTTCCCTCAGGATTTCCCTCTCTGAGGTTCTGCCAAGGGGCTGTTGGCCTGTGGGAGCAACTTCCCAGCATATCCCTGGGGGGGTGCATTTTCCATGTGCCTCAACAGGGCCCTGCTCCCATCAGTAGCTCCCACATCCCAACCAGCCACTCCTTTCAAGGGACAGCACTAACACAGGGGTGTGTAACCCTGCCCAGACCATCCACAGAGGCAGCTGTGGCTCTGCATTTTGTCCAGCATCCCCCAAAGTGGCTGCAGTGGGGAGCCAAGCCCCCCTGCCTGCAGAACTGGTGCTTGATGCCCTCCACAGGCACTCAGCAGTGTGAACCCTGCAGGTTTTCCCACAACCATGAAGATTACATTCTAAATCATCTAATGCCAGCATTTTGTTTTCCTGGGGTACCTTCCTAGACATCTCACACCAGGCTTGGCAAACACCAAAGGAGGGAAAGAAAGCAGCAGGTTTGAATTCCCTTGTAATTCTTTGATCAAATACCTTCAGCTCCAGCACAGCTCAGGACAGACTTTGATATCAGCACTGACCCCAAAACCCAGGACCTGAGAATGTGGGATGCTGCACTTGGAGACCCCCTCAGCCTCAGTTTTACCACAGCTCTGCAACAGCTCCCTCTGCTCAACAACCTCCCATGGCTTCCCTGGGGGATTCCAGGGGCTCCTGAGCTGGCATCCAGGGCAGACCAGGGGATAAAAGATGCCAGTGACCCCTCTTTCCAGTAATCCAAGCCAATAACGAGCTTGGCAGTGAAACCATCATGAAGAAATGGAGCCATCACTTACTTTGTTCCACAGGACTTGAGGCTGCTGTGGCCACTCCCTGGCAAGAGGAGAAGGGAACCATGATACATTGCTCATTTTCAGTAACCCTTAATTTTTACCCTCAACACCCCATTTTCAGTAGAGGTGGCCCTTTTACCCTAAATACACCATTTTTGTGGCAAGCTGGATGGCTTGGCCATGGGCACAAGCACCCCCACACCCAATAGTACAGGGCAGGACAACATAAGTGAGTTTGCCTGGGAGGCAGGGAAGGAAAGGAGAGCTGTGTAAAGCTGCTGCTGCTTCTCCTTAGAGCTGGGACCACACCTGATGCCAGAGCCTGGACACCAGAAAGGCAAGAAAACAGTAAAGAAAGCACATCCTATGGGATCTCTTGCTGCTTAGAAGCCAAACACTGGCTTTCGTCAGCTAAGCGGGTCATGAGGACTTGTTCTCTTGACAGGACTTGATGACAGCCCAAACCACAGCAGGTCCCAGCACTGTCCTAGTGGCATCTGCCTGGCAGGGGACGCCCTGCTCGTCAGGGATGTGGTGTTCCTGTGCTCTTTCCCTATCCATCAGACAGCATACCTGTGTGTCCTGCTTCTCCCTGGTCACCGGCTGTGGCATCACCTTCTCCAGCCCCTGGACAAACCAGCTGAACATCCTGGAGACAAGAAACCACAGTCAGAACTGGCAGCCCGAGCCTTTGCTCCCGCATCAGCCGCCCCTCTGGCCACCAGAGCCCGGCAGAAGGTGCCACTGGGGTTACCTGGTGCCGCCCACAGCCACGGGCTGAGGGCTGAGGGCGGTCGCCGGCTCCGGCTGCCCCTTGGCCGCCGCTGCCTTCTCTGCCGCTGGGGCGCTCTGCGCGGCTGAAGCGCTGGTTTTAGACTTCGCCTGGGCTTTAGTCCCTTTAGTGCCTGCTCAGATTTGTTCGAAAGAAGAAGGAGGATAGGAATGGAGCAGTCATAAATGGCTGGGAAGTGGAGCAAGCCAGGAAGGGTCAGCTCCCGCAGAGGGACAGGCCTCGGGGGCTGCCCTGGCAGCCGGCCTGGGACCAGGACATGGGCAGGTCGGGGAGAGAAGTGGTGCAGGGGCTGTGCCGTGATGTCCCCACCCCTGGGACCTTGTCCCCATCCCTCCTGGCACAGCGGGAACCCTGGGCATGGAGACGAGGGCAGTGCCAGCGCTGCCCGCAGCGGGACGGGGATCGGATCGCTCACCTTCCACCGCGCCTTCGCTCTTCTCCTTCGGCTCTGTCTGCTGAGGGACAGAGGGACGTGGCAAAGCACTGCCTGCGGCCCCAGGCCACCCCAGGGACATGCCCCCGCCGCAAGAGGACCCACGTGCTCAGCCCCACACACCACCCGCTGTGGTTTCAGCCCCACTGCCGCGATAACAAACATTTAACCCAGACACCAGCGCTGCTGACACCGGCAGGGCAGTCCCAAATGAAGAGTCCTCCCTGCATCAGGGTGGAGGAACAGCACCCAGGGGTGTCTTTTTGCTCTGCTGAATTCCCTTGGGGTTTTCCTCCCCAAGGTCCCACCTGGGGTGTGCAGGGGGATGAAGGCAGGGAGCTCGTCCCACTCTCATCCCTACCCGGTCGGTAGCCCGCAGTCCTCCCGGGCTGGGCAGCGCTCACCTCCGGCTTTTTCATCCCCTCTGGCTGCGGCAAAATCCTCTCAAAGCCCTGTGACAGCCAGCTGAGCACCCGGTTTCCTGCCCTGCAGGGAGAGCGCCGCGCTCGGGAGCTCATCCTGCGCCCTCCTGCCCTCCCGCACCCCCCAAGCCTGGCTGGGCACCCACCACTCCTGCGGGGCCGTCTCCGGCTCGCCCTCGGAGTCGTCCTCCTCGGGATCGAAGGGAGTTATCTCTGCAAGGAGAGCACTGCTGTGGGCACGGGGAATCTGCGCTGCTGGGAGCTTCAGGTGCCCCCATCAGCCAGCGCAAAGTGCAGTGCCCCCATCAGCCACAACAGTGCCGGCAGCAGCAGTCGGGGAGGTGGGATGTGGGATGTGGGAGTCCCAGGATGCTGCAAACTACAAACTCCCAGCTCTCCTTACCCAGACCATCATCATCCTCGTCCCCAAGGACCTGGACCTCCGTCTGAAAAGCCAAACAGATTTCTGAAAACCCAACTAATCCCACTGACTGGGGAGGGAAACCTCCCCTTTCCTAAGGGATGGATGAAGGTAGAAACCCATGCAGGGCAGGCTTAGTGCTCCCAGTAGCACCGGGAGAGTGGTAAGAAGGAAAAAAGAAGAAAAAGGTAAAAAGAGGTAGAAGCTCAAATACACCAAACCATTTCCCAGATCTGTCTCCTACCTCATCAGCAATGTCGATGCTTGTCTCGAAGCTCTTCCCGAGTGCCTGCAGCCCTGAGGCTGGGGCTGGGGCTGGCTGGGAAATCACCTTCTCCAGCCCATAGGAGAGCCAGGAGAGCACACTACTCCCCACACTGCCAGGGAAGGGTGTGAGTCAAACTGGGAATGCCACCCAAGGCATCCAGCCCCCAATAAAAAGCAAAATCCCAAGCAAATCATGTTGCATGAAGGGTGCAGGAGTTGTACCTGTCAAACACAGAACTTGAGTCCTCAGAGACCACAAAGGTCACCTTCTTTTCCGTTTCTTCAATGGCAGCAGGGGAAGATAAGGCAAACTCCTATGACCACTCTGGCAGCCCCAGGAGGCCAGGCAGGAGTGGGACAGGTGGGTAAAGGAGCACTGAGTGCAGCCTGAGCCTTACCCTCAGGGCGTGCCCGGTCAGCAGCATCTGTGGGGCCACCAGCTTTTCCTGTTGGTGCCTTCAGGGCAAAAGGCAGAAGGTGTCAGAGAATGAGGCACAGGGGACACTGTCCCTGGTCAAAGGTGGCTGCTAACCCCAGGGGCTCCCCGTCCTCCTGCTGCTTCCCAGCAGCTCAGAGTAGGAATGCATCCTGGCCCCCATCCCTCCTGGGGATGCTGTGGAGCACCCCTGGGTGCTGCAGTGCTGGGGATGGATGCAGAGGCACCTCTCATCACGCCCAGGGTGTCCCCATCAACCCCCAGCTGGCTCCCTGCTGACCTTGGCTGGCTCCAGCTCCTGCACAGGGGTCTTCTCTGTCACATGGGGCACCGGGGGCTGGGGGACCACCCGGTCGATCCAGCCCATCATCCCGCTGGCTGCGGGCAGTCCCGGGGGGTCTCCAGCTGGCAAGAGCCCAGCAGCTGGGGTGCACACTGCCCAGGGAACACCAGCTCCACCAGCTGCTCACTCTGCCTCCTGAGCAGCCCAAAAAGGTCCTTGGTGTCCTTCTGTTTGCACGTCCTGCTTGGGAAACATGGCACTGCAGCACAGCGGGAGCAAACCCGGCTCAACTTCTTATCCCTCACCACTACTGTGAGCAAATGAAATGCTCTATTTTATTCCCACCATCTCAGTCAAACTTGCTTTTTCTAAAGGTAGCTCCTCATTCAGATGTTTTATTTTCACAACCAGGAAGCCACTGCAGATAGATCACAGAAGTTGTGATGCTCTGCTCAGGGTCCTCTGCTCACCCCATCATTTTCCATTTGAGGGAAATTGAACAGTAATTTGAACAGAATTTTTTTTTATGAGGAAGTTCATGTCCCAACACACATATCCCCTTTTTACTGCCCCTACAAAACGACTCTGCTCCTCTGCCTTTCAACCACATCCCAGGGACATGGTGGCTGCTGGGGCAGGTACCTGCTGGAGGCTCTGGCAAGGTCAAAGGCATCCAGCACTGGCTGCTGTGATGTTCATAGGGTAGGTAAAAGTAAGATGTTGCAGAGCAGGGATTCAGCTGTCCAAGCTCTGGTCTTTTTGGGTCCCTTCCTTCCCTTTGTGAAGCAGCTCCAGGCTGGGATACAGCACCAGTGAGCCAAGTGATGCTGCACATTCCCATTCTTAGATACTGAACAAGATCTAGGGGCTCTCATCCAGCTCAGACTGGGGGTGTCACTTGCTGTCACCCCTCTGAAGGGCTGTGCTCTGCCCAAAATGCCCCTCTAAAGATACCCCACTCTGCTCAGTGAAGGGGTCAGGAGCACCTGAGACAGCCCCCAGGTGATACCTGTGAAGGGCAAAAGAAAGCAGATCCCTGAGCTCCTTCCAGCCCAACCAGGAGACTGCACAGGAGTTTCAATCCCAGCTACACACATGATCCCAGTCCCACATGCAGCAGGTAGAGGCTGGAAGCTGCTCAGCACTGGGCCCTTTGAATTTACTCCTCTTGCAGCTTTCAGCATGCAGGACATCTTCAGTTCCCTTGAGACAGCTCACGGGGGGCTCTGCAAAGCCTGGCTCATTAAATCTCTGCTGGGATTTGCAGGAAGGATGATGTGTGTCCTCAGCCCTTTGTTTGCCTGCACCTTGGCAAGGCCAGGACCAAGGTTTGGATGCACCCAAAGCATCACTCCATGCAGCACTTCCAGCTCCCAGCACACCAGGGGCAGGGCCAGCTCTCCCAGAGACCTCCACATCCCACAGCTGGACAGAGTGGCTGTAAAACAGTTCCCCAGATGTCTGACAATAAGAAACCAATTAAATTACCTTGTATCTCTCGCTGGGTACAAGGGATTAAGGAGCTGCAGATGCCCTGGGAAGAGCAAGGAAAACCTGCCAGTGCCAGCAGCACAGGCATTTCCATCCATGCTTTAGCATTCTCACAGGTCCCAAAGAAGCCCCAGGTCCATGTACACAGCTGAGCCCAAACAATCCCAGAGAAAGCCCCCTGAGGCTGCAGTGAGCCCCCCTTGTCAGCCAAGGGCTCCTCCCCCCTCAACATGAGCTTGTGCAGCTGCAAAAGCCTGGACCATATGCCTGTCCTTGGTGTGGGAAAGAAAGTGGAGGGCAGAGGCTGTTCCTCTGACAAATCTGAACAAGAAACGGGCAGAAACGTTTGTGGGTCCCCCCCAAAACTAGCTGCTGAAAGAAATAGGAGTAAGTAGCCAGGATTTGCCTTCAATGACAGGCAAGAGCTGGCAGTCTTATGCATCCTGCTGCCTTGCAGGCACCCAGCGGTGCCACCACCTGTTGTGGCAGTTCCTTCCTTTTGCCAGCCAAAGGGCCTTAGTCTCATTTCTAAGAGCAAGAGGGGCACAGCCTCATTTGGAGCAGGGAGTACCATGGCCTTTCCTTCCCCCCCAGTAGCTGATCAAACCTCCACATTACCCGGCCCTTGCAGCATCACTCCCCATGGACTGGCACAGCTCATCCTCCAACTCTGTTTCAGATCACCAACCCCCCTGTGATGTGCAGAGGTGGCCCTGCAAAAATCCCAGCCGTGTCCCTCGCCTCCATCGCTGCCACTTACCCTGCAGGCTCACCACTGCCTCCCTGGGAAGCCACCCCTGGGATGTGTGGGCTCCCTTGGCCACTGCAGCTCGCCACTGACCCCCCCAGACCCACCTCAATCCGCTCAGGGCTCTGCGAGGATTAGCCCTGTGCTGCCTGCAAATGGGATTAGTGGCACTCAGCTGTCCTGAGTGCCCAGGCTTCTAGCAGCCAGTCTGGTTTGGTGCAGGGTGCTGCAAAAACAAACAAACAAACAAAAAAATATCCAACCAAAATCAAGCAGGTTTGAGCATCCTCAAAATCCCTGGAACCACCAAAGGCACTCACCAGCAGCGCTGTGGACAAGGCAGTCGTCTCACCCATGCACAGGTGGAGGCAGGGATGTGCAGAGGAGCTGCTGAAACCCCGCGGGGTGACACAAGGTGATGTGCCAAGGGTGCTCCACCCACAGCTCTGCCCCAGCTCCAGAGCAATGACAGCAAATCTGCGCTGGGTTGAGCTAAGCCTCCCCTTGCTGAGCCTGCCAATTGCTGCTTGATCCGTTTACCTCCAGCCCTGCACGACTGCCAGCCTTTCCCACTGCCCCTAATCTTGGCCACAGTGACACCCAGGAATCCAGGTACCAGCACGGCTTCTGTTTCTGTATGTCCAGAGCCCCCTGGAACTCCCTGACCCGGTTCCTCCTTCCCTGGCTCCATGGGTGTCTCCATCTTGGTAGGCAACAAGTATCCATCCTGCCTGGCCCCAGCACCTCTGTAGCAGGCTCCTCTCTTGCTGTCACAGGATGGGGGATACAAAACAAACCCTCAGGAAAAGCTTGAAGAGTTGTGTGTGGGGCTTTGATCACCAGAGCACAACATGCAGCAGCTCCTGCCCCCTGAACAGCTGCTCCTTTCTGGCAGGAAGAAACTCCTGCCTGCTCCTGCCCTGAAGCTCCCAGGGAGGAGTTTTGCCCTGGGGAGGGATCATTCCAATTCTAGCAAGGGGCAAAACCACTCAGCATACTCTGCTTTTGTTTGCTTTTGGCCCCTGGGATCCTGCTCGTACCCTGCATCTTCTGATCATCAGGAAGATGAACCATCAATTCCACTTCAAAAAAGTTCAGGGAAAAGAAAGAAAATATGAAAAAAAACCCAAGCAGAGCCAGACAGAACACAGAGACAGATGAGGAGGCAGCGCTTGGCACATGGCCTCCCCTCCAGAAATCTTACACACCCACAGGAAGGTATAAATAACTATAAATTTATTAGTAAAGCAAAACCATTTGACACTCACACAGAAGAGCGGGATGTGTTATTACAATATATATACACACATACATGGAGTATCATCTTAGAAACACATGGAGAGCAGTGTTAAAGGCACTGCAAGCCACACAAACCTCAGCAACCTTGGCTGCGACTTCTGACAGCCCTGGGAACTCTACTGGAGCCATGACCACAGGTTAGGAGGCACCCAAGAATCTCACTGACCATGAAGTCCCTCAGATCCAAGGCTTGGAGGCACTCAGAAACAAGCCCACGGTCCAGCTCCCACCTGTGGTCCTGCTCTCCCCACTGAGCATCCCAGACACGCTGCAAGAGCAGCATCTTCACATGCAGAAAGTGTCAGAGGCAGCTGCCAGGAGATGCTGCGGAGGAAGCCGGGCAGCTGGGGAGAAGCTGGGTGCTCACGGGGCCTGGGGGAGCTGCCAGCCCCAAACCTCACTGGCCTGTCCTTGTTGAATCTCAGCATTTCACCTGTATGCGCAGGAATCTTCCCACAGATGAACCCACCACCCAATGGAGAAAGAGTCAAACTCTGAAGTATAACAAGAGGGTTTTGCCCGTTTTTTAATGGCCAGGCTTCAGCTGCAGCCTGGAATTGATGGTAAATACCCAAGGGAGATGTAGAAAGTGTTCTCCTCCCTCCTCCCTGCAAGGGCAGGCTTGAGTGCCCAGAGATGGTCCCAAACCCTGCCAGAGGATGCTTTCCCCTTTGTCCCCCAGTCCAGCACATGGGCCCCAAGACCAGAGCGTGCACATCTTCCCACCCAGATTGCAGAGATGGCATCTGCTCACTGGAGAGCTGGCATGGCCACCCGAGCACCCCCATGGTCCCAGGGGTGTCCATGCCACAGCTAACTCAGCTCAGCTGCCTGCCTGATGCACACAGCTGCTCCACTGCACTCCCAGGGGAACTAACTGTGCTGCCTGAGCCCACCCCAGCACCATGACAGCTCCCCAGGAATGTCTGACAGTCCTTCACTGACTTAATCCCCAGCCTTGGAGAGGGAAATGGCTGCTCCCACCCCAGTCCCCATTTCCAAAAGCTCTGTTCTGGCTCTTGGTCCTGGCTTGGATTCACTTGCTTGAGCATGGGCAGGATCTGGCTGAGCCAAGCTGCCAGGTCACAGGCATTGCCCATGCCCAGCAAAATGGATGGCCTGCTGTGGGGAAGGACCAGAAACACCCACTGGGTTCCAGAAAGATTCAGGTCCTAAACACCTGATCAGTGGTTTGGTATCACCTGGATCCAGCCTCAGCCTGGGAAAGGAATTTGAGGCTGGGGGGAGTGGAGGGAGGTGGGAATGAAGAAAGAGACTTCACAGTCAGTGTGGAAAAAACAAACCACAGCTTACAAATAAAGAACTGAACAAAGAGAAAAGAAGCTAAGAATATCTTTCAAAAGTATGAGCTGTGGAAGGGAAGGGGCTGAGACAGCTAAAGGCATCCTGTAGGTAGGGTCAGGGGAAGTGAAGGTCAGTAAAAGCCCAGGTCACAGACTACCTTTACCTGCACCCAGGAAGCCAGAGGAACAGCAGCCCTAGAGAGCAGGACTTACGTCCTGGACAACACCCACACAACCTCTGCCCAACCTAACCCTCCTCTCTGCCTACTCAGCAGCATCCTATGCTCAGACTGCCTGCCAAGGAGAACCACCCTGCAGGAGGGACCACCCAGCCCCACACAGCATCCTCAGCTGGTCTGGCAACCAGGCCTTGAACTGGCTCGAGCACTTGGCACAGGGCTGATGGTACACCAACTCCAGCACAGCAACTTTTAGGTGCTGCAGGGCACTGAGGAACGCAAGAGGCCAAGCAGAGGCAGGAGCCTGAAAGTTGCTTGAAATAATCACCAGAAGTGAAGTGCAACAGGTACAGAGTAGAGTTGGTTTACTCCCCAAAGGGCTTTGGCCCCAACTGCTCTTTGGTTTGAAAAGGGAACACCAGCAGTCAGCAGAGCCCTGCAGTGTGATGCCCCAGGGACATCAGCTCCCAGGCCAGCCCGGCCTCCCCACGCAGCACAGCGCTCCTGACACTCCTGTGCCTCCTGCTGCCTCCACCACCTCCCACCTCACTGGCCAAAACACGACCTAAAGGCACAGAAACAGAGATGGACCTGCTTCCCCTACCCCTGCAGGCAACACTGCTGCTTCCAACTAGAAAATGCTCCTATAAAAATATACCCAAAGCTCTCTGTGGCCACTCAGTGCTCATCCTGCACAGGTCCTCCACCCGCAGGCACCAGCTGCACGCTCTCCATGGGCTCCTACTGGATTTGGGCTGTTGCAGGGCAGCAAATGAAATGAGACTGAATCACCATGGCCTCACAGCCACTGCTAATAATGATATCCTAATCCTGCACCATGATGTTTTTGAACCTGGAGGCACTATCCACCAGCTGATGACCTGGGCTCATCCCTGCCAAGCTCCCCACTGCATCCCCTCTCTCCCTGGCATGGGGTCCCATGCACACAGCCCTGATGAGTCTCTCTGCCCAGGGCACTGCTTGGCTATTGCCACATCCTAGGCAGAGCCATAGCTCCTCACTGGGATATCCAGGGATTTCCCAGCTGCTCATCAGAAGAGAAACACCCCCCCAGCAGTCCCTATGTCCAGCTGTACCAAGGGGACAGGATCTGGCAGCTCCTTGGCTGCTCAGTGTGGAGCTGTGTCTGGGGCTCACCACCATCCTCCTCTGCTCCAAGCACCAGGAAGTCACCCAGGCAGCTCCCCCAAGCTCCTGGGAAGAGAGCAGGGCACAGCCAGCTGATGATTTCTCCAAACCCTCCTCTAGCCAGCAGCTGCCCCAGAAAGAAACAACAGAGCCACAGAAGCCCATGGAGGCTGTAGCTGACTCTATCTCACAGCCTCCTCCTAGCAAAGACAGGCCTCTCTGCAAGCTCTGAGCCCTGGGCACTGATCCTGGCTGCCACTGCTGTGCCCAAGTGCTCAGGGTGACCACTGAACCCCTGGCAGCTGTGCTGGGCAAGAGCAGAGGTACCATGGCCCAAGGCAGGAACAGAGCAAGTTCAGGTGGGTGCCACAGTCCTCATCTGGTCCCACACTCGCAGCCTCCATCACCACCAAGCCCTTCTGTAAAGACAGGATTAGCCTTCCTTTGTTTGGACTCTCTACTCCTATAATAAAGCATACACTGAACTTACTACATATTAAACAGCAAAACCCAGCTACTTAGAACTAAAGAGCTCTTTAAAAATCCAAGTTACCACATCTCTTTTTTTTTAAGGATCCAGTATGACATCAAGTTAAACTATACATTATTTTTAATGAATTTTAACAAACTGCTTTTTTAAAAAAGGTAAAACAAAAAAAGAGGAAAAAGAAACACAGATGAAAAACATGGTAGGAAGTTCCACATCTTTGAGGCAGCACAAAGTAAGATAACCATCATGGGTCCCTCTTCCTTGGGCAGCAGAGAGTACAGTCTATTTTAATCTCCTTAAAGTTACACATGAAGAAGACTCAGCCCCAGGGTCTACCCTGTCACTGCAGTGTCCCAGCCCCTGAAAATGAACCCTGTTCCCCCTCACCATGCTGGAAATGGAAAACAACAGCCTTTCTCCACCTTTCAGACAAGTGTCCCCCAGCAGAGATGCAGGCCCAGTCCAACCCTCTGCAAGGTTAATCTGTCTACCCTTGCCATGGGCAACAGTTATTAACCTTGTCCTAATCACTTGTGCAGCACGTGGGCAACTAACTGGCTGCTGTTGGCCACAACCTCACAAGAGCACCAGCCAACACCACAGAGCTGAGGGACCTCTGAAGACCATCAGGTCCAGCTCCTTGCTTGCACAGGGTCAGCTACAGCAGGCTGTCCAGGACCACATCCAGTCAGGGACAGAACATCGCCATAGATGGATACTTAACACCTTAATATCTCCAAAGATGAAGAGGGGAAGGCTGGGGGACAACCTAGTAGGCACATCTTCAACCTTCAAGGCATCTAACTGACATATAATGGATCTCTTGGACATGAGAAGCCAGCAAATTCCTGCAGAGGAAAACACCTGAGGCTGCATCAACCTTGCTAGGGGAGATTTATTTTTAAGTGATGTTTACAAGAAGTGTGCAAAACCTGAAAAATACAGATGAGGTAAAGAAAGGGCAAAGGGGTAAAACAGGACTTCTGCAAGAGAGGAAAAAATAGACTTCTTTACCCATTGCTAACTCTGCCCTCCCCATGGAGCCGAGCCTGCAGTCAAGAAAGGATTCTCCTGGCTCGCTCTGGCTCCTCCAGCAAATCAGACACCAAGCCCCTGGCACATGCCATGGGTTACTGCTGGCCATGGCAACACCTCTGCAGTTGTAGGTTATTGTAGTGCTCATCTCACCCGTTAGTGTTGGAGCTGTCACAGCCCTTTGCCCGACCCTGCTGGACTATCAGCCCAAGGGGTGCTCAAGGGGCTGGAGGGAAGGCTCAGCAGGAGGGCTATGTCCCTTGGGAAGCAGCTCTCCAATGCCAGGCTTTTTCGGGAGCAGGGTATGAATGCTGTAACAGAATCATGGAACTGTTAGGGTTGGAAGGACCTTTGGAGATCACCTAGTCCAACCCCCCTGCTAAGTTAGGGTCACCTAAAGCAGGTTACACAGAAATACGTCCAGGTGGGTTTTGAATGTCTCCAGAGGGGGAGAACCCAGGACCTTCTCCCAGGCAGACTGCCCCAGTGCTCCTTGCCATGCTTTCTGGGAGCAGCACAGTGCTTCCTACAGTTCCCTGTGCAGCTGGCAGGGACAGGGGGCAGGCAGGTCACTCAGAACCCTTGCAGAGTGTGACAGCCAGCGACTGCGAAAGCAGCAATGCCAAAGTGCTTTTTGGAGCTGTGAAGCCCCATGGCTTTTCCCTTTCAACACTCTAGAAGGAGGGAGAGCAGGGGAGGTCGGGGCACTTGGTCAACACTAATGATCTGAAATGGTGCCCTCAACTGAGCCTGGACCAAGCTGGGAGACCCCAGCAGTAGAAACTTGCTATCTCTATGCCGAGCAGCACACCCTGGGAGAAGGGAGGGCTGGCTCTGCCTTGCTCCTAAACCCTCTGCAGGAGGAGAGTCACCCAACCCTTCCCACCAACCCTGCCAGGCAGGGCAGGGCAAAAAGGCTGCACGCAAAGAGCTGGTGCCTGCAACAGACAGCTGAGCTCCCAGGCCTGGACTGCAGGTACAGCATGAACTACAGTCCAGGGAACACCAGGCATCTACAGGCATAGTTTCCTCTCTCCACCCCTTTGAGATGTTCACGTTGTCTGTTGCTACTTTGATACAGGTGGCATATCAACCACTGAGGCCAGAGGAAAGTTCACCTGCCCACACACCGTACCCCCCTTTCCCCCACACTCCCTGGAGGTTGCCAACGACCGAGGAGAGGGAAGGGAAGGCCGAGGCTCGGGAGCGTCCCACGCAAGCTGACGGCCACCGCGGGGCGGGAGGCTCACGGCAAGCAGGCAGCCACCTGGTAGGCACCCTCGGCCGTGTGCTGGACGCTGTGCTCCTGCAGCAGGCCCAAGTCCAGGAACCGTTCCCCGCACCACATGCACTTGTACTGCTGCTCCCGGGCGTGCACGCTGTGGTGCTTGTTGAGGTGCTCGCGCTGCTTGAAGGCCTTCTCGCAGGAGGAGCACTTGTAGGGCTTCTCTCCCGTGTGCACGCGCCGGTGGCGCTGCAGGTCCGAGGCGTACTTGAACCGCTTTTCACAGTCGGGGCACTTGAGGGGCTTCTCGCGGGCCGGGTCGCAGCGGTGCTGCACGAACTCCGAGGAGGAGAAGAAACGTCTCTCGCAGAGCGTGCACTTGAGCGGCTTCTCGGCGCAGTGGGCCAGCTGGTGCTTCTGCAGAGCCGAGGCCCGCTTGTAGGACTTGTTGCACACCGCGCACTTGAAGGGCCGCTCCGCGTTCTGCACGCACTTGTGCCGCAGCAGCTCCGAGGACTGGTTGAAGCCTTTCTGGCACACGTTGCACTTGAAGAGGTTCTCTATGCCGTGCACGTGCTGGTGGTACACCAGGTGCGAGGGCTGCACGAAGCCCTTCTCGCACAGGTTGCACTTGAAGCGCTCCTCGGCCTTGTGCGTGCGGCGGTGGCGCATCAGCGCGTACTGCTGCTTGAAGCTCATCTGGCACAGGTCGCACTTGAAGGGCCGCTCCTCGCTGTGCGTGCGCTCGTGCTGCCGCAGGTCCGACGGACGCTTGAAGGCCTTCTGGCACTCCCCGCAGCGGAAGGGCCGCTCCCCGCTGGGCGTGCAGGGGTGCTGCAGCAGCTCCGAGGACTCCTTGAAGTGCAGCTCGCAGACGTTGCACTTGAAGAGGTGCTCCCCCGAGTGCGCGTACATGTGGCGCACCAGGTGGGAGCGGTGCTTGAAGGTCTTCTCGCACACCGTGCACTTGTAGGGCCGCTCCGAGCTGTGCGTCCGTTTGTGGTGCACCAGGTGGGAGGACTGGCTGAAGCTCTTGTCGCACAGCGTGCACTTGTACGGCTTCTCACCCGTGTGGATGCGCTCGTGCCGGGACAGCTCCGAGAGGTGTTTGAAGGTTTTCTGACAGATGGAGCAGCTGTAGGGCTTCTCCGAGGGGTCGAGAGGCTGTGAATTCTCTACCTCGGGAGGCTTGTAGGTCTTCTCACAGATAGAGCACTTCATGGCGTTGCCGTTGTGGACGTTGTGGTGCTGCGCCAGCGAGGTCAGGAGGGAGAAGCCCATCTTGCAAACCCCGCACACAAAGGGCTTCTGCTCCACCTGGATACACTGGTGTTCGAGGAGGTCGGTGGCCTGGTGGAAGATCTTCAGGCACTGGGTACACTGGAAAGAGCGGTCATGGCCTGGCAAGCACTGGTGCTCGTGGGGGTTGGAGAGGTGAGTGAGGTCATGGCCACACACACCGCATTTGTGGGATGGCTCTCCAGCCTGGATGGGGGCGTGCTGGTGGTGCTGCAGTCCGGGGTCCGGCTGGAGCAGGATGCCGTACACGGCACAGCCCAAAGGGTTGTCAGCAGTGCTGGGAGGGATGGAGTGCTCTGGGAGGGCGGCTGCCCCAGCGTGGTGCTGCTGCGGTGGCGGCGGCTGCTGTGGTTGCTGCTGTTGCTGCTGCCAGCTTTCTGACATGCTTGGGAAAAAAAAATGGGATTTTAGCAGTGATAGCTTCAGCTTCCTAGTTGAAAGGGTTCAAATAAAAGCAAAACCAAAAGATTTTGAGATCCTGATTCCCTGTAACTGGTCTCCTGAAGGTGAGACCAGAAAATTCAGCCCACAGCCAGGATCCGAGGTGAAGAGACTCCAGAGCCTCCTCCTGCGACCAGAACAAGTTCTTTATGGACTGATTTAGTCTGGCTTTTCCTTGTTTTGGACAAAAGAACAGGAGGCAGAGGCAAGTGCCTTGAAGACAAGAGGAGGCCCTTCTCTGTGCTGGCTGCGATGTGCTCACACTTGGGACAGGCGCAGGATGCAACCCGGGAAGCAGCTCTCTCTGCAAGAAAGAACACAGTTCATGTCAGGCCTTAGAAGAAACGTGGGCAATTCTGTATCAACTTTCCCCATGGCTCTTTTTGAAAACTCTCCTGCACCCCTACACAGCTACCAGGAAGCCAGTGTGGAACCAGAGCTCCACTTGCTGCTGTGCAAAGGGCCTGGGACAAGGAGTTCTCGGCCTGGAAAGGGCTGGGCTCTGCCCAGACACAGGTGTGGGTGTTGTGCTCTCACAAGAGGCAGCACAACTGCCCAGGGCCCACTCAGCTCAGCCTTGAGTGGATCCCCAGCACTGCTGTGGCACTGTCCCAGAACATCAGTTTCTCTGCACAGGCTATGCCCCAAACACCGTGCAATCAGGAAGCTACTGGGTTAGATTTTACAAGTGTCAATGCACATCCTAATGTGATCCCACCCCAGCTGAATCAGCTCTGTGAAACAGTTTTGCTCCTCCTGCAGTCTGGATATTGAGCCCACGACCCCAAGGGATGTATGCAAAGCATTTCCCCCTCTCTGGACAGCACTTGTAGACTGGAAGAGCCAGAGAGCTGAGCAGGAGAAGATTTTCCCTCAGTGTTATCCTGTCCTCAGACAGAACACAGAACCCATAGGGATCACTCTGTGAAGATAGAAGAGTTAAAGCAGTGGCTTAGCTGAACCTCTTACCAAACCACGGAATAAAAGTATTGAAGCCAAGCAACCTATGCCAGAGCTGTAGCCTTCCCTTGCTACACAGCATCATCAGGCTTGTGGTCACTGAAAAGTTCCAGTCTTTCTAGAGATGTCCAATAAAACCTGGCACCAGCTTAGAGATAAGACCCATCAGTGAGCAGCAGACGTGTCAACACACCTCAAAGAAGGTGCAAGCCCTGGTGAGCAGCAGCCACCAACACTCCTGGGCCTCGAGCCCTCAGCCCTTATGGGCACTCCCACATCTGTGTCAAACTGCCTGCCTCCAGGGTAAGGAAATCCTTGGTCTACCACAAGAATATTTTTTATGTCTTTAAGCAATAAAAAGCACCAGCAAAACCCACTTACCAGTATCCCCACCTCCACCAGCACTCAGCTGAGACTGGATTGAGCCCCACAGCTCAGGTAGTGCTGGACCCACCTCTGACTGTGGGGACACTTAATTATTTTGCGCTCCAGCAGAGTTTCGGGCAGTAAAGTCCCCAGAGACCCCACCGCAGCCCTGCCGGCACGCAGGATGCCCTCCTTCTCCTACAGAGCTCACCTTGACGAAGCGAGGGCTCGCACTGACGGTACCGGCACCCGAGCTCGGCGGGACACCAAACTTCAGCCCAGCCCCGGCGCCACCTTCCCCCGCACAACCGCGAACCGCGGCAGGATGAACCCACCGGCGACGCGTCCCGGCCTAACGGGGAGAGAAGACCGTGCCCCTCGCAGGGAAGAGCGATACCAACCTTGGCTTACCGAAGGCTCTGCGCGGGGACCCGCGTCGGCGCCAGCTCCAGCCTAACTCATCCCTCCGTGGGAGGTGGGAAGCGACAACCATTTA
>VYXD01006812.1:142660-188926 GCA_013397195.1 Hylia prasina
GCCGGGCCTGGAGTGGCCCGGGGCTGTTTTGGTGTGGACAGGAGTGGCAGGTCCCCCATGGGTGATGCAGGCTGATCCCACTGGAGCTCTCCTGTTGCAGGGTGCTGGGTCCAGGGTCCGCCTCATGTGCTATGTCCTCCACCCCCTCTTGTTGATGGTGCCTCTCCATGCAGGGAACAACCTTTTCCTGGTGGCCGTGCACGAGCTGGGCCACGCCCTGGGCCTGGAACATTCCAGCGACCCCTCGGCCATCATGGCGCCCTTCTACCAGTGGATGGACACCGACCCCTTCGAGCTGCCCGAGGACGACCGGCGCGGCATCCAGCAGCTCTACGGTGAGGAGGTGGTTGGGGGATCATACCAGAGGTGGGATTCTGGGTGTGTGTGTGGGGAAACTGAGGTGCAGGTGCTGCTGGTCTGCATCACCACATCCCTTCTCTCACCTGCCCGATCCAGGTACCGCAGATGGGCACCCTCAGCCCACCAAGCCTTTGCCCACCGTGACACCCCGGAGACCTGGCAGGCCAGACCAGAGACCCCCTAAACCTCCCTCTCCGGGAAAACCAGAGCGACCACCCAAACCTGGCAGCCCAGACCGACCTGACCAGTATGGTCCTGACATCTGCGATGGGGACTTTGACACGGTGGCGGTGCTGCGTGGGGAGATGTTTGTTTTCAAGGTACCTGCCAGGGCCCCCTCCTGCCCCTTCCTTGGGTCTGTGGGTGGGAGGATCTCCCAGCAAGGTGACTGTCCCTGTGTCCTCCCCATGCTCTGCTAACACCCTGTTTCTGTCAGGGCCGGTGGTTCTGGAGGGTCCGGCACAACCGGGTGCTGGACAATTACCCCATGCCCATCGGACACTTCTGGCGGGGCCTCCCTGGGGACATCGATGCTGCCTATGAGAGGCATGATGGGAAGTTTGTCTTCTTTAAAGGTGAGCAGGGAGCTGGATGGGAGGGCTGAGGTAGAAGCGAGACCCCAGTAACCCCTGCAAAGCTGCTGAGAGCTCGTTGGCTTCATCCCATCCTGGCCCACCTCCCCAGCCAGAGCTGCTGTGTGATCCCAAGGGGTCAGGGTGGCTACAGGCATCTACCGCCTCTCCATTTGTGCACCTTCCACAGCAGCTGGGCAGGACCTTCTCATCCCCCTTTTCCAACTCTTTCCTCTCTAGGTGACCGGTACTGGCTCTTCCGAGAAGCCAACCTGGAGCCTGGGTACCCACAGCCCCTGGTCACCTATGGGCAGGGCATCCCCTACGACAGCATTGACACGGCCGTCTGGTGGGAACCCACGGGACACACCTTCTTCTTCCGTGGGGACAGGTGAGTGTCTCTGGGGCTCTCCCTGCTCTGCTGCCTCCTGGCCCTTGTCAGGGGACGGTGTTGGGCAGTGGGGTCCCCTGTGCCCCTCACCTACTCCCCACCTCCCTCTCCCCAGATACTGGCGCTTTAATGAGGACACACGCTCGGTGGACCCTGGGTACCCAAAGCCCATCTCTGTCTGGGTGGGCATCCCTCCCTCACCCAAGGGAGCCTTCCTCAGCCCGGATGCCTGTAAGTAGAGGAGGAGAGGGGTGAGGGGTAGTGGTGGTGGGGATCTCGGGGGTGAGATTATCCCTCTGATAGCTTGGCCACATATGGGATGGACTTGGGGAGAGTGTCTGGTGGTCAGTGGTGAATCCCTTTCTGGAGGGTTTCACTGGTGCTGGAGCAAAACTGCTGTCTTGGGCATCTGCAGGGGTGTCCAGGTTCTGCAGTGTCCTGTGCCCACTGACTTATCCCTTGTCTTCATCTTCTCTCCCCCAGCCTCCACCTACTTCTACAGAGGCACTAAGTACTGGAAGTTTGACAATGAGCGTCTCAAGACAGAGCCAGGCTATCCCAAATCCATCCTACGGGACTTCATGGGCTGTCACACGGAGCTGGTCCCAGACCCCAATCCCCGCTGGCCCGATGTGGACCGACCCCCCTTCAACCCTGATGGGGATGGGGGGACTGAAGGTGAGGAGGAGGAGGAGGAAGAAGAGGAAGATGAGGACTACAACGAGGGAGATGGCCAGCCAGGCAGAGACGTGGACGTGGTGGTGCAGATTGATGAGTACACACGCACCATGAGCGTGGTCATGGTGCTGGTGCTGCTGGTGCTGCTGCTCTGCATCCTGGGCCTCATCTACGTCATCGTCCAGATGCAGAGGAAGGGCGCACCCCGAATGCTCATGTACTGCAAGCGCTCCTTGCAGGAGTGGGTCTGACCCTGGCTCCCTCCCCCAACCACCCCGCCACCATGGTGCTAAGATGGACCTGACACCCCCTCCCCTCCCCTCACCACAGCCTCGGCCCCTCTACCCCATTGTTGCTTGACGGCTCCAGCCTCAGAAAAGGGGGGATGCCCAACCCCCCCAGCCCCTCCAGAGCAGCCGGGCTGGGACCGGGGATGGTCATGGGGGGGCTGGAGGGCATCCAGGCCCTGCCTGCTCCCTAGTGCCTGTGCGTCCCCCTAGCCACCCCTCAGGCTGCCACCCATCACGTGCCTGCATCTGCCATGGGTCCCTGCAGGGCCCTTTCCTCCTGTGTGAGCCCGCTGCAGCTTGGGTGGTGAGTGGGCTGGGGGCTGCTCACAAGTGCTGCGGGCTGGCAGGTCTCAGCCGCTGGCACCTGCAGTGGTGGGGAAGGGAGGGCTGAGCTCGTGGCTACATTTCCTGTTGAACCACGGGGATACAGGGATGTGGTGCCTAAGAGTTGGGAGATGCCACCTCTGCAACCCTGCTGGGGCTCAGCTCAGTCCGGGCCCTGCTGCTGCCACCATGGGACGAAGCCCTGGGGCACGTGGCCCCGTGGGCAGGGCAGTGGGCTCGGCCGCCTTGTATGTCCATTAAACGGGTCGGGTGTGTGGAGAGCTGTGGTGCCATCGTCCTTCCTGCTGCGGGGCTGCCCCGGGAGGGACTGGGCAAATTTCGTGGTAACGGGGCTCCTCTGGAGGGTCACCCTGCATGGCACCCCCAGGGCACAGGGTGCCCTGCTAGGGGATGCAGGGAAGGGGCCAGCATGGCCAGTGATGTCCCTGAAGCAGTCCCTGCCCTGGGGCTGCCACTTGAGGGGGGTCAGCTAAAGTCTCTGGTCCACCCCCACCAGTGGACAGAGCAGCCTTTCAGCAGCTCCCATGGCAGTGACAAGGGCCTCGCTGGGAACACAGGGTGCCTTGTTCTCCCCCAGCCAGCACCTCTCTTCAGCCCCAGGCAGCCGCCTCCCTTCCCCGTGCAGGGGCCGGCAGCAGCTGGGGACCTTCCCGGAGCCACTCCATGGGGTGCTTCAGCTCCCTGTCCCCACGCAGCCCTGTCCAGTTTCCTGGGGGGGAAGGGGTGGCCATATCCTGTCTCACCACTGCTGTCTCAGCAGAGGAAGGCAAGAGGAGTCACGACTGCTGCAGAGATTGGGGAAATAATCGTGGGAGTGGGAAAGATTACACTTCAGGGGTAGGAAACTGGCTTTATCTGGGGAAAAATGTTGCTCAGCCATTAACGGGAAGAGAAACCAAACTACAGCGGTGGTGGAGTGGTGTCCCAGCCTCTGCTGGTGATGTGATGGTCACGGGGTGGCAGCCAGAGCTGGGTTTGCTCTGCAGGTGCAGCCTTGAGGTGGGCAGCAGAGGCCTGGCACAGTTGCTGCACTAGTGGGGAGGCTGGTTGGGCTGTGCTGGGCAAGGGGGCTGTGTGAACCTGACCCATCCCTCTGGAGATGACCGTCTGTAATTGGGGAGCATCCCCATGTGGGAATTGATTCCAGTCAGCATCCTTGCTTCCTCCAGCCTCCCCCGCAGCAGGACCAGGGCCAGCACTGTGCCAGCACCTGTGCCCTGCCTCTTCCCCGGGCACTTCTGTCTTGGTGCACCCCTGGCTTGCTCCCCTTGCCTTGGTGCTCCAGGTGCTCCTTTGCCCTTATCCCCTTCCGCCAGCCCTGGCTGGTGGGTGGGAGGGTTCCCCCACTTCATGGATGAGGATGTGAAGCCTTTGTGCTTCCCCCATCCTTCCCCCAGTGCCCAGAGCTGCTGGCTCAGTTCCCGACTGCTACAACCACTTCCCAGCACTGAATTACCCTGAGCTGCCCAGCCACTCGTCAGACACTAATTACTGTAAAAGGGAAGGACTGATGCTGGCTCTGGCCCCACTTTCCTGGTGCTGGGGGGGAACCCTGTGGCCTGAGTCACCCATCATCCCCTGCCCTAGCCTCCCTCCCTGCCCACACTGGGCAGCGATTTCCAGCCATGAGCCGATTCCCTGGAAAACGCGTTTGGCTCAGACTCAGCACATCGCTGCAGCCAAGCGAGAAGTCAAAATCAGGAACAGAAAACCCCTGAGGAATTGGGGGGAGTGGGTGGAAAAAGGTCTCCAAGTGGCTCAGGGCTGTTGTATTCCATCAGCCAGGCCTTGCTGGGTCACATTCCTTGGCTTTTAACTTCTTTCAGTTCAGTTTTGACCATTTTGCTCAGTTTTGTGCTTGTGTAGGTCTTCCCTAGATCTGAGGGAGGACACACAGCTCTGCTGAGCCGGGAGCCCTGCCGTGGGGCAGCCCAACACTCCAGCCTGTCCTGAACTGGAGCCAGACAGGCACCAGGAGCTGCCAAAATCCACGAACCTGGCCAAAAGGCAAGGCAAGAGGAAAGCACGGCCGGGATTCGCTCTCCCCACCCCCACAGAGACTGCTCCAGAGCCCAGTGCAGATGCATTTCCCACGGCAGATGCATTTCCCACACTGGATGCACTTCCCGCGGCAGATGCATTTCTGACAACAGATGTATTTCCCACGGCAGCAGTGTTTCGCTTCTCTCCTGGGGGTACAGAGTGCTCGATGGGGTGCAGGGCTGGGACCCCACAGCCTGGTATCTGGAAAGACGCCTGGCTTGCAGGGAAAGCCAGAGCTGGACAAGGATGCCCAGGGCCAACTCCTCACAGTATCCCTTCCATGGCAGGGGAGGGGCCTCCTTGCTGATTCAGGGTGGGACAGGAGCTGGGAACAATTCCTCAGTGGGAATTAGGGATGCTGGGAGCAGAAGGCCAGGCCTTGGTGACTTGGTGAGCTGGGACACCGCTTCCCACCCCCCTCCCGGCTTTTCCCCGGATGCTGCAGCAGAGTTGGTGCCAGGAGCCCAGGGCCATCTGGAAACGCTCATGGACAGCAGCAAGGGACCTGCTGGAGACAAAGCCCAGCATTTCAGCAGTGCCCAGGCTCTGCCAGAGGCTCCTGCGCTGCCCTACATGCCCACAGTGGGCTCAGCTCACCTCTGGTCACCCGTGGGTGTGAGAGCCAGGGGCAGGCAGGCACCTGCTCCAAGGGACAGGGCTGTTGGGGGCATGGGGGAGTGTGAGTCCGGCTGAGCCCGGCCCTGGCAGGCACTGGCCTGCCCCAGCAGGATCCACTCCTGCCAGGCAGCTCCTGCTTCCCAAAAATAGGTTGGAGAAGCCTGATCTGGAAAAGACCCTGGGAGCTCAGCGTCCTCCAGGCCCTGCCGTGCTGGGGTGTGCGTGAGGAGGTGACCGGGGCTGGCATGGGCTCTCTGCCTGATTAACACCATCTCAGGAGAATCCTGCTCTTGCTCTGCATCAGAGCTGAGGAAAGGACCCGGAAAACACAGAGGAAGCCGGGCTCAGTGCAGAGGAAGAACGGGCTGGGATACAGCAAGCAGCAACCGGCCAGCTCAAGGTCGGAGGAAACAATGCTGGGGATGGAGGGAAGGGCCGCGGGGCCCTGGGAGGGGTTGAACCTGCTGCGTGGGCTCGCTGCAGGCAGGGCGGAGGCTCCGGGCGCTGCCCGGGGAGGGGTCGGTGCCCGCACAGCCCCGCTGCGGGCGGGATGCACCCACCAACCGCACCGAGCTCGGCACGTGTGTGTGGCTCCTGTCCCTCTCCTCCCCTCACAGCCCCGGGCAGCCCCCAGCCTGCTCCCGGGGGTGCTGGGACCCCTCATCTCACAGAATGTAATTTCTGGGGCCGCAGGGGCAACACATGAAGTGATGGCGAAGCAGATGGGCTGCAGGTCTGCCTCAGCACAACTTGGCATCCATCATCTTCTCACTTCTAGCGGCTCTGAGGCCTTCCCCACTGCATCCCAGGTTAGCTCTCAGGGTGCACAACGGCTCCCTTATCCAGACAAATCGTGTTTGGGTGATCCCATTTTGCAGCCTGCCAGGGGAAGCTTTCAACCCTCTCCTGCAGGCGCCAGCAGGGCAGGAACATCAGTTCTCTCTGCAGGCAAAGTGGCCAAAGTCCCCAGTACCGTCACTTGCTTTTCCTGGGCGGTGGCCAGTGGTAAAACTCAAAATAAATATTTCCCTTGCTTCCAGCCTGCCCCATATTAGACAACAGCTGCAAAGGATTAATGTCGCCCTGGAGGTGTAATCCCTCTATAAAGATGACAACATTTGGCCCAAGACATCCAGGGAGATGCAGAATGGACAAGAAGCAGAGTTTGGCCCAGATTTTTTTTGATTCCTGCTTATCCCTCTGTGATCACAGCTCTGTGCTTCTTTGTCAGGACCCCCTTGATAGGAAGGTGACAAAGTGCAAGGGGACAAACACCGGCAGGGACAGAAGCTTGTACCAGTGTCCTGCCATTCTGCTGAGCTGGACACTCACACAGGATTCTTCTGCCCACGCAGCAGAGCAAATGGAGAAAGCTTTCCAGGAAAACCCCATTGCCTGCTTGCCCTGCCAGCACCTGCCACCTGCCCAGGCAGAGCCACTGGAACCTTGGGATGTCCCAGCCTTGGCTCACACCAGTGACTGCCAGCCCAGCTGCTCCAGCCCAAGCCTGCTGCTGCTGGCCCAGCCCAGGGGAGGTCCCTTGCTGCGAGGAGCTGCAGCCTGTGCACTCACTGTATTTCAGCACCCAAGCTTTCGTGTAGAAAGCATCTCCCAGCACTGAGGTCCTGATCAAAGTGTCCAAGTGCAGAACCTTGCCCCAGCCAATGGAAGACAAAGGTGGAAAGCTGGTGCAGAGAAGGAAAACTGATCTTTGGGTGGGCCCTGCTCTGCCCCAGGTTGAAACCAGGGCTCCCCACAAAGATTCTTTTCTCTACCAATAGACATGATCTGTAACAAGGACTTAAGCAGGAAGGAAGGAGCAGAAAGGTGAATAAGGAGATATTTAAGATCTTTTCTCCCCAGGCTGCCTGCACTGAACTAGGACTCCCTTCTGCCCATCCCTCATACCCAGCTGGGGCTGCCCTGGGAGCAGACAGCCAGTAGCCATCCATGGCTCCCATCTCTGCCCCCACCTCCTTGCTCCATTCCTCCACTCTTTCCACATTGGGATGATGCTGCATCCCAGCCACATCAAAAGCCATAACCAAAGGAGTAAGAAGCTGGGTGCTCCACCACTGGAGTTTTGCTTGTGCACATTTACGAAAGGGCTGCTGACAGGATGCCTCTGACATTCTGGCCCATCTACCAGCAGCATCTTCTTCTCCCACAGGGAGAGCATCCACGTTCACTCACCTTCATTGAGATGGTTAAAGTTTTGATAGGAGAGAGGGATTAGAAGAGAAAGATTTTGGAAGAACACTGTGTAAATCACCAAGCATCTGGCCCCAAAGGAAAGAGCCAGGATCTGATGATGCTCCACTTTGTGCAGCAAGTAAACAGGAAGATTCAGTATTTTGTTTGGTATTTAAAAATACACAGAAGGTCCATATGGATGTAAAGGTTTGTGGCTGGGAGTTTATTCCAGCAAATCCGCTGGCACAGCTCCTAAAGGTCGGGCAAGAATTGGCAGGGCCCATCTGATCTCTGCAGAAGCAGCCAGCTCGGGGCCAGGGCTGGTCACTCAGGGTGAGCTCAACTCCTCAAGGACAAGGGGCAACTCCTGCACAGGCCCTGGCAGGCAGGGAAAGGCAGCAGCGGCTCCTGCTGAGTTTTCATCTGCCAAAGACTGCCAAAAACACATGGTGTTGAGCAAGGGCTGGCGGGAAAGGATGCACGTTTTACCCTGCTGGGATCTGATGGATCCACTCAGCAGCTCCTCCAGCTCTGGCAAGCTTTGCAAACATGGAGAAAGCCTTGCCATGGAGTTCATTAAGGCCAAACATGGAGAAAGCTTTGCCATGGACTTCATCAAGGCCAACCCTTGGCACACGATCCAGTGCGATTCCACTTAACAGATCGAGTCCAACCAAACCTTGGCATATGTCAATGCAAGATGGATGGTGTTTTCTCATGTGGGCTTCCTTGGCTGGGCTCCTTTGAGCTACCAAGCTGTTCAGTTGCTAGAAGAATTGCAAAGGTCTTCTACAGAAAGCCTTCTGCAGGTGCAATCCAGCCCCACGAGGCAGCACCTCCAGTTCAAAGCCCAGCAGCTCTGAAGGTGCAGGTGAGGCAGCTCCGTTACAGGTGTCCAGAGAGCTTTGCCACAGAGGTGCAGAGAGAGGGTGCACAGACATGCCAAACCTTTAAACCAGCTGGGATTTTAATGGTCAGGATTAAACCCAGAATCTAAGGCAGATGTCCTCCAGCAGGATCTCCTCCTCCTGGGAGAGAGCAGCTTTGTTCTACAGAGCAGGAACAGAAGTGAAGTCTTCCCCATTCACTGCACAGCCTCGGGAAGGATCAGTCCCAGCCTTTGGTGCCTGCCCTCCAGAGTATTGATGGGGGCTTGGCCCCGGGCAGGAAAGGCATCATCTACTCCCAGACACAGCCCATTACTGATGGAGTCTCTGGCCTCTCCTTCACAAGCCTTTCTACAACAAAGGCAGATTGGTTTGAGGCAGGGAAGGGCAGCCTCAGCACAGGAAAAGACTTCCGCTCCTGTTATGCTGCTTTGCTAAACCTCCCCTTTGATCCCTGGGGAAAGGGACAATTTGGCAGCTGGAAGGCTATTGTGTGCCTCGGGCTGCTAAAGGCTTGGTTGAGAGCTGGAGTGAGTTGGTAACTACACAGCCAACAAAACTGTGCCCTAACAGGCAGGTAAGCCTAATTTGTCACCACTGGGGAAAATGGCATCAAGGAAAAAGGGAATGAAAAACCCATTTTCATGAACAGCATGAGTTTTTGTCAAACTTCATGCATTGGAGACAGTTTCTGTCTTCTCTGTGAAAACCTCACTAATTTTCCTCTCACCAGACTGCTGCTGTTTGTATCTGTGCTATCCCTTAAACAGTGAGGGTGCCGATCAAAGTCAAGTTCAGAGGTAAATTCTAGCATCTGGGTTCTCAAAGAAATTCTCTGGCACTTTCTGAAGCACTAAAATGTACAAGCTAAGGATCCATCAAAGGAGGAAGAAGACAGAAGCAGATTTACAGAGCCAAATGTTTAATAACTTTTCAAGAACAAGTATTACATCCATATTTAGAGCATATATAAGAGATGGAAAACAAGGAAATAAAAAATAAAACTGCTAACTTCAAGAGGATACACTTAACTCCACAATTCCTGCTGAATCCCTTCTTTGGAGGCACAGCGGCCACTTTGAGCAAGACGAGACTGGGTACCAGGACACCTGCACAGTTTAGGCTCAGCACTTTAGGAACAGCCAGGAAAACTCTGACTCTGTACAATTTGCACGCCAACATCTCTTCTCAATGTGGTGTTATTGCTGGACAGAGCAGGGAGAAGAAAGGAGACACTTTTACAAGACTCGGCAGCACAAGACAACAGTACTGGGAGGGCTCCAAGCACTCCCCAGACATCTCTGTGAGGCTGCTACAGCCCAGGAGGCAGTGACAGGTCCCCCAGAGGTGTCACCTACAATTCACACTGCCTTCTACCACCCACTATGATCTGCCCCCAACATTCTCCCTCAGCATCTTGACACTTTGCCCAGGAATCTTTGCTAAAAGAAGTATCTGCGTTGGGACAAGCTGGCCCTGGCAAAGAAGGTGCTTCCTCACAAGCCTCAGAATTGTTGCATGTTGCTCAAGATCTCTCAGTATGCAAGCATGTTCACTCCTCTCCCACCACTGCAGGAGCAGAGCTTGGCATTTCCTCCTGAGAGCAGCCATGGTGTCTCCTTCCCCCCTCATGCCACCACCGTCTGCACTGGGTAGGGAAAAGATCAGAGGGGACTCATTTTGGGCTAGAGGGACACAAACAGCATCTCTCCTGGAAGACAAATGTGGAGCTGCAGCTGCTCTGAAGAGCAAAGTTGCTGAGCTGAGTCATGGATGAAAGCTCTGGAGAGATGCCGGGAGGCTGCAACTGCCCAGAGTCCTTCAACACGACAAGGGAGGACATGGGAGCAGCTGAACAGCTCACCCTGCTCCTAGATGGGAATGACAATTTTGTGTTTTGGCAGGAAAGCTACACAGCAAGGCACCCCAGACAGACTGCTCACCCTGGCAACAGAGAGGGTGCTCCCTGGCCAGTGGCCAAAGCTGGCAAGAGCTCTGCTGCCAGAAGAAACTCCGGGTTGCAAAGGCAGCAGGAGGAGGCAGAGGAATGGTAGTCTGGCTCACTGTTCTCCCACCCTCCATCCCACATCTAGCTCACCTTGGCTTTGTTCTGGACAGGCAGATACAGCTTGAACTCGGCTGGGAGCTCATCCTCTGAGTACAGCCGGTCAGAGAAATACACCCGTCGGATGCGACAGTTGGCGTGGATCTGAGAGTCAAAACAGAGAGTCAGTCCATTTTCCACATCCTGCTTGGGTGTCATGCTGCAACATGGATTCTTTGGCTCAGCAGCTGGAAATCGACCTCACTGTCTTGCTTTCTTGAATCTGACAGGGCATCAGAGAAATGCTGGTCTGTGCCCTCTGCTTTGCATTAGATGCTCTCTCCAGGGATTAACACTTGCTCAAAAGATTTGGCCAAGCTCTGGCATATCTCTGCCAACTGAGATCTGTCTTAGCTGCTAATGGGGATTCTCTGCTGTTAACCGATCTCTGCTTTGCTGGTATCAGCATTTGCCAGAACACCCACAGCCTCAGCCTGCTGCATTTTTAACACGCCCACTTCAGGGCCTCCCTGAGGTCAGGAATGAGCCTGTCCAGTCTGTGCTGCCTCCACTATCAGCTGGCAGCACAGGGGTTGCCCTGGTCCCCCTCATGAGCATGTGAGAAGGCAGACAACTCTCAGCTTACTGCCTGCACCTCAGGGCAATCCTGCAAGGAACTGCAGCACTCCCCTCACACTAAGGAACAGGCACGCTCCACACACAGACATTCCTCAAAGTAACACATACCACTGGACACTGTGAACATGACTCCCTGGCATATGGAACAAGCTCCATGTCCTCAGGAGGAACAAACACTGCATCAGCTTTGTTACAAGGGACTCAGTGAAAGCAAGCAGGAAACAAGCTTGACCAGGGGTATGAATGGTCTGTACACCATGGGTCTTTCCCATCCAGGCTCCCATTCAGCCAATCATTGTCCAGCCTATCTGGACAGTACGGCAACACACAGATAATTCCCAGCAGAGCTCCAGCTTCATGGCATGCCACAGCAAACTGCAACTCTCACCCTAACCAGCAGCCAGCCAGAGAAACAAGAGGGAAATGGGCTCCTTCATCCCAATCTAGTCAAGTAAAGTGAGGCCTCAGTCAGGCCTATGCTCCCGTTCCACAGTGCTCTGCAAAGAGCAGGGCTGGCAAAGGAAGCACGCAGGGCTAAGGCCAGACTCCCATCCTGCTGTCCCAGCCAGCAGGAACATCACCAGCCCCTGGTTTCCCCGGCAGGTCGCAGCTGCTGCTCACCTGCACTCTCAGGGTCTCGATGTAGTTGGTGCCGTAGGCGCGGCGCGTGAAGTCGGACAGGTTGAACTGGATCTGGTTCCAGCCGTCGTCCAGCCGCATGGGCATGGTGCAGATGAAGGGCTTCACCCGGGTCGTGCTCTGGTAGTTGCTCGCCCGGAAACGCCGTCGGACGTTCTTATCATCCAGCACCTGGGCAAGGAAGGCAGGCTGCTCGCCCAGGTGCCAGGCCCCGACTCCCCAGGACAGCGCTACCCCGTCTCCGAGAGGGCTCTCTACTCCCACCCTCCGTTCCACAGCAGAAGTCATTTTAACACAGGAAACAGACCCATTTTCAGGAATAGCAACAATGTGTTTGTGAGCTGACTGATGCCCCCATACCAGAAGACCTGACACACCACATGGGCAAGAAAGCAAAACTGTTTTGGGGATCACTCACTGCCTGGGACAAGTTCCAACACAAGACTGCAGGCTCTCTGGCGCCTTCCTCAGTGGTCCCTGGAGGGGCCTCCCCACTGCACACTCCTCACCTGCACTTCAAAAGTGAAGTATTTTTTCAGGTTCTTGATGATCATCACTAGGAAAGGTAGTTTGATGCCCAGGGTCTTCTTTGGGTCAGCAGGGCACGTGATGTACGTGGTACTGAGAGGTGAGAGAAAAACACTTTAGGATCTCACACAGCACAAAGTCCACAGCCCGAGGTAACCCAAGTCTCTCCCTTGGCCCAATGCAGCCTTGGAGGACAGGCAGAAATGGATAACTGTGATTGTAAGATCTCAGCAACAACCAGGGCTTCCTGTAACAGGAGGAAGAGTTTCAGAGGTAGCTGCAGGCAGAAAAAGATAAAAGGCAAAAAGAATGCATCTCAAATTGCACTTTTCTCACCCAGGGCATGAAACACCTTCCTGGAGAGCTTCACCTCCCCGATTTCAAGGCCATGTCAGTGCTGTTTCTTAACACAACCTCCTCCTACCCTTGACTGAACAGGTAGAGCCCCCCAGATCACAGCAGAGGCCCTGTGCGTTCTATATGGCTGGGAAAACAGAGGTCATGAGCCCTAGAAGTACACGTCATGCCTGGCAAGTTCTGTATCAACACTTCTTGGAGGAAGAGAAGCATTGGCTCAGTCTGTCTGCAAGAGAGGAGTCTCCACTGCCCTTATAAGGAGCGCCCTGCTCTGAATCACCCCTGGAGAAGCCTTGGAGACTCTGAGCCTGCTCATGGAGCTGGCGTCTGTCTCCCGGGGTGATGGAGACAAGGTTGCTAAGAGAAGCTCCATAAGCAACTCCCCTCATAAATCTCCCTTTGATCTTCCTGCTGTAGGGAGAGCAGCTGTCACGTGAGGAGAACAGGCCAAGACAATAGCAAAGACAGCAGACAGTGCTGCTTTTTCAGTAACTGGCAGTGCTGACTGAGGCTGGGTATTAAATACTGCTTTTTTCCCCTTCAAGTGATGGAAAAATAATGGGATTTTATTTTTTATCCTTTAGTCCCACTGAGGATGAGTGAGAGCTCTACAAGCACATCCAGGGAAAGGCAAAGCACACTGCCACGAAGGAGTATCAGTGATATGACCCAGATTCTTCAATTTATTGACAAAGACATTGCTGTAGTTTGAAGATGATGTCCGCTGGGCACTGACATCTTTCACTCTGCTTCAGGGCAGAGTCCTGTTCCCCCAGAACAGCAGAAGAGGCTTCTCCTACCTGACATTTGTTCCTTCAATCTCCAGCACCAGTGACTGAATGTCATTGTCCGTGATTCGCTTGATGTGGCCATTGCGCACCTGGAACAAACGTGGGGCAGACAGTAGAGACGTTACTTGAGAGGGAAAAAAGGCACATGCAGCTCCATTAAGAGAACAAATAAGACCCCAGGAGCACCCATCTACATTCACTTGGCTCCTACTCTCCTGGACCTTGCTGTTTCCAAGGGTTTGATCACTTCCCCAGAGGGCCAGCAAGAGTTTATGGCCCAGCATGCTGCGTGTACAGTGAGTGCAAGACTTCCATCTATCAAAACACACTGCAGTGAACATAAGGGACTCAAGCCTCACGTCAGAGGCCCAAATAAACAAACATAAAAGAGTACGAGTCAAACTTGAGTGCAGTCTCGGGTAAAAACAAGGACAAGCAATACCAGCCAGCCACTGGTCACCAAAGGCACTTGGTCTGCACTGCTGGGCATGGCTGACTGCCTCTGGGAAAGGGCTGGACACTCACACACTCAGGCACACTCTTGCACACTCACACACACACACACCCACTCCACCAGCACAAGCAGTGCACATCCTACTAAGGCCAAAAAATAAATAGGTTTTCCCCGTGTTACAAAAGCTTGAGATATTCCCTAAGATCTAAAAAAAGTAGAATTGACAGCTTGCTGGTTCTTTTTGCAAAGATATGAAAGTCTACATTAGGACAGCTGTGAACCCAGTAATCTCAGGCATGCACCTAGGACATGGGAAAATGTCAAATACTGTTCTTGCCAAAATGACAGGGGCATTTCATGCACTGCTGAAGAGAGCAGGGCAATCCTTGCAACAAGCACGCCCAAGTTGGCCATGCTTCATGCAAGAGAAACTATTGCAACTGAAAGGGCCACTGCTGACATTCACCCTGCAGGCAGAGCTCCTGCTGGCCACTCAGGGGCCATGCAATCATAACAGTATCACCCTGCACAGGACAATTCACGTGGGCAGGTGCCTCCAGAGGTCTCAACCTCCACCTCCCAGCAGGGTCAGCCCAGCCTGCTTATAGCTTATCCAGTCTGGCAGCACTCTACATCCCTTTGTCTAAGAGTCTGTAATGTGTCCCATCCTTGCACCATCCAAATAAGCTGTTGATCCTTTTTTAAAGTCACAAAACACAAACATACACATGGGCAGTGTGAGGCATCCCAGTTCTTCACAGAGCTACATGGGTACCCCACTGATGGGAAACAGGATAGGTCTGTGCTTCCTGTCCCCCACCTCACAACTTGTAAATGCTCACACAAGCCCACTCAGGTCAAACATCACTGCTGTCTGCACTGCCTTGAAGGCTTTCCTTCCTGCTGAAACCACAAAAAATTCAGCTAAGGTTCACGCACAAGCAACCAAATACAGGTTGTGGCCTCTCAGAGGTTGTAACAAGTGTGTTGCAGAATCACTAAACCATGGATGGTTTGTGATGGGGGAAGCAGCACAGCTCAACATCTCTAAACATCCTGAGGAGGGTTCCTTGATGCAAGATAGCCCGGAGAAGGCGCAGGGCCCTGAGCAGAACCAGTCTAAAAACTGACCAGAGGGAGAAACAAAGTGATGACACATTCACAACTTCTCCTACACCCTACAAGCGGCCACAGAGCCCGCTTTTGCATGCTTTTGGCAAGCCTGTTTGAAAGATGGGTCACGCACCAGAGGAGACCGCCACCTCATCCCCCCCAGTGGCCGCAGGGCCCTGGGCGTCCCGCTGCCCACGGCCAGGGCTGGACACTCCTGCAGCTTTCCCACAGTGCTGCAGCGGGCTCTCCCGCCCAGAAAAGGCAGAAAATATTCATAATTACACATTCCCCTCACAAACACCCCGAAGGGCCCGGTACACCGGCCCCGGGGATGTCCCGGTAACCAGCAGCCGAGAGATGCCGGTATCCCGGGGTTCCCGGTAACTCGGCCGCTGCAGCTCCGGCCCCGGCCGGAGAGCGGCCCCACAGGTGCCCGGAGAGCGGCCCCACAGGTGCCCGGAGAGCGGCCCCACAGGTGTCCCGAGCGCCCCGGAGGTGTCCGACGGCCCCGGGCCTGCCCCGGGAGGCTGAGCCGAGCGGCCGCGTCGCTCCCCGGACCGCTCCGCTGCCCGAGCCCGCCGCCTCACCTTCTTGTCCCAGATCTGGAGCGGTTTGCTGCCGATGCTGTAGAGCACGGAGAGGAAGCCGCTCTGGAAGGTGTTCTTGAACATGCCGGGGCCGGGCGGGCCGGGCCGGGCCGCGGCCGCCGCTCTCCAGGACACGGCGGATCCCTCCGCGCCGCCGCCGTCACCGAGGAACTACTTCGGGCGGCCCCGGATGCACTTCCCGGTGACGGTGTTGTGGGAGCGCTGCCACGGCAACCGCGGCCTCTGCCCCGCCTCGCTCCGCCGAGCTGCTGGAGCCGAGCCCGCTCTAAACCGTGCCGGGTCCTCTGTGGTTGGTGTCACGTTCCCTGAACGCCTGGGCTGTAGGCAGGGGCGCCTCTAAAACATCTCAGTTCTCCCCCTGCAATTCACGACCCTCAGTCCAAAAGGGACGCCGTGGTTTGCTTTTCCCAAGGATGCTTTTTGCCCGTGGAGTGTTTCTCAGCCCGGGCTCTGCTCGTTCCCCCGAGGGGCTGCCTGTACTGGTTTTACAAGACTGGAGCATTCGAATGGTGTTTGCTCCCCCTCGTTGCTTCCTTTAGCTCCACTCGTTCCTGGGTGCCCTAGGAACCTCCTGTGTCCTCTTGCTGCTCTAAGCCAGGCAGGGATAACATACAGAACCCTGGCAATATTGGGGGTTTGATGTATGGCTTGATGGGTGTGAGAATGGCTCTAAGTAGAGACAAGGCCTTGGCACAGCTGAAGAGGCTTAACAGGAACTCTAAACTGACACATTTCTTCCAGCTGTAATAACACCTGTTTACATCATCTATTTTCAATGTACAGACACTAAACAGCATAAAAAATTCCCATTCTGCACCAGCTTCATGGCTCCTCAGGTTAACTCCAGGCCTCTGTTGCTGACTAATGCCCCATCCAAATCCTAACAGTGTTGTCTGCTAAGTGTCCTTGTCTCTCCCATTGGCTTCAAACGCTCCCTCACAGCACCTGGGTTAGCAGCACTTTCTCTTTCCTTCACAATTCCTTGCACAAACAAGTAGAGCACACAAAATTCAAGGCATTAGTTAGAAATGATCAGCTATATTTAGTCAGTGGGTTAGAGTACACTTTATATGGCATGATGAAATAACTCATTCCCTTAATCAGATGGTAGGAGACAACTGGGACAAATATCCAGCTGCCATTCCTGAACAGCCGGCTCATTCACACGCTCTCCACTTACCACTTTAATGTCATGTTTTGCTGCACACAGAAATAGGTTGTGGTTTCAAATTGTGCCTCTTTCTCAATTAATTTTAACAAAATGTAGTACCCATTGCTCCTCCTCCTTCCCTGGGCATGTGTGGGCTAGAAGAGAGGCCAGAGACAGAGCCCTGTTAATATCACCTCAGTATTAATAATCAAGGTTCGCATTTGGGAAGGGGTATCTGAGAGAGATATTTCAGACTCACAGACTGATGTTATCCACCTGGAAGATCGGTAGGAAGATCTTGGCATGTAACCTCACCTCTGCTTCCAATTCCCAGGGTGCACAGGGATTGAATTTGGGGGAGCAGATGGAGGAAAAGACCCATCCTAAGAAAATAATCTGGTCCAAGAAGTGAGCAGAGAGTGCCTGCTCCAGAAATAACTGCCCACTAAAGCATTTCCTTCCCTTCAGAATTCTCAGCAATCCAATGCCTTCAGGGGAATGAGATTTTCAGGAAGCTTCTGAAACGTTGCTCCTCTGAAGTGTCACATTGCTGCGTGCAGTTATGAGACCAAAATGTAGCAGGTCTCTCCAGTGTCACCAAGTCTGTGCTTGCCTTGGAGCACATGGTCCAGGTTCATGGCCTGGGAAATCCTAACCCAGGCCATTGCTCTCTTGACTGAGGCTGGAGAGCAGATGTCCAGGGCTGGGCCAGCTCCAAGGACAGTGCTTGGACCAATAAAACCAGCACCAGCTTCAGTCAGTTCCTTTGTGAGCAAAAAGCCTTCACTACATGGCAAAACCAAGAACAAAGTAATGACTGCTGCAAGGAGTGTGAGATCCTGGGATTTGTCCAGATGACTCTAGCTGACTCGTCTAGCCTGGACTTTCCTACAGGAGCAGCACTGGATGAAGGGCTGCTGTAGTAGGAAAACCAAAAAGATAATTGGGCAGGAGATCCATAGCCACCACATGCAAGGGGAGGCAAGGCCCAAAAGTGGCTTTGGGTGCTGAGGCAACCTGAAGGCTTTGGTCCTCACACTGACTGAACTCTGAAGGAGTTCAGAAGGAACTCTGAAGTGCAGAAGGAGGAAGAGAAGGAAGCTGGGCTGATGCTGAGCAAGGGATCAGAAGAAAACAAGGACGCCCTTGTGGACATCACAACATCAGTGGGTGCAGAAGGAGGCAGTGTCAGCAGCTATTGGAGCAAGTTGGCAGAGAAAATCAAAGAAGGATGACACACTGCCTAGGAGGGACACCTGTGCAATGGGTGGAGCAACGGGCCAGAATGAGCAAAACCTTTTTAACTCCAGATGAACTGAAGACAAAGAAGGATAGACAAGAATTTATTTCTGACAAACAACAGTTAGAAGAGTCACTGAGATCATTCTCTGGAGACAAGCTGTGGACTTGGTGAGGATATGGGCTGTAACAGGCAGCAGGTGGCAATGGGGAATATGATCCAACAGCATAAGGAGATGGATAGATGCAAGCAGCAACAGTGCTTGGATGTGCCACTGTGCTGCAGGGAGCTCAGCTCAGTGTATGCTCACAGTGCTGCTTCTGCCCAGTGTGGGCCTGGGCTCTGCCATGGGCCCTTCCCTGCTCTCACTGCCAGCCAGAGCTACACCCACCAGAAACTGTCTTGATGCCAGAGGTCAGCACAGTCCTGCATACAAGAGAGCTGCCATTGAACTGTTCCTTGGCAATGGACCCTGCCTTACAGCACCAGTAGGTTAAACTTACCTGATGCCCATGTCCACATCTGGGCCCACGGCAAATCTCCATGTGTGGCACTCCAGGACTGTGTGTTCACACACCTGTACCCATTACAGGCCTTGTGCAAGGACTCACTGCTGCAATTCCACTTTGGCCAGTGCCCAGGGCTGGGTGAGAGCTGTGCTGAGTGGTTCTGTGCTGGCAGGAGCCCACAGCTGAGCTCCCCTCACTGGGAACCAGCAACAGGTCTCTCTTTTCCCAGCAAGGGCCTTGTCTCAGAGGTACCCTTTCCCCTGGGCGGCTTCAGTACAGGGGAAAACTGTATAGGGAAAAACATATGGGCAGTGAAGGAACGGGACAACACAAGAGAAATGACCACGTACGTGCAGAGTCCAGCTGAGGGTGTTTAGACAGATTTTAAAGTGGTTCATTAATCCCTAAGACCAGAGCCCAGCTTGGCCAACAACCATTATTGCAGCCAGACTCTCCTGAACACTGCCAGTGAAGGACCACATCTGAGAGGAACTCCTGCGAAGCAGCAGCCCCTGGGCAGGACCTCCAGGCTCATGGCTTTGCAGTCATGGTGCTGGGGAGGAGGAGGGGAGCCTGAGCCCAAGAAAGGAAGAGATGGGAGCTCCAGTGGTTCAGAGACAGAGCCATGCCCAAGCTCCCCCAAGGCTGGAAAACGCAGGTACCAGCATTAGCACTCAGGTGACCACCCAGGCAGGCACCTTCAGGAGAGTGTGGGGCCCTAAGGAGGGAAAGGAGAAATACCTTGAAAGGTGGCAAGTGGCTCCTCTGCCTCTGTCCACACTGATTTGGTATGATTTTCTCTTGCTGTCCTCACCCAGCCTGTCCTAGCTGGGCACAAGGAACAGCTCACTCTGCCAGCACTCTCCAGCTCCCTCCCCACTGAATACTCCTCCTTGCGTGCTTCTTTTAAAACTTTTATTCAACAATATAGAATTCTTTTAATTATAGTATAGAACTGTCCATCACGATACTACATCCCCTGCAACCCCCATGTCCTGGAAGAGACAGGCACAAGCTGGCTAACCATGGTCCATCAGAGGTTGGGGGGGGACAGCCGAAACAGAGGAAGGAACGACTAACCAACAACTGCTTTGCACACCCTTCACATTTCCACGCTTTCTGGGTCTGGAAGAGCTCAACAAGGAAACAGAGGCAGAAGAACCTTTAACACTCGGAGGGAAGGGCTGCGGTCATAGCGAGGCGAGTGCCGTCCAGCCAGGCGTGTGCCCCGCTCTGAGCCCTGCCCGCGCCGCGCAGTCCACCCGCCGTCGCTCTACCGCGCCGATAGGACGTTTGATTTGGTTCTCATTCTGCTTATGGAAAATTGGGAGCAACAGCATCGGACCTGAGGAGAGACGGGAGGAGGGAAGTGAGCGTCGCGGGGCGCTGCCCGCTCAACACGGAGCTGCGATGGCTGGGCACGCCGCCCCGTATCTGCCACCCCACCCCCAGCCAGGCCCAGGCTCACCCTCCGTGGCCCTCTGCATGTGGGGACGGCAGGGGAACCTCAGCCTGCTTTGGAAGGGGTGAGAAAGAAGGGCGGGCCTGAGCAAGGCAATAGAGAGATGCAGTCCAGCAAAGCAGAACTGTCATGGACAGCCAGACACAAGTTTGGACATTTTTTTTCCCATGACCTACTGCTCTGAGTTTCCCTCTGCTACCACAAACACTTCCCATAATTCCACTGAAAGCTCCCATCATGCCCAGCACGCTTCCAAGAGACAAGCTGGCAAAACTGCTTACTGCATCCGTTTCCTACTGCATCCCTCAGTGGCTGCTGGGGCTCAGTTTTGAGCCTTTCCTCTTACAAGGCACTCAGGAAAACCCATGCTCTACCTCTGCTAGAAAGCTGGAGCCAAGCCAGCTTAAAGGCCAGGAACATGCACTAGGGCTCTAGGAACTTTCTCCAGGAGAAAGCAGATGAAGATGCATGTTCCCCAGTCCTCTTAACTTCCTACAGACAAAGCACTGTTCCCCAGCTCCTGGCTATCCCTACAGCCAGAATGCTTTGCTAAGGTCAGGAGAGAAGGATTTCCTGCTCTGAGTGGTGGAAGAACCATTGGCTGCAGAGATAAACTGGTGCAAGCTGCAGTCAAACATCCCCACTACCCTGGGATCAGGAGACTCTCATCCTCCTCGGTCCTAGACTACTCTTGCTCAGCTGCTGTTTCCCTCCAGGATGAATCTGTCACTGCTCATCCTACCCTAGAGCTGGGGTAGGGATGTGGGGAGATAAGGGGCAGGTTGTTCCAGCCTCTCTGCTTACTGCAACCAGGGAAAGCCATTTCAGTCTCTGGTAGAGCAACTCTCTTCCTCTGCTTGAGGGTACCAGGAAAGAATTCCTGACTCAGGTTTACAGAACAGATACTTCCCCAAGCACCACCCTGAAATTTTCACCATCAGGTTCAGACACTGCAGCACACTCATACACCCTGGTCAAGAGTGTTCACTTATCAAAGTTCCCCCACTCAACCCACTTTTCTTCTCCCCACCTCTTCTGCCTTGCCCCTTCAGAAGCTGGGAATGCCAACACACAAGAGCTGGAAAACAGACAAGCTTTTCCCATAGCAACCTGGACAGGCCATGAGAAACATCCACTTCTCAATGGAGCAACTCAATAGATATTTAAAATCAGTTCAAAACTCAATATTAAAACCCCAAACCAATCCTGCTGGTACTGGCACAGCATAAGAGCACAAGAGGCTCCCCTGCCCCTCAGGCCAGGACAATCCCCATGTCTCCAGGTGCAAGGAAACAGCTACTCCCTACTCAGCACATCTTTAGACAAAGCCATCCACCCAGGCTGAAAGCAGATGAGCATGGGGGTACACAGAACTCTGATTTCCAGCTGTGTGCTGGTGACCTGGTCTGACCCACCAGGTAATGGCAGTCGGGTCTGTCCCTCAGGCAGTGCCTGTGTGAGGCCAGGGGAGCACGAGAGCTGTGCCCAAACCCTCGCACCTCCTCTGCGGCCCCGTGGCAGCAGAGACAATCTGCCACAGAGAAACTCTCAGGGCTGACAGCAGGAGAACTGCAACCAAAGACTGAGTGAGAGGTCCCCAAAAACCACAGACAAGAGGGGCTGGAGGAGCCGACCTGCCCTCCTGGAGGAGACACGGCCTCCAGCTCTCAGACCTTCTGGCTATCCCATAGATTTGAGACGGCAGACGTTCAGACGTATAGATATTTATTGGTTTCAGTGAATTATACAAATGGATTGACCTGCTGTCGATGCCAATAGAACTTTATTGGAATATGGAATGTAAACAGATGTTTCAAATAGAAACATTGCAACCTTATAAAAAAATTAACTATTTCAACAATGCCGCAGAAGGAAATTCTGTGTTTAGGTGCTGGTGGGAAAACACTATCTCCAGCGTCTAGGTTTGAGTGTCACCAGAACCACTTGATGAAGTTACACACAGAACAAGTAGAGGAGGCAACTGTGAATTGTGGGGCTATAAAGCCATCGAGGGATCTGATGAAAGAACCCATAAGACGAACCCCCCACCCCCCAACAGGATCGGCACCCCAGAATTCAACAAATGGCTGACTTTGTTAAAACACTGCGTGGGATCCCAAGGCCTGGATCAGTAGCTGCACAGCCCTGCCCTGACGCCGCTGTTTGTCGATCCTCCCCCCTCCCTGTGCTCTCCTCCCCGGCCTCCTCTCCACTCCTCCATCCTGCGGTGCTGGATTGAACCGCTCCAGAGCTGTGCTCTGGCACAAGTCTGCGTCTGGCACGAATTCTCATGGGAGCCACGTCATGAGGTACGTGGTTGCACACCTATCACAAGAAATCTTGCAACACTGACTTTCCTGAGCTCGGTGGGAAAGTCTGGATAGTCCCTCCCCTCTCCTGCCACAAGAGCAGCCCTCACATTCACAAGTTTCCAAAGCAGGTCTATTGAGTTTCTTCTCAGAGCGAGCCTTTGTCAAACACACTGGAGGGGGGATCTCCTCTCCCCAGCAACTCGGATCAGTGCCTTCGTCTTAATGCTCCAAACCAATCCCAAGATGCTGCTGGGTTTGTGGGTTGTTTTTTGTCAAACTCCCCCTCCCTCCCCCCCAACCACCCCGGCATTCACAATTGAAACTGGAATTCAAGGGCCAAATTCAAGCCCAGAGTGAGCAGTAAAGACTTGAACCTCAAAACAGAGTTGCACCTGCTGACCCCCAGCCTGAATTTGGTTCATTCAGAGTCTACAAGTCAGAAAGGCAAGTTCAGAAAGAGGCATGCTAAGGGCTGATGGTGGAACGACCAATTTGTCCCCACCAGCGTGGTGGGGAAGGCTGGACTGAGAAGGAAGAGAAGGATCCAGAGATGTGAACCAGAATCAGTTGTGTGGAGCCCTGGGGATATCACTACATATTTAGCTCTTGCAAGACCATTTGCCCAGGGCTTTGGTACCACAGGGTTAGAGTTACATTAACCACAACCACCAGAGAGGAACTGAGGTTTAAGACCCCCCCCAAGGTTAGATTTCTGCAGAGTATAAAGGGGAGGGGAAGGAGGGGGGGGTCCTTGGTTCTTTTCCCTTCACTGTGTGACCGAAGGTTTTGCTTTTATTTGTAAACATCTTGAATTACCCGTCGTTTTCCAGTCCTCATCGTGCTGTTGTCATGCCACTGGAGAGCACAGCATTTTCTGAGCTGGTCTGGGACTGCTCCTTCACCACTGGATCTGCAGGAGAAAGACCAGGCAGGAAAAGGAAACAGTGTTTAATAAAGAGGAAGCTCCACCCAGGCAAATCCTTCCAGAGAAAGTGCCCTCAAAACCCACAGAGCTGCTAAGGCTTTTGCGGAGTGGGGAGCCAAAATTTGTCCCCACAACTCCCTCCCATCCCTGCTGGCCCCAGCTACTCCAGAGACTCACAGAAATAGGGGTGATCCATTGCCTCCTTGGCAGTCAGCCTCTGTTGATGGTCATATCGCAGCAGCTTGTCCAGGAGGTCAAGGACTTCAGGACTGACCAGGTGTCTGTTCTCACTGTGGATGAAGTTCTCCCAGCGCTTCCGGGAATGCCTGCAAAGGGACCAGCTGTCACTGCACTGCACTACCCCGATGTCCCATGCCTGCCACCAGCCACTTCTGAGTACAGGTGGCTGTGGTAAGTAGCCCACAGCTCTTCCTTGCACAAACTACTGCCCAGCAAACACCTGCCAAAGGTGGAAAATCCTCTTCTGTATGTACACAATTGATCTCCTGTGCCAGGAAAAGCACAACATTGCACATTCCCTTCTGTCTACAGCGACTTGACAACAGCATGTGGCAGGCAGGATGACAGTGTTAGGACAGAACTGCTCTGGTTTGCCAGCCAGCCTCACAGAAGCTGTCCTCACTATTCCATCCATTCCACTTGTCCTTTTCAGAAATCTCAACTGGAACACTCTGAACCACTCAGCCCACACTTAACTGCAGTGTCTACATTCTCCACTTTAAGGATGTGAACAAGCAGGAGAGAGAAGAAATAGGGGATGGCTCATGAATCATGGGAGAGACAAAAGGAAAGAGCCTGCATTTCAGTGAACTTCCTGAGACGACATGAGCAGCTAGATGTGAAGCCTGCAAGCAGCATTGTTATCCAGATCAAGCAGGCCTTTGCTGAGAGTGCCTCAAGGGTACAGACATCAGTTTATCTCCCTCTCTGTGCTTACAAGGAAAAAAGGCAGCATTTCACTTCTACACTTACTGGCCCAGGATGTCATTGAAGTGTGGGTCCAGTTCTATGTGGTACTTCTTGAGATACCCATACAGCTCATCTGTGCCCAGGACCTTTGCGATGCGAACCAGCTGGAACAGAAGGCATGTTCAGAGAGCAGAAGGGCAGCCCACCACTCTCTTGCAGAGGCAGAGCTGCCCAAATCTAAGAGTCCTTCTTCTGGAAACATGCCAGACAGAACGACTTTCTCCCTTAAAACTTGCTTTTGCAACAAGTGCAGAAAACAAGTTTCCTACACATGGCAGCAAAATCATAGATGGCTCAACCAAATACGTAGCAGCATCCTCCCAGCCCGGTAATCCCATCCCCAGAGTTTCCCCACTATACACACAGAGGTGAACTCGGGACAAACTTTTCACAAAGTAAGCCAGGTAGCAATGTCTTTACTTGGTCATAATTGTCCTGGCCGTGGAAGAAGGGCTCCTTTCGGAAGATCATGCTTGCCAGCATACAGCCTAAACTCCACATGTCTAAGCTGTAGTCATACATCTGAGGGAGAAAAGGAGAAGCTGTCAGAAAAGGCACACTCACCACAGCCTGGTTCCCCACCAGCACAGGCAGCCTCAGCCTTTGCACTTCACAGCCAGCCTCTCTCCAACCCAGGCAATGCCCTGACAGGCAAAACCAGACAACCCAAAGGTGGCTAAAGTGCAGCCACAAGTGTTATCACTGGATAGCAAGGAAGAGACAGACTCTTACTTGGTAGTCCACAAGGAGCTCTGGTCCTTTGAAGTACCTAGAGGCCACACGGACATTGTATTCCTGAGCTGGATGGTAGAATTCGGCCAGACCCCAGTCTATGAGCCGCAGCTGAACATGCAATAGAGACACAGAGTCATCAGCCAGGCAGGTGAAGCCACACTGGCCAGACCTCAAACCCTTGATGCAAGTGTGGAGCCCAGGGTGGAGGGAGGCCCTCTGTGGACAGCAGATGCTCTCAGCAGTTCTCTAATCAGGTTTTTCCCTTTCTCCTAACATCAGCTGGTGGGGCAAAGCCCAGCTTAGAGAGCTCCACTGCCTTCTGAGTCCAAGCACATTGTTACTGCTAGGCAGCTGGCTCATTACCAGCACCACCAGGTCCTTGTGTACTAGGGAACAGGCCAAAGTCTTACCCCACTGTTTAGAAGGGCTGGGCTGAAGGCAGTATTGATTTTACCTGGGGACTGAGAGCAGAAAATGGGGTAGGAGGGGCTCAGCACATCCTGCAAGGCAGACCATCTCCACAGCTGCAGAGATGGACAACCTGCTTACTGGGGAAGGACTCCAGTAAGAGATTCCCTTCCTTATACACCTTGCCTTGCCTATACAGCCACTGCTGATTGACAGAGAGGGACCTGTGGACCAGCAACTAGCTCCTGGACACAAACTGCAGGTCCCTGGGGCAGGCACACACAGCACTGAATGGGATACAAGTACCATGATGGGGTGGGGTAGGCCCCTGTGCTGCCCATTTCCTGTGGTCTAACCAGCACACCCCAGCAGTGAGGAAGCCATGGACTCCCCCTGAGGTGCTCCCCTGTGGGATTCTGACCATCTCCTGGTGCTGGTACAGGTGGAGGAGAGCCAGTAAAGAAAGGTTAGAGGGGTATGTGCAGCTGCCAGGGCTATGGGTACAGAGGCAGCAGTTTAAAGTTTCCCTAGAAAACCCCTGCTTGTAAGCCCTGGTGTCACAGTACCTTTTTCTGTTGGTGGTCTATCATGACGTTGTGGGGTTTGACATCCCTGTGCATGATTCCCATGCTGTGACAGTAATCCAGGGCCTGGCAGACACACACACACACATTAGACATGGCTGTAACCACAGGCACAGCATTACCAATGTAACAGACAGTTCTCAGCCAGAAGCAAGAGTTCACAGGAAGTGCCATAACCCTGGCACATGAAATGAGTAGTTTCAGCTCTTATGCTGCACATGATAATGTGACAAGCTGGGAATAAGACCATATGGACCCTGTGCCCTACTGCAGTCACAGGTCCTGGAACTGTGTTCCCTGCACAGTTGTTGAAGAACACAATGCAGAGAGGCGTCCCACCTGGTGACAAGCCCAGTGTTCCAACCTGGGTAGCCCTGTGCTTCCTAGGTCAGGCTCTCTTCCCTAGAAAAGGAATGATCCCTACGTGCATGCAGTTTTATGGCCTTCCAGTGCTGTTTCCACTTGTGTCAAGCTAGAAAGTCACCTCTGCCCTGCTGATTTAAGTCAAACTGCACTTAAAAAGGCAAGTGTCAGCACACGAGGAGAGCAAAGCTGCTTCAAGCTTGTAAGCAGGAGCACATATAAGCTCCCCAGCTCCATGACCTTGCACCACTTGCCCCTCAATGCAGCTGTTCCCTTGAGCAAGGGGGTGAGAATGTTGTTTTCTCATCTCCAAGGGGAGGGAGATCCATCCATCAACATCTATCAGATGCTATGACATCTCCAGCAGCAGGGAAAGAGGGTACAGCCTGTAGTCATTCAATATCCAGGACATCAGTGCCAGGGAAGCACTGCTGTCCTTGGGCCCGTGCCACAGTGGGAAGCAAGGAGGCAAAAGCTTCCATCAGAGCAAGACCTCAGAGAACAGCCCTGCAGTGACACGTGGCCTCACAGCCCACAGGACTCACAGCAAACAGTGGTCCTGGATCTCCAGTCCAGGAGATCTGTAACAGGTTACACAAACTGCTTCCAGGGATGTAGCTCTTCTAGTGAGATGCTGCTCCAAGGCTCAAGGATCATCTAAACTTCATCACCCCTCCCATCCTAATCCCAGGCTGCCTCAGGCTCACTCCCAACATCCAGTAGGAAGGTCCCTCCCTTGCAGACAGGTGGGCAAGTGTGGGGGTGCAGAGAAGAAAGGCTCCCTTGAGCCCACTGGATCTGTTTCAGGAAGTCTCCTTCAGTCATCATGTCCTGAAGCACAAAGGGCTTTCCCAGCCTGTCCCACTCATTTCCAGAAGCATGGGAGCTGCAAAGTGCCAGCCCAGAAGTGCCAAGGCCCTGCTAGGACCTGACACAGCCAAGATGCTGCTCCAGGTCAGCAAAGAACAGCCTGGGATCAGTCAAACCTGTCAGCTTTCCTTTGTGCCCTGCTGCCTCCCCTGTCCTGCAGCTGGAGACCCCAAGAGCCAGTGCAGCACATCCCACAGACCTGCCATGGCTCCTTGAGGGAATTTCCATGGGTTAAGTGCAGGCTAGGCTAGTTAAGGGAAGGTATTTAGGGCACTCCTCACCTTTCATCAGAGGGGCAAGGAAAGCTTTGTCTGGGAGGTGTCAAAGGAAGATACTGATGTTACCTGTAACAACTGGCATAACTAGAGGGTAGAATTCACCTTCTGGGGCTGCATTTGAATACTGCAGCAGAGGAAAGCCTGGAGCTGCCAATCCCTCTCCTCCACTGTCCCTAGCATCATAGTTCCCCAGCCCTGCCTCAAGGGCCTTGTCCTGGCTCTGGCTGTTTTTCTGGGAGTTGATTTTCCTCACAGCAGCTCAATGGTGCAAGAGATACAGGGAGACCAAGCACAGCTCTCCTGGTGACACAATCACAACACTTCAGATCTCAGAGAATCACAGACTCTTTGGAGGTAACCAAAGGGCCCCAGTTTGGCTGCAATACCTCACAGCACCAAGCCAGGTAACCTGATCTCTTCCCAAACCTTCCCAGGTTACAAGACTTGGCTTCTGCAGTGAACACAAGAGAAGTAATCTCTTAGCAACAGTGCCTCATGAGCCCCACTACTGCCACTCTTGTTCCCTGTCTCCCCATCCAGACTGTTATGTGCAATGCCACTCACCTTAAGCAGCTCATACATATAAAACCGAATATCAAAGTCTGTCAGGATCTGGTACAGTTGCTGAAACAGATTTGGGGAGGGAGGAAAAAAAAACAGAGAAAAAATAAATACTCCAGATTTGGATTAGTTTCATTTTGTGCACCCCACCTGCCTCCAATCATTGACCCCATTCCAGATTCCCTATGAATGCTACCATTCCTGAGGGCTCTCCTGATCTCAGACCTGCCAGGAAATCTAGAAAGGATGCAAGAACTCCTGTGAAATGCTACTGACATCATTCAGACTAGTCACAACTTTCCAGCAGGAGATGGACAGGCTGTCTGTCCAAGGGGGACAGAGCAAAAGCTCTGGAAGAGGCACAGACAATTGTGACTTTCATTCTGTTGTCAAGTCAGTGTGATGACTTTTTATGTCAGCACTGACAACAGCATTCAGAGCAGGCAGGCTGGGAACACATGAGAAGGTGTTCAGGGTGTAACAGGGAGAGGAAAACATCTATCTAAAGGAACATGGGGTTGGGAAGCACAAAGAGGAGAGCCAGCCTTAGAGCCACAGAGGCTCTCCTCTATCCCAGGGTAAAGGCTAATGCAACTGAAGAGCACAGGAATGCTTGTGGGACCAAGGAGAGCCCAACTCGAGTTGTGGGGAAGTGTTCACTGCCACCAGTCTCCTCTCCTGGGTCCTTCTGTGGCTGCTCATGTGGCAGAGACAGAGCTCCAGGGGGCAGTTTAACCTGTCCTGTGCCACCAGCACCATCACAGGAAAACTTATCATCCTGCTGCTCCCACACAGGTCACAGCTGGCCTCAAATTTGCCTTCTGTTCTGCATCTGTCACAGGCTGCGGAGTCAGCCCAACCTTGTTGAGCTGTTCTCTCTTCCAGGGAAAGCAAGGCAAAATGCCAGGGCAGGGCAAGGAAGGACACTCACAGGGCAGCAGTGGGACCAGACCTCTCTGCCCTTTCTTACAAACAAGGATCATCTCATAGCTGAGACAAATCACCAGTTGCATCAGCACTAGAGCCCGCTGTCCATCACAGGCACCACTTGGCAGCTTCAGGAAAAATCCCAGAGCAAGGGATCGAAATTCACATTCCAAAAAGCAGCTCTGGCCCTGGATCCCCTCCAAGCCCATGCTGACATCCTCAGGTTCCTGCCTTACTGAGGGCCATCTCCAAACAGCCTTTGCCCAGCCCCAAAATCAGAAATCATTTGACAACGTACAAGTGTCACTCACACACACACGGCTTTAACAGCCTCCAGGACACAACTGCATTGTATTCTCGTGAGCTGGGATGATCCTAACGCTTTGGAGCAACCCAGTGAAGCAGACAAGTGAGCAGGGAGCAAAAAAGATATAGCCACAAGCTACAGAGCCACAGCAGGGATGGATGTCCTGACTTGTGCACAACTGATGCAGGATGCAGGGCCAGCAGAGGACAGCTGAGTCCTTCCAGAGGTCTGTTTAAAAGGCTTCCTAGGTTACAAACACTGTGAGAAATGTGTAAAACATGTCTTCCTGGCATTCACTGCCCTGTTCACCTTCACCTGGCAACATCAATGCACCTGGGAAAGGAGGGCAGGAAAGGCAGTGGCATTACAAGACTACATCTCATTTTCCCTATTCCCTGGCTCTCTGCCTCTTGCTGCCTGTAAGTGGGAAGGGGACAGAAGGGAGGTCAGCAAAGTCTTTCTTCTCAGACCTGCAATGCTGTTGCTTCTCTGGCCCATGGCCTTCAGCACTGGGCCATGATAAGCCCAAACACTATTGGGCAAACAGCATTCAACAGATTTCCCTAGAAGAGCTGCCTGTGAAACCCAGCCCCTCTGCCCTCTGTCAGTGCCAAGGCCAGCAGTGTGGCCAGCAGTGCCCAGCTCTGCTCACCACAGGGAACAGGCCCTGCAGGAGCCTGCTCAGCCCTGCAGGCAGCCAGTGAATGCACACAGCTTTGAAGGAAGAGCCAAGGTTTCCACTGAAAGTGGGTCCTGCACAGCAGCTGCCTCAAGCAGGCTTTGACAGTGGACTCCAAATCCCCTTTGCCCAGTCTAGCAGGGCAGGACAGACACCTCCTTTGCAGACATGCCCCATGCTCTGTTCTTACAGCTGTCTCTGTGGAGTAGGATTATCAGCAACATCACTGATCACTCAGACCCAGCTCAAACATCTGCTCAGCACTCAGAATCCCACGAGGCCTCAGAGGTCTGGGCTGGTCTCCTTTCTCCAGAGAGAGCACTAGGAAAGGCCAAACCCACTCACAGGCAACCACTACCCCTCTCCAGCTTTTGGTGATATTTTGGCACACATCACATAACCAATTATAAAGGAATGCTGTTGGTGCCTGAGGAGGCAGAGACACGCTGCCCCACCATGGGGCTGACAGGAGTTAAAGGCTCACTCCTCTCCCTGGAGTGAGCAACACAGCTGGCTACGTGCAGGAAGCAGCATCTGCACAGCAACAGGGTGGCTGTGAGGAGAGACACTGCTTTGGGGTGCAGGGCAGCAGCAGTAACAACAACAACAAAAAAAGGAAAACAGTTCCCAAAGCATCCAGTCTTGGCAGCCACACAAGGGAAGAGAATCTTTTATACTTCTGCATTGCTTATGCAGGGCAACAAGCATTTTTTTACACAAACCATGGATGTACAAGGATAAAACCCATGCACACATTTCCCTCACAGCAACTGGTCCTGAAAATTCACAAAAGTGCAGGTGAAGTGGAAGACTTGACTCAAAAGCCCACTGTACCCACAACTCCAGCAGGCTGAGCATCCTGAAGCAATCTTCCATTGCTCACCTTTCTTGCCCATCACATCTTCAGCTCCAAACCTGCTAGAGCAAACCCAGAACTGCTCCTTGTGAGCTCTCTCTGTCCCCCTCTTTCCTAAGGCATTTGCCTCTTTGGAGCAATGAAAGGCACAGTACCAGGTATACTTACAAAATACATGACAGCTGACAGTGGCTGAAGTGCAGGCGTCTCATTTCTAGTTTGAAACCAATTAGCAAAAGACATTTAATTTCACTGATGGTTCCTCAGCTGTGTGTGGCTCTGCAGCACAGCTTTCATTTAAGGCAAATTACTGTGGGGAGCTTGAATGCTCTCAAATGACAAGTAATGCAGCAGGTCTGAAGAGAAACACTAGCCCTGTACATAAGCTGCTGTCCTCACACAGCAGAATACATATCCAGTCTGGCTCCAGCTCATCCTCCCGGCAAGTACAGTGCTGTCACTTCCAGAAGGGACCCAGACAGGTAATTTAAGAAAATGTAATCAGCTCTGGGGAGGTATCACCTAGGTCTCCTGTTTATACCATCATTTAAGAATAGTGAAATAAAAGCTTGTGCTTCTGGTCTGGGATCGTCCACAGCCACAGGTTAGATCTCACAGAACTGCAGTTTCTGTCCAGGCACAGAGAGCTGAGGAAACCCAGCAGCCACTTCCATGGGTGCACTGACATGAACACCGTTCTGCCATCTGAGCAGGCAAAGGAGTCAAAGTATTAGCATCAAAGCAAAAAATAATAATGCTTGAGGAAAGGAGCTTCCAGAAAGGAGACAACTGAGCTGACATCCAAGCTTGTGAGCAACTACTGCCAACAGGACAGAGAAAAATGAAACCCTGTGAAGTGGTCAGCAACCACCTGCTGCCTGCAAAACGTGTCACCAGGAGCTAAGGCCTGCCAGCCTTCCTCACAGGAGGGAGGTCAGCCAGGACTGCCAACACTGCAGCAGCATTTCCTCTCCAGGGCTGTCAGCAGGCCGGGAGTCACAGCCCTCAGCCCCACAAGCTGCCCTGGGAACCCCTCACACACCCTGAAGGTGATTTGCCAGCGAGATGCTGGTTCTCATCAGTGCTGCTGAATCCAGATGTCAACACAGAGATGGGCACATCAGCAGCAGCCACATCCAAACAAAGAGAAGAGGTCTCTGTCACCTGGATTAGCTCATGTGGCACTTAACTCCAGCAGGATGGGGCTGCCCAGGGAGATAAGGGCAATGGAGCAGAGGGGACAATGACTGGGTGCTCTCCAGCTGCTCCAGGTGTAGAGGTACAGAGCAAGATGAGACCTCCAACACAAGTGGTCTCACATACTCTGTACTCTCTGCTTGGCACTTCTGAGCAAAGGAAGAGACATCTTGGGAGTTTCTATAGAGAAGACACCCACAGGCACCCTCAGCAGAACTAGCTCTATAATCTGCAATTAGTTGCAGCCCCAAGAACCTACTCAAACAGGCAGACGGCTCATGGGAGTGGAGCATCAAACAACCCACACACCCCATACCCAGCTAGGGAAATTCAGGTTACAAATAAGCTCTGAACACAAGAAGCCACACTGCATGCCCTGAGGACGTACTTGCATTCCCAAGACAAGTTATTCCTGCCTTGTACCAATCAGCATCAAAAGCATCAATACTTTCTGTCTTGGACTCGTACAGCTGTGAATCTGGACTTCCCCGAGGAGTCAGGCTTTCTCCCAGGAGCCTGGAAAAGTCTGCTGCAAGCTCATGTAGCTGTTTCTAATGCAGCCAGAGCTGAGCACTGTCACTTCTGCAGTGGCCAGTCCAGTGCTCCTCACTGGCTGCAGCAGTGCCTGGCCTGGCTCTCCATGTGGCCAGGATGACCAAAGGACCACGGACTCCAAGCCCAGCATTTTTCAGTTACGAGTCCCTGCTGGCCACCAGCCTTAAGGTACTGCTGAACACTCCACAGACACATGGCAGTTTCAGGGGGATATCCTTCAGGATAACTAAGGACATGACAGAGTGGTGTAATCACATTTTGACTTGGTCACACACAAAGCAATCCTCAGCAATACCACTGCCTGAGCAAAGTAGCTCATCTCAAGCCATATATTAAAAATAAAAATCAATGAAATAATCAAAGAATCTCTAAATAGAAAGTTAAAAATTTCTAGGACCAGCCTTACAAGGAGGCTGTGGGTCACAGCAGAAGCATTCCCAACACACGAGACACTGGCACAGCCCAGCTGATGTCAACAAAGCCCAGGCAAAGCAAACCTGCTTTAATTAGCCCTGAAAGGTCACCACAGAGCACTCCCCTCGTGGCTGTTTACTTGATGGAGGCAACACTCCTCTCCCCACCCAGAGCTGTCAGGGCAGATGCTGCTGCAAGTTGCTGTTATTGTGGCTCCTGCAGTGTATCTCTACATGAGATTAAACAGCACTCAGACCTCCACTGCAGCATGGCTGCAGCCCTGGCTACACACACACATCCCACCCAGCAGCATCCAGCTCGCCAGGCCCACCCCAGAGGGACAGAAACTACATGTGCTGCCCCCTCAGCATGCAGGGCTGCAGGAGCTGGTCTGTGAGCCAGCTGCCTCCTTTATAACCAACACCAGCCCAAGATTCTTCTCTGGGTGTTTGGTAGAGCTGCTTCCTACAAAACCTGTACCTACAGAATGATCCAGGACAGAGAGGAAGAGAAAAACCCCATCCCATAGCATGGAATGAAAGAGATCCCTGAATGGTGCAGGAGAGATGACTGCTGGCTTTCTATTGGCAACTGCTTAATTAATTCTCCACCACTGACTTAGTGACTTAGGGCAGAGGCTCAAATGGGGGAAGCAAAGATACAATTAAAATAGGTGTGGCTGCTAATTATAGATCCCTTTTGTCTAGAAGCATTTTGGAAGCAAAGGCAGTCGTACAGCTGCACTCAGACAGAAGGACCCTCATTTTGGGAACAGTAATATCCCTTGGAGCCCCCAGACATCAGAAGAGCCAAGGTATATACTGCAGCCTCAGAAAAGATATGAAAGCTCTTAAGATGTATCCAAGAATATTTAATCCCCTACTACCAGGCCCAATATCAGTGGGAGATGAGTTCTCCAGCCTCTGCCACCCCAGAGTCCCCAGGTCTGAAGGATTCCAGAATAAATCAGTGTCACCAGTTCCATCAACTGCAATGCTGTAAACAGAGCACTACAGCTCAGGGATTAACCTGGGCTGAATATATAGCACAGCAGCGATTACTAAATTGAGAGGGGAGTAAGAATATATAACCTGTTGACCTCACTCCTCAAAGTTGGGAGTTCAGCACTTTATGCCTTTCCATCTAGAGCCCATTAACAGGTTTCTGATTTACATGGAGAAAGAAAAGTGAAGCTGACAATTGTGAAAACACTAAATTCCCCCCACAGCTCTTGAGGATTATCTGAAAATCACAGCACTTTACAGAAATGGGAAGCCTCCCTCCTCCACACTCAGGCAAACTCACCTTAAAATCTGTGTTATTGATGTACTCAAACACCAGAGCAGGGGTCTTTGACTGCAAGAGAGAGAAAGTCATGGTTTAAAATATCCACTTGACCTTTCTTTGGCTCCAAGAGGCCTGAGAAAGCCTTTGCTTCCTGCCCAGCCCTCACTAGGGAGAGCAAGTTGGGAGCAGGACATGGGAAGTGCAGCACACCCCACACACTGAGCACCAACTCAGCATTTTGGCCAGTGCTGCTCCCCCCGTGCCATGGAACAGCGAGAGCACCGGGTGAGGCAAAGCCTGTCACCAGGAGCTAAGGCCTGCCAGCCTTCCTCACAGGAGGGAGGTCAGCCAGGACTGCCAACACTGCAGCAGCATTTCCTCTCCAGGGCTGTCAGCAGGCCGGGAGTCACAGCCCTCAGCCAGCTGCCAGTCAGAGAAAACTCCCCAGGAATGGGGTAATTGTGGCAGTGCAGATCATGACGTGACCGCTGGTCACTGGGTAGGACAGCAACCAGAAGGACTAAAGTGCTTAATATCCAGTTGTCCTGGCTGGTACTTAGGTTCCAGATGCCAGACACAAGCTAGAAGGCTACAGGCTCTGCTTCCTTACAGAAAATTTGTAGGACCTCAAAACTTTCCCCCATCAGCTGTGGCAAGTCACAGAGGACACAGTAGGGGTGTTGAAGAATCTGGGGAACATGGAAAGGAAGAGGAGCCCATCCAAACCAACCAGGCCATGCCTTCAGCTGGTGGGAAGGCAATCCCAGCACACCCTCCCAACACAGGCACCTACCACTGGATCCTTGACAGTGTCAATCAGATTAATGATGTTGGTGCCACCACGGAGATTCTCCAGAATCTTAACCTCGCGTTTTATCTTCTTTTTCTTCACTGGCTTAAATAGACAAAAGAAATTAGAAGTGAGAGTCCTTTCAGCAGTTAACACTGATTTCTGCCACTGGTTTTGGCTGGAACACACCACCTCCCCTTGTCTCTCTGCTCCCACCCTCACATGGGAACATTTCTAGCACCAAAGAGGAGACAGACACCTTACATGAACTAGGGTTTTCCTCTCATCCATTAAACCTTTCCACACATTAAGGGGACAATCAAACCACTCCAGACAAACATAACTGTGACTCCAGTAACCACGGTTATCAAAGTGCCTTGGACTGCTATGTGGTAACCCCAGCATACTGATTCCTGTTGTGCACTCAGAGCCACAGGAGGTCCACATGGTGGACCTACCCCTGCTTTTGTTTACCAACACTAACCAGTCTTTCACTTTTCAAGGTGTTTCCCAACAAGTACCTTAATCCCATGTAACGATAACCTGAGAGTCTCCAAGACCAAGACTACTTGTAAACTCGGAGACACTGCTGCGCCTCACTTGCAACCATCTCAAATGCACAGAACCAACTGCACTGCATGTCACTGCATCCATAACCATGATTATTTTTAAGGCCTAAAGACATTTAAAACAGTTTTGACTCCTCCTCTAATGTGCTCAGTCTCAGGAGCCCTCTTTACAAAGTAAGCTTTTCTCTGGACATCACCCTGTGGAGAGTGACAAAGAACAGCTGCTCCCAAGGCAGAGGCTCAGAGCCTGGGCTGGCTTTTACACTCTGCTGATACAGTGGTTCACTTCAATGCAAATGATCATTTCTGTAACTCATCCACTCCCAGGACAACCCAAGCTCTGTGCCTGCTGGAAAGGAAAAGCAGTTTAGAGCAGGTAAGAGGTGACACTTTTTTAATGAGCCTTGGCCATTGACCAGTGTGGGCAGCACCAGCTGCAAGTCACCAAGTCTAGCAGTCCTTCATTCCATAGCTGGAACATCCCCTCCTGCCCCACCAGTACCAGTAAAAAGAACTGCAGAGACATCTTGCAGGGACTGGTAAAGCCCCTTGCTGGTAAAGCCCCATCTCTGAGGCCTGCTGATGAAAACACTCCTCTCTAGATTTTTAGCTTTCTAAAACATTCATCATCTGGCACTGAGTCTGGTGTGTGAGGAGGGGTGTGATGAGGAACGGCAAAGGTATGAGGCCCTTTCCCAAAGTAACACACACGTCTGTGTGAAGGACAAGGAGCCACAGGAGCTCAACAGCTCGTGCTCACCACCTCAGCTCTCTTGCTCCCAGCCTTCTGTGACGGCCACAGAGTGCTGATGGGGCAACTCATACTCCCCTTACAGGCAAATCCAAAGCAATCCCTGTTTTCAGACCCCTGGGAGAAATGTATGAACAGACAGGAGAAGGAACAGAAGGTTTTATATAGTGGGAAAATATGGCGTTTATGTAAGTGATAAAATATGCTGTCTTTCCAGGCTCTTCAGGTGGCTGAAACCTTCAGATTCGAATCCTGCTCTTCTCCTCTTGCAAGTTAAAAGGCATGAGCTAGACTTTAAAGCCAAAAGATGAGAATCTCAGCCTGAAGCTAAGTGCCAAAAATAACACCAATGCCAGCACAGGGAGCGTCAGCACCTCATAAGCCACTGTGGAAAATGGCAGCACGGCCACCGCAGCTGTCAGAGCTGGAGCGACAGGGGCAGGGCTTGCTGGGGAGTGGGCGACCAACAGCCCCAGGGCAGCACCCAGAGAATGCTGCAGCTCCTGGGAGCCTGGACAGAAAGGGACAATCAGCCAGAGCAGGGGCATGTGAACCAGCAAGAGTGAGGGCTACGTTTTGGAACCTGAGAGGAGGATGCTTCATTAGGAACTAATTTAATTTATGTCAGCATGGAGACGAACACCGCCCTTGTGTCACCTGCATGCACAGATCTTACCAGAAAGCCAAGATGGAATTAGAGGATGTAATTTGGTTACTCTGCTTGTCCAGTGAGGCAGATGCACACACAAGCTGTTTTCCAAGGAACTTCAAAGAGGAACTGAGGCACTGACATCCCGAAGGTGCTCCCTGAATGGCCTGGCTATGACAAACATGCCTTACAGCCTCTCTGCTGCAACACCTGCACCTGACTGGGAGCTGAAACAGTCCCTGAACACAGCCAAGAGGACCCAGCGCCCGCTCTGAAACACCTTTTCCTTTGTACTGTAGTTGTTTCAGGGGCCTTTTGCATCAGCTAGGTATGGGAGCATATCCCTCTATCCCTCCAAGATTTCCTTTTCTCTTTTCACAGCAACTAGTCCTCCCACTGGGGCAGAAGTTGTTGTCTTCCAGTCACTTCCACATGTTTCTTTCACCTTTTGTAGGATGGGAAAATGATGCTCCACATTATCTCCATCAGAAATCTATCCTTTCTCACCACACACTAAGACCAGACAAAATCAGTGACTTTTAGAAAAAAGGAGAGAAGAAAAATGGTCTTTTTTAAATGAAATGTCTGCAAGATAATCACCACCAGCAGCATCTCTGACGTCACCAAGGGAAGACACTCAGGCGAACACTGTCTTGGCAAGAGGGAGAGTTAAAAGCCACTCGCTGTTTGCACTTTTTCCTGCTAAGCTGCAGGACTGCAGAGCTCTGGCCAGGCTGGTCACACCATCCCCACATCAACTGTGAGCTGGGATAAGGCCCCACAAGCCTCCAGGCAGGGCTGGGGTTGGGAAGCCCTGCTCAGTGCAGGGCTGTAAGCAGCACATCCTCAGACGCTCTCCCAGCAGCCAGTGCTGTGGGGTTTTCCACCACTAGGTAAACAAGGATGAAGCAAAAAAAATGCCACGGGCTGAAGTCATTTTAGAGGAAAAGCTATTGCCTAGGAGTATCCTCAGAGAGAGCAATGTGGGGGAACAGTTTCCCCATTTCAGTGGTGACTGCTGGCCTATGCCCCCTCCTGCACAGCTGTCACCTACCCAGCCTCACGCCACCTCCTGCCACGTGCCCCATCCACTGCTCCAGCCACAGCTGCAAGCACCGTGTGCTATCCAAGGGCACATCCCTGGGGCTCCATTTTTGCCCAGTCACCGATTCCAAGCCCAAGCTCTTGCATCTGGCAAGTCAAACACCTTGGTGCAAACCACTCCAGCACATGGCCAGCACTGCACTGGGGATAACTGTTCAAACCAGAGAAACTCTGCTGACTTCCCTCGTGTCCCAGAGACCAGTACTGCTGAAACCACAGGCCAGCAGCAGCATATCAGCCACACACCGGGATTAAGTCTGGGTTGCTACAACTGTCTCTCAGAGTCACCCGATCTGTCTCTCCAAGGATGTTGACTCCAAACACACATGGATTAAATGTGAACTGAAGCTATTATGGCCTCCAACCATCTGCCTCTCCCAGCAGGGATAGCTTCTAAAACACCAGCCCTTGCAGCCAGAGTATTTTTAACAGTACTCATTTAAGGCTATTTTATCAAACCAGGCTATGAACAGCAGCATTTCAGGTTGTGCTTCCTACACAGGCCAGTCCTCCTGCATTGGGAGGGGGATTTCCAGCAGAGGAAAGGAGCAGGCACCTCGACAAAATTAACTGCTCCTGAGTTTGATCTGCCTGTGTTTGCAAGGCAATGTTTTACACAGGTACAGCCTCCAACTCCATCTGTTCCCCCTCAGAGGCATTTCAAAGCTCTCCTCCATGCTGGGATTCTCCAGTGACCAGTATGGGTCAAAGCTTTTCCCTCTGAAAGGGACTCCAACACAGTGACTCTGCTCTGTGCAAACACCTACTTCTATGAAAACTGTACAAACTTGACAGCTTGGAGACTTCTGTCGCATTTGGTTGAAATTGGCCAACCAGTGCAAAAACTACTGGGGGGAGGAGGGGGAGAAAGGCTGACAGACAGCAGGATTGCATAAGACTCGTTTCCATAGGAAACCAGGCTAAAAGACATGTCTCAGTTTAACCGTGTCTACACTGGGAGGGGTTTAATTACTTCAACTGCATCAGTACCCTTAGAACAACATTTCTGTCGAGCACAAGCCAGTTTTCCAGAAAATTGCTTCCTTCCTTAGGCAAACTACAAGTGAGGTGGTGGTAGATTGTGGAGACAAAACATGCAGCTAACTGCTGTCCACTACACTGAGTGCCCAGAGCAAAGGGACAAGATGACCTCCAGCCACAGGAGGATGGTCTCTGCTGGACCCAGCAGCTCTCACTTGACTATTCCCAGCCACCTATCCTTTGGTGGCTGCAGGTTTCCTTCTCCTCAGCCAAATGGATAATGGTGCTTCAATCCACTTGCAAGTCATGCAGAAGAGGCAGTGACAGTGGCCAGAGTTATCCCAACTCTCTTTGCCCAAAGACTGGGGAGCACCATGCAAAGCTACCCCTCTGCAGAGGGGAAAAATGTCACACGATAAGCTTTGCAGCCAGGTAGATCCAAAAGAAAACACCTCTTTGTGACCAAGACAAGAGATCCTGGGTCATTTTCCACAGGATCATGTAAACTTGTATGCAGGGAAGGAGTCCAGCTGCAGCGAACGCCAGCTGGGAGAATTAACATTGTTTGCTAAAATAAACCTTTAAATAAAAGACTGCAACCATCACTTCCTGTCTTGAATAAATGGCTGCCTGGTTAAACATCTTTTTTGCTTGGTTTCTAAAGCAAAGGGAGTACACTCTTCTGTCTGACGCTCTAGTTCCAGCCTTCCCCAACAACCTGGAGATCCATTGCCGAAGAGTGAAATTAGATTTGTTATCTAAAGTTCTCTACGCATTTTCACACTGTGAAAGAAAAGCAGTGACCAGGAAAGCATGTGAAATATGAGTTAAGTCCAAAGCATAAAAATCATTTTACATTAGCCCAGAGCAGGCAGCCTGGCAGTGCACACACGCTGCCAGCTGAGGAGCACACGTGCTGTTCTGAAGGAATCCCAGAAGGTGCTGGGTTTTGCCCAGCAGGTGCCCTAAAACAGAACTGGGGTTAGCACAGCAGGAAAGAAGGTTTAGCAGTCAAAAGACACAAATCCATGAGAAACTGAAGTAACGTATTCCACCACCCCATAAAAAAATAAAAAAATCAATTATTTGCTCACCAAGCCTGAATAGCCTGGAAATACAACAATGCTTCCAGTGAACAAGCAGGGAGATCTGAACACACAACGTCCAGGACCAGCAAAAGGCTCGAGCAGCATCCCTATCACAGGCTTTAAACATTTAAAAGCTGGCACTAGAAGCTCATTTGTCTCTAGCAAGTATTATCAAAAGGATCACAATAATCGGCCTATAAAGCCCGACGCCAATTGCTCAACAGGAAAATTGGCTTCAGAGCAGCTCTGCTTATTTCGCCAGACATCAGCCGGGAAACCAAATAATTGTATTCCAAAGAGCTACAAAATCAAGGAGCCCACTTACGTTAACATTCTGTTGGTTGTTTGCATTTTACCACTTTCATTGTGGAATTCAAACTTTTGTGAGCTGCTCTTGAATTTTAGAAAAGGCAGGGGGGGAAACATACCTTGAAACTACAAAAGTACTATTGCTATTTTAGTTAAATAAAGTATACTTAACTTTGGTAGAATATCCCAGCATGTGCTCTAAAGGCAGTTTCATTCTTTCCTTTAGAATCTTTTTTGTTCCAACATGGCACACCCCAAAACAGCCCTCGTGGGGCTTCAGAACTGCCCATGATACATCAAGAATTCTGCAGTCAGCTAAAAGGGAGACACGTGAGGACCAGGCCCTGATCACCACCACCACCATTCCATGGGATGGGAATCATCCCTTCAGGCCCCTGCAAAGATAAAATGCTGTATCTCCCACACAGGAGCTGCAGCTTTGCAGCTCATCAGCTCCTTGGTGTTTGTATTTTTACACCACTACCACAAGAGTCACCAGCTGCATCTCCAGGCCTCTGCAAGACACCCAGTACTGCTGGTCTCAACTAACACAAGGCTCAACTTCAGCAGCCAACTTTGCCAAGCTCTTTGTGGGCAACTGGTGTTTAAAAGAGAAGAGCTGTGTACCCATCTCTCTTGCAAAAGGGCTCATTTCAAGACTGCCAGAGGAGGAAGTGGGCCAGGGGGAGCTGATCCAGTGCATGCAAACACAAGAGGAGCATGAGACACGGAGTTACCAGGAGCAGGCATTGAACGCTTTGGTGGAAGGTCACTGATGCAGTCAAAAGCTCCAGCCTGAGGGACCAACAGCATCCAATCCTATTTCCCTGTGCAATCCCTTCTGCACATCAGCATGAGAGTCATTTCAGCCCCTCTCTAGAACAAGCCAATGTATGTGGGCTCTAAAGCTTGCAGAGACAGAAGAAAACTTACCAGTGCCTCCATCCCAACTTGGTTCTCTCATTACTAGAGTGATAATTGGAGTTCAACACTGGCAGGACCTTCCAGGAGTGCCTGGTATGAGCAGCAGCTCTGGAGGGTTCACACAGCCCAAATGGGGGAACAGGGGAAAAACAAAGCCAAACAAACAAGAATGCACTTGTGAAACCATGTACATGGTTGAAATTTCCAGTGCATGGACTCAGCAGAGGGAAAAAAGCCACCAAAGGAGAAAAAGGCTATTTCATCACTGCTGCAGGACCTCCATCTCACTGGTCCTTGCATCTGCATTCTTCCCCTACCTCCACCCATGTTGTGCCTATGGAGAGTAACCACACAAGGAGACAAAACAGCCTCTTTCTGATGGGTTTAATGTTTTGCAAGCAAGTAGAGCATACATGGACACACAGGTGCATCAGGGAAGCAGGATGACTCCTGATTCCTGTAGAGACCTGCCAACATGGATGCTGTCATCTCCACCCCCAGTGTACACTGGGATGGAGGCAGTACAGGAGACTGGGACGTGAAGGACACAGTGGTACAGCCAACACTCAGCACCAGCATTAACTGCAGGTAGCTCATTATAACAACATCATTCTCACTACAAGGTATCACCTGTAGCACTTAGAGGCAATGTGGAAAGTTAGCCTTCGGCTTTTAGACTGGCAACTTGCAACACTGTTCAAGTCCTCCAAGAACACTGCTACCCCAGAGCAGAGGATTCACTCTAAAGGCATGCTGGGAGACATTCTGGAGTTGCATTATCAGAAAGACAAAATGAGAAGTTCATCAAAGAGACAGCACAGACTGACCTCAGTGGTCCACCAAAATCTCCTGCGTGGTAAGATATGGAAGAGCAGAGCTGTGCTTTAGTACCTGCTTTGGATGTAGACAACACACAACTCACTAGCAACAAGAATGCCTTAAACCTCCTTTGTACATGCTGAGGAATGTCAGGCCTCATCCTGGGAGTCAAACTTTAGCTTCACATTTAAGCAAGACATGAAAGCACATACAGAACACTTTCAACACTCCCCCTTCCTGGTGTGGGCTGCCCCAAGGCAGGCAGGAAGCAGGGCCACAGCTGTACCCAGACCAGCCAGATCAAAAAGCCCACAGGAACGTCTAATGCCAGCGAGGGGCTGCGGGAGCACAGCTGCTGGCTGAGCCCATGCCCTGCTAACCTGAGGGGTAGGAAGGTCAGTACAGTGCAGGGTCCCCACACTTCAGACCCTTCTCACTCTTTGCTCCCTGGATATATTGAAAAGGGGGGAGTTGTCCTCTGCCTCACTGCTCAAGATAAAAGCTTCTGGAGGATGTTGGGCAGGGGATGTCTGTGTGGCAATCCAGGCTCCTGCCCCACTGCTTTGCACACATTATCCTACACAGTGCATCTTGACATCCTGCTGCCGTGGAGTGAGAAGCAACCTGTTTGCTTCGTTTGCTTTTTTAAAAATAAGCTGCAGAGCTTTCCCAGGAAAAGTGACATTAAGAGCATCATATCTGTAAGGCACTTGATCCAGGAAATGATAATGTCATAGTCATTTGCATGATCTTAATTCTCTTCCTTTGCTGATACACATTATGACCACAACCAGCAACATCCCACTTTCCTGCAGGATTATGCCTGGGCCTGCACTTGGGTTAGCAGAACTGAAAGGAAATGCTGGGTACTGGCCAAGGAAACAGGACACCTTGCTTTATGCAAGCCCAAAAGACCGAGGGCACTGTGGTACCAACCACAGCTCTCAAATCCCTGGCCCTGTCCAAAGCTAAAGTCTTCACTTACAAACAAACCAGGCAAGTGGCTGCCCAAGGAGGAAGAGCAGTTATCTCCCTCATGCAGCACTAAACCAGGACCTATGCTCTAGTCTCAGCTTTGTTGAGGCTAAGGGACTTGCCCAAAGTCACACAGGAAATCTCTGTGGCTCAGTTCTGCATCAAAGGGTGATAAAATTTCCTGACCTCTGTGGAGGATGGTACAAGATGTTCAGGTGGTACAACACCAAAGCAGGGGAAGTACTTGCTACGTGCTAGTTTGGGCTCAGTAAGGACAAGTTGCTTCAAAGAGCAAAGGCTAGGAAGACACACCAGTGACTTTCCATGAATCTGAGATATTAAAACAGTGACTCTTGCTAAACTCACTCTAACACCTAACAAACTGTACTCAATGTTAAAGAGAAAGGAGCAACTGTGCTAAAAAGCTAAACAGCATCCATTGCCCAACCATGGTACTTCCCTTTGACCCATCCAAAAACCTGAAGACTTTTGGTTGCATTTCTCATCTCATAGAATCCAAATTTTTCCCCAGTTAGAAGGAACAGAGACACCCAACCCCTTTGCTAAGGCTCCACTGTAGATACATGCCATTATGTTTGCAATGAAGTTTTGAGTCTAGTTACAGGAAACCAGAGGCATTTTCCACAGATCAGAGTGATGTTATTGCCACACTTCACAGGTTTTCATAATGTACACAACGTGGTGCTCTGAAACTCCCTTTTCACTGACCCACTTTCCACTGAGGAGAAAGTTCATCTTTATTTATCTGGACCTTCTGCTTTTCCTTGCTCACTCACAGGAATGCTGTCTGCATGTTAATGCAAGTGGGGAGAGCCAGGGGAACCAGTGGCAACACCATCCGCTTCAAATCTGGGACAATCCAGTCTCCTGCTTGCAGGGCATTAAGGCAACACATTCAGGCCCCAAGGAGAAGGAGCACCCAGCTGCCCTCGGATGACTCTTGCCAGCTGACTCACCGTCCAAGGCTGACAGGCTCCCTAGACGTGACAGAGTTCAGCTGCCACAGGGAGAGCAGCATCGCTCCAGGGGAGGCTCTTTGGACTGGGAAGAGGCAAGGAGCAGGGTTTCTGATGACTTTCCCTGCAGCCTTCTCTCAGCCTCGTGGTGCCTTTCTATGTGGGACAAGACCTAGGATCTCAATGAACTGCAGCAGTCCTGAAGAGGCCATCAAGGGCTCCAGAGCAGCATGCACAAGTGCACAGTTTCCCCAGGCCAGCCACAGGGTATCTTGCTGTAAAAGTCAGCTCTGTACTTGCCACTTGTGACTACTGTCTCACAGCAAAAACTCCTGCCTGCATCTGCTTTAAAAAAGACAAAACCCCAAACCACAAAAAGCATCCAAAGGAGGGGGAGGGCCAAACAGCATGCCAGAGCAACCTGGCTTGGCAAGGACACGTGAACCTCACCAGCCTGCCCTGACGTCAGGCTCAGCCACAGAGGCTCTCCCAAACAGCTCACCTGGCCACCTCCGTGACCACAGCCAAAGCTGGGGTTTGTGTGCCTCTCCCAGAGGCAGCTGCAAGATCATACCTTTCCCAGGAGTGCTGGCTGGACAAACCATGACAAGTTCTTTGGGAAGCCAAGGTAGATCCCAAGGAAGCAGGCACAGTGAGAGAGTGGAAATGTCAGCAGAGACAGCCTGACTTGCTATCTGAGTGCATCTAGTGAATGCCTTGAGGCTACAGCCCTGCAGAGATGCATGTCCTGGAAAGCTGCTCTTCTCAGTGGCTGCAGGGGCCCATTAAGCTCAGACCCCCCTGCACACTGTGGATGAATGTGTGCTCAAATTCTTAGAACACCCATAGTCAGACACTGGCTCCCATGTGCTCTTGGGTAACAAGTGACAAGTGTTGCTTGTCCAACAAGTGACAGCCACAAGTGTCAGCCAAGCCAGAACCAAACAAACTGCAACTCTAACCTTTCATCTCCATCTTAACTCCCCTGCCTGCCTGGAGATCACCAACACAGAGTGCTGCTAGGACAGTTAGCACAGCTCGCTGTGAGCTGTTGCTTCAGTGTCAAACATGGTAAGACATGCCCTGCAGTGTGTAACCCGTGCACAGCATCCCAAACCACAACCTACCACTGCTGCACAAAGGTCCCCACAGCCCAGCCCCATCAGGGTCAACACACCAGCACACAGGTCACCAACACTGCCCACCTTTGGGAGGTCTCCTTGAGCCCCCTCAAGTTTCCATAGTGTTTATAGTCTGGCTGTGATGAAGTTCTTTTCCACATCAGATCCCCTAAAGGACTGAATATAAAATATTGGTGCTTTTTTAACTGCCAAGCATCCCACAGTCTGACTCCGAAAAGGCCACATGCCAGCTGTCGAGAGGTTAACAGAAGGATTCCCCCCTCCAGGCTTCACATTCCTGTTGAAATGGCAGTCCCTGGGCTGTTTCAGACAGGCATTGCCAGATACGATTTGCCAAACACAGACAGAACACGCAACGCTGTTCAAATGTCAGGACTCACAGCTCTCCCCCACCAGAGGAACTCTCAGCCCTGAGCTATGCTGGACAAGGAGGGGTGGAGACATCAAAACATCGCTACAGCATGCAAGACACCAAATCCATTTCCAAACACACCATCGCAATGTCTTTAACGAGAAAACAGTTTTGGGGTGAAGAAAGAGATCCAATAGTTCTCTGGCCCCGCCAACCCAGCTCCTCTCTCTCTCTTGCTCCCAGCTGCCACAAGCCTCTACATCATCAACGGGATACTCACCTTGAGGATCTTCACGACGACCCTCTCGTTGTTGGTGATGTTGATGGCCTCAAAGACCTCGCTGTACTTCCCTCGGCCGAGCTTTCGAACCAGCTGGTAGTCGTCCTGATTGCTGCGGGCACCAAGAGGAGAGAGGCGGCGGTGGGGGAAGAGTGGATAGCTAACAGGGCAGCAGGCCGGGGAGGGGGGGGTCCTCTCCCAGCCTCTCCCCCTCCGCAGCCTCCCGGGGACACCCCAGCACGGGAGCGGGGGATCAGGAAACCCTCCCCACGGGCTGAGGCCCTCCCGCGGGAGGGAGGGCGGGTCCCCGCACGGCGCTTTACCCCCAGCTCGGGACGTGCGACTCGTAGTCCCAGTACTCGCGGCTCCTCAGGCTGTTCACCTCCGCGTACACCCG
>VYXD01006812.1:189019-218716 GCA_013397195.1 Hylia prasina
CACCGCCCCGCCACACCCTGACACCGCTCTGCAGCCGTGCCACCCTCCCGGCCTCCCCCTGCCTACACCATCGCAGCCTGTCACACGCCCGCCACACCCTGACACCCTCGCCACCCCTTCAGGCCGCCGCAGGCACTATCACTTCTGCCACCGTCAGGAGCCCACCTCAGCCTGGTCACACCCCAGTTACACTGTCAGCCCATTGTCACCTCCAGCCACACTCCCTCGTTACTCCTGTCATCCCATCATCACCTCCTGCCAGCCCCAAGGCGGGACCTGGGGTGAACAAACGGCTCCGTGTTCCTCTGGAGGAACCCACAGAGCCATGGCTGGTTGAGCTGAGGCGCCTCCGGAGGTCACCTGGTCCAAGCCCTGCTCCAGCAGGGTCACCCAGGGCCGGCTGTCCGCATCATGTCCAGACAGCTGCTGGACACCTCTAAGGATGGAGCCTCTGCGACCTCCCCGGCTAGCTGTGCCAGTCTTGGTCATACTCACGATGAAAGCGTTTCCTGAAGTTCAGAGGGACCCTCCTGTGTTCCAGCATGTGCCCGTGGCCTCTGGTGCTAGCACTGAGCACTACTGGGAAGAGCCTGGTTCCCTCTGCTTTGCACCCTCTCTCCAGTCCCTCATTCACCTTCGTGTCCCTTCACTGCCCTCTCCTCATTATGTCCCTATCTCCCTGGCACTGAGAAGCCCAGCACTGGACACAAGGCTCCAGGGGTGACCACCATGGCTGAGCACATCTTCTCTCTTCACCTTCTGGCAATATTTTGACTAAAGCAACCCGGGACACCCTTAGTCTTCTCTGTGGCTTATGTTCAGTTTGGTGCCCACCAAGACCCCCAGATCCTTTTCAGAAAAACTTTCAACAGAACTGGATGTGGTTTTGGCCTCTGGGATGGCTTCCAGCTAGAATTTGTGATGCTAATAAACACATTCTGGACCAGTTTTCAGTCCACCTGACCTCTCTGAGTCCCAGGGTAGCTGCCAACCTCAGCTCTTCCTCAAGCCCAGGTGGGCTGGGTGCAGCCAGACCTCAGCACCAGCCAGCAGCCTGAGGTGACAGAGCAGAGCTTGGAACCTGGGTTGCTTAGTTGTCCTCTGGGGCTGCCCGTGGCTGGCCTCAAAACATCAGCTTAGGCTCAGGTGGAAATCAGCCTTGAGTCTAAAGTATCCCTGGAAAGATAAGCGTGTGGGTTGAACTAGACACTGCAGAACCCAGTGAGCTTTCCATGTGCCTGAGACTGAATGATGAAAAAACCCAATAATTTCATACTTTGAGTCCTGACTGAATCCAGTCCAGGCAAGACTTTCACAGGATTTTTGGAAAACATGGAGGATGTGTTCATGATGCTTGCCTTTCCGGGGCACTTAGCCCTGGAAAGAAAAGGCAGATGTGACACCCACTCCTGCTAAACCTGTCTTAACAAAGCAAGAGGAAGATCAGCTGTCCTTCGGCAAGGCTGCCCCATCCAGAGCCCAGCTGACTGGCCCTTCCTACCTGGACTGCAGACTGAAGATGAACATAATTTCCTAGGACCTGGAGGAGATGTACAAATGCATAAGCAAAGCAGTCAGGCTCTGCATAAACCAGAGTTCATGGCAGATATGCAAAGGCCAACGCCTGACTCACCAGTTAAAGTGGCGCCGTGACACCTGGATCTGCAGGCGGCTGTTTTGCAGAGTGAGGTGGCTGGAGCTGCCCTGCTACACAGCTGAGATGTTCATCTCTCACGGCAAGTTCTGCTGCAAAATCCTGTGTTAAAAGGGAATTTGCCTTCCACAGGGTGCTACTATCTGGGCAGAGATGCTCAAGCATAGAGTTGGCAATTTTATTATTTTTTTTCTGATGGATAATTTTCCTGGTAGAGTACACTGGGTTGTCAGCAATTTCTTCACTGGTGACATCTTCCTTGCTGCTTTCCAGTGGGACACAAGCAGGCTATTGAACTGGCTTGCCAGCCTGATTCCTGGCAGGAAAGCTGGCCGGTGTGCTGCCAGCTTCTCCAGCTGGCACCTGGCTGCCCAGCTCTGGGCACCACGGCTGCCTGCTGCCTTCTAATGCTGCCTGGCACTGCCCACAGCAAAAAACCCTGTTTGCAGTTACAGGAAGTTTGCCAAGCTATACCTACTTTCACTGAAATGCTAGAGAGCTGTTGTTGTTGTTATTATTATTATTTTCAAATCCGGCCATAAAAGCCCGACTGTTTCTCAGAGCAAAGTCAGAGCAAATATTTGTGCAGTCATTAAAACATCACCTTGTCTGAAGACACGATCTCTGGAGTCTGGTGTTTAGCAAGGGACAAATCTTCTGGCAGAGGTGTGCTGGGTCTCCTCCTGACCTTTGAAAAGCTTTGTGTGGCTGGACAGAGCTAATAAACTTCTAAAAGTCTGCACCCCACATTCCTGCATCTGCAAAACCTCTTGGCTGTCCAGTGATGCCATCTTTGCTCTGCATCCCCTCATGGCTCTGCTGGGTCACTCAGCTGCCTCTCCCCAACCTACTGAAACATGGCCTGTCTCAGGCTGAAGCATCACAGCCATGGGCTGCTGTGGAGGCCTGGTGTTAGAGTTATCTTTGCAGTCTTAATCAGCCAACACACACAAGCACTGCTTTGAAGACAGCTTTTAATTCATGTCCTCATGTTCAGCTTTTTCATGGGATCCCCATCCCACCTTGTATGCAAAGAGGAACTCCAGGCTGTGCCCCATGAATGCTGTTCCCTCCTCTTCATCCCAAACACTCAATTTCTGGTATCAAGTTCTGTATGTGATGAAGATCCCACAATGAAGGATGTTCATCCTTGCACCCAACAAGGCCAGGAAGTGAGGTTCCTCCCATGAACTGGATGTGGTTATGACTCAAGATGCATTTTGAAGATGAGTTTTGACATGTTCTAGCCAGAAATATGACTGGCTTTGCCAGGGCATTGATATTTCTCATGTATATATCATTATATTGACTTGTATCCCTCATCCCAAAAAAGCTGTGGCAAAGCATCACTGGCCACATCATCAACTTTTTGGGGAGACACACATATTTTAACAGACCTGCCACCCACTGCCATTGGCCCTGAGCATCCAGCATGGAGAAATCTGAGCACATTACTGTGCCATGGGCTGGATCTGGCAACAGGGAGACTTACAAATGATTCTCCACACCCTCACAAAGCTCCTAAAACTAGGCATGCCTGTGGCGACAGGTGCCTTTGGGACTGTGCTACTGCACCCCAGGGTTACAGCCAGATTGTGACAAAGCAGAGTCTGTAAGAGGAAGGTTGCAGTGTCATGGACAGAGAAAGCCCCACCGTGGTGCAGGTGCACCTCAGATGTGAGCAGGGGACCTGTGTCTGCCTGCACCCCTCTGGAGTCTTCACCACCCAGCTGTTGGACTGAGTCCTGTCTGGCAGAGCTGGTGATGAGGAGCCCAAAGGCAGCATCTAATCAGGAGCATCTGGGAGCTGGTGCTGCAGGAGCAGGGTGATGTGCACCCCAGGAGATCCCTGGGAGGGCTGTCCCTTTACCATCACACCCCCTGTCACTGCAGCCAGTCCTCCACAGATGCATTTGTACTGCATCTGATCAGTTTCCAGTTCTGCATGTGTACCTCTACCAGAGCACTTTGCCTTGGAGACCAGGTGCTGGTGGAACCATTCCCAGCCCATGTCCTTGACCCACGGGCCATGGGTCCCTCAGCTTTGCAGCTCTCCGAGGAGGTCAGCACTGCCAAGGAAGCATGACCCCCATGGCAGCTCTCACAGGCAGCATGGGATTCCTTTCTGAGACCAGCACAAACCTCCTCCTTTGTCCAAAGGCCTGGCTGCCTCCTTGCCAATGCTGCTGGGAGACAGGCACTTCTCACAAGGAGCTGTAGCCTGGCCGTAACCTCGGAAATAATGAGTTTTCGGCTCCGTGGAGAACCAAGCCAGCCTGACTCTGCATGGAGACAAAGCCTGAAGCCTGCTGCCAGTTCTGCCCACAGCAAGATGAACACGGCTCTTCTGTGAGCTCGCACAAAGCCTCCCTTGTGCAGGAAGGGATCCAGCCAAACAAATGATCTCCTTGGCTGCATGTCTCCTGGTGCTCCATCATTTTTACTATTTGCTGGATTGTTCCCACAACCAAGGAAAATTTAACAAGTAAAAGCATCTGATAAAAATCTATCAACCACAGTAAAGCACCAGCCCAGCCAAACCAGTCTGTACAGCACAACCCTCACAGCCTTCAGGACATGTCCATTCAATTTACCACCCAGAAAAACAAATGCTGTGTGGTACTTGTGACGTCACCAGTGTGGAGTCTTTGAGTACAACTTGTGTTACCAAAGCGCAGTGAGATGTTTGAAGGCTGCTTCCTTCCCCAAGCCTGGTTCCCTGTTGTGCAAAGACAAGTTCTTATGTCATTTCCTTGGCATTTTGTGCTTCTCCTCTTGTGTTTCCGGACCACGCTGCTCCCCTTGCTGTTGGCCTTAGCGCTGAGGTCCTGACTCCTGGTGACAGCCCTCCTGGCCAGGTTCCTGGCAGGGATGGTACACCTTGTCTTTGCTGAGGAACTCTGCAAGAAAACAACTTTTGGCCACTGGTGCCTTCAAGTCTCATGGTATTACTCACAGATGGTTCAAATCTTGCTGTGGAGACAAATCTCAAGGCAAGTTTTCACTCCAAGACAAAATTTGAACCACCTGTGAGTAATCCTGGAAGACTTCCAGTGTTGGTTCTGTGCTGGAGGCAGCAGCTGGAACAGAGACTGCCATGGCAAAGGCATGCATGGCCTGGACGGGTCAGGTACCAGCAGAACGAGGCCACCAGCATGTTTGTCTTGGTTGTGTTCCTTTCAGCAGATGTCGAGCATGCATGAGCAAACCCATCTGCCACCCAGAGGGGCTGGTGTTTGCCATCCTCAGCGAAGGTTCTGGGACTGTGTGGCCAGCAGGGAGTGACTCCAGGCAGTCAGAGCAATTGCACAGGAGATCTGCTGTACAGCTCACTTAGCCAGCTCCTGGAATGCACCTCTGGATGGGAACCTTGCTTTTTTATCAAAGCACACATGGAGGCTCTCGAGGGTGCTGCCTGCAGCAGCTGTGGCAGGGTGCTGTTCCCTGGTGTGACCCACGGTGCTCCAATGCATGGCCTGTGGCAGCTCAGTGCAGTCATTTGTCTGGAGTTTGCATGGAGCACCCTGGTCATGCATAAGGCACCAAGAGACATTTTGTGAAGTCACTCAATACCTTTTGCAGGACACTGAAATTGGTGGACCATTAAAATTCCTTTTAGTCCAGTTCCACATGAAATCCCTACTTCTCAATAAGAAGAGGATATCAAATCAAAAGAGAGAAGGTATTAAGAAAGCCAAGGCAGAAGAGGAAGTGTCTGAGGAGGCTTTTGTCCACTGTCATAGCAACGTACAACGACCTCATCCAGGACAAATACATCTTCACTAAGGACAGACAACAACCTGAAATTCTTCATTTTTCTCTCTGTAGCCAGATGGAAGTTTCATAGTCTCTGTAGACTCTCCCATATTAAGGAGAAGAGTATTTCAAACCTGGGGTTGTATTGCTACGTTTTGTTTAGAAAAGAAGGCAGAAAGTAGAGGCCAATTATGTTTTGGGCAGGACAAACAGTCTCCAAGCTGAGTTTTCTAGTGGTGGATGATGCAGCAGTCCTGGTTAGAGGGGGGCCCAGGACCAGGCTGACCCTACACATTACTGTAGCAGCCATCAATAATCCATTTCCATAGGCAGGACAGTAGGATCTGTCAGGAAAAGCAAACAGTGGTTACAAGCGAAGTCTGGTCAGTTGGTAAAACCATTCTCTGAGGGATGTGCATGCCCTTAACTGGAGGACAGATCCATACTGAATTAGCTTTTCTATTATAAGGATGATGACTCAATTTATTTCTACAGGGTGCCCTTGCCAAAGGGCTTTGTGTCTGTGTAGTTCATAATAAAACAATTAAAAACCCCATTAATGCTAAAATCTTACCAGGCTAGCACAGAAAGGGTCTTTCCCTTCCCACAGAGCCAAGAGCTGCCAGACTTACAGGTCTCATGGGAATGGAAAGAGTATGGAATTATTTTTAAAGGCTGGAAGAGGCTACATGGGAAGGATTTCAGGAGGTTACAGGTTTTGCACTCAGAAATCATTGCTGTTTGACAGATTGGTACAGTGGGGAAATCTGTGTGATCATGTCTTGTGTTGGCTCTGTACAATAGCAGGTGAGGTGTAGTTGAGGAAGCTTGAAGGAACCAATATTAGTGGGAATTCATTGACTTCATTTTGGAGGGAAACTTAAATTAAAATTAATCTGAAAAAGCGAAAGAAAGCCCTGAGATTCACAGCGTCTGCCAGGCCACCACTCTATGGCACTGTTCCCACTAAGTGGAGCAAAACTGAGTTGGCCAGGCAGGATACCTGTCCCAAGTAAAAATTTTCCAGCTTTGTCCATCTGTTTTTCTGATGGTCCCATCACTTTAGTCTAAGCAGGAAGAATCAGGGTTATACAAAGAGAAGTCTCCTTAACACTCCATTCCTGCCTTGGATTGGGGCACCACTGGCTTCCCCAGGCTCCCCCAGAACAACGTCTGGAAGTCACAAAGCAATNTCCTTAGCAGATAACCTGTCTTTCAAACCAAGACAGCCAGGCAGGATACCTGTCCCAAGTAAAAATTTTCCAGCTTTGTCCATCTGTTTTTCTGATGGTCCCATCACTTTAGTCTAAGCAGGAAGAATCAGGATTATACAAAGAGAAGTCTCCTTAACACTCCATTCCTGCCTTGGACTGGGGCACCACTGGCTTCCCCAGGCTCCCCCAGAACAACGTCTGGAAGGCACAAAGCAATGTTCTTGGTATAAGTGACAGGATAATCTGTGCTACAAATTCTTCTGTCACAGAAGCAGGAGATGCCATGCAGACCAATGGCTCATCCAGTTTCTACCTTCATTCCTGCTTACATCCAGCTATCCCAAGTCATCAGTGTGAAGATATGAAAGTTCCCTACATTTTCTTGTGTGACCTATCCCTAATCCCTGTGGAACTTGGCTGTTCTAACACCTGCAAAGCTGTAGGATGCCTGAAGACAAGAGTGACTGATGGAGCACCCAATGACTGATGAAATGGTTTGCACAGCAGAACAGGGTCAGACTTAATGGTCTGTGGCAGAAAACTGGTCAGGGCCAAAATGCAGGGGACAGACAGACACTTCCATGCACATCTCTACCTGTTGGGTACTGGATCCTTTGCAGTGGGAGGCAGAGCCTGGCACAGCCACATTTGCTAAATTGCCACAGTGCCACTTTCCTCCATACTTACCTTTAACTGACTCTTTTTCCCAGCCATTGTGTCCTAGGTCCTGGGAAACTAAAAATTTTCTTTGAAGGGCAGCTAAAGGTCTCACCTTTAACCAATGAAACTTCTAGCTTAATCCAAAATTTACTGGGAACCCAAGTTAGCAGATTGTCAGCATAGATCAGAAACTGCAAGCAATCAAGCCACTAAGGCACTGGAGACCTGGCCACTCAGCAGTGCCAGTACAAACATGCTGGAGTGTAATCTCATCAGTCTGTGAACTTCGAGTGTTATTTTGCAGTGTGATTCCTCTCACTGAAACTCACATCGGTATTTAAAACCATTTGCTAGCTCATTCCCACCCCCAAACCTTATTCCTTTTGTCTAGATGTGGTTGCAGCTCAAGGCAAGTTTGGGGTCTGCAGGCAACTAAAGCAAAGCACACATTCTGAGCTGCTGCACATAAAGCTGGGATTTCCCTGCATGAGAGGCTGTGGCTGTGACCAGGATGGCTGTTCCCGTGACCTGCTTTGCAAGGACACACAGGGAGAAGGAATGCAGCCAGCCAGGGCTGCCACTTGCCATAACCATGGTGCAGGAAGGTTTGTAGATGTGTTTGTTTACAGAGCACAGAAAAATGGGAAAAAATTTGATAGACACTATTAGTCACTAATATCAGGATTAATCACACACAGCAGGATAATGTGGTTTGTATGAGTCAGCCCCAAAATTTCAAGGAGCTGCTGGAGGAGCTGCTCCAGGTGCACACACACCTGAGTGAGGGGAGCATCTCACGCAACAGCTAAGGCTTCTGCTGGAAACATGGTTGGTTTCCAAGACCTCAGCATTGAGTGATGAATCTCTGTAGGAGGCTGCCCTGAGCTGCTGGAACAGTCTAAACCTTCACACAATGCCCATCCCCTTGTGCTTTGATACAGGAGCTGTTTTAACCCCTCCTTGGCATCTTTTCCTGTGCACACATCAGAAATCTAGTGACAAAGGAGGAGGAGGACTTAAAAAATGAACTTCTTAAGTTAGGCTCTCCGTCCATACTGAGTGTTGAGGAATACATCTGCTCCAGGTAGCACAGCTTGCAAACTGCAGATTGAGATGCAGACTGAGCTCCGGGTAGGGGCCTGAGACAAGAGGCTGTGAATTGCCACCTTTTGGGCTAACAAAGGGTGCAAGGACAGGTGATGCCAGCCAGGTGAATGGATCTTGAGGAACACATCAGGGGCCAGGAATTGCCAGGCTTTTGGAGATGAAGAGGGGTGACTCCAGCGAGGTAGATTCACACAGAGACGAGGACTCGGGAGGAAGAGCAAGTCTTGTGTGTCAGGAGAGTGTGAGGTTATAAAAGCTGAGGGGTTCCTTTGCTGTGAGTCCTTCTTGGAGGAATAAATGGCTTTATGGAACCAGACATGAGACTGTGGCATGGGTTAAACGGAATGAAACCTGGTCTGGCTGCCTGTGTAGGGAATCCAGCAGGACACCCTTCAGCTCACTGGATCTGCCTGCTGTGAAAGGGCTTCTGTCCCAGCAGTGGAAGTCTGGCACTGGGAGTGTGACTTCCAGAGAGTCTCGTGAATGGTCAGACTGGGGAGTTTCCTAAACACTGAGGGCACTGAAAACACGCAGCTTGCCTCTGTTTTCCTGAGTGTTCAGCACTTATAGGATGCCATGAACATATCTGAGGACCTTTATTTGTCTTCTGATTTATTGGCCCCAGGAGCTTGACTTCATGAACTACTTTTTTAAACTAGGCAAAAGCCCTTATCACCAAGAGATTGACACAAGGGTGCTCCAGAAAATGCTTGTGACTTTGTAGGGGCTGAGTCACCGTCACAGATGCTGCCAGTCCTGACCTCTTCACTGAAAAGTCTCAGTATTTACTCTGCTGCCTTTCCAACCCTCTTCAAGCAGTAAAACGGCAGCAATCTTGATTTATGAACCCACTCCTTGGCACTGGGTGACAGGTGACTGAGTCTCACTCCTGGAGGCTTTTGGGCTAAAACATATCACCATTTTTTACTTTTCTGAATCTGCATGTGGTGATGAACAAACTCCCAGAGGCACTGATGGAAAGAAATATATTCTGGCTATTTATTGATGTAAAAAGATCCAGTTTCCAGATGAAGTACTAAGCAGTAGTTTGGATTCTGCTCCCTTCCTAGGCAACTCCCAGAGATGCTCACAGTCTGGGCTTCCTGGACCTTCCCAAGATTTTGAGGTGAAGGAGCAGAGATGGTGATGTAAGATATATTCCCTGATGGGGAATGCTAACTCTGGCTCTCAGTTTCTTGCAGTTGGACTCCCCTCTTTGATCCCTCCTTAGAGAAGGCCTCGATTTTTGATTGCTGGGACTACAGTGCTATTTCTGAAGATCTTGTTGCCAACAGTATGAACCACGTGCTTACAGGAACTTTGACACTTTTAAATTAACATATTTCATTTTTATCAGCACCCTGCTGTTGCTTTGAGATTATGCTAAAATGTAGACTGCTTCTTAATTACTTCAAATGCCAAGGTTTAATTACAATGCCTCTGAGTTAAATTTCAAGCCAGCCAAACTTTCTGAGCCATGTAGAAGACAGACACTCATACCCATAGCAAGTTCATCCCTCAGAAAAGATGAAGATGGTTAATGTTACTGATTTCCCAGCACCAGTATTTCCTCTTTCAAACACAGAACATGTGAACTGGAGCATTCAGTGCCTGTCTAACCATCTCTGGGCTGGGGTATTCCATCTGGACCGCAGCTGCAAGAGTGAGTCTGCATTCCTACAAGAGGAAGAGTTAAATCAGGGTTCATTACACAGCTCCAGAGAAAACACACACCCATCCTATTGGATGGGCATCCTTCCCCATGGGCAGGGTAAAGGTGCATTAAGAAACAAATTGCATGTGGGCTGGTTTTTACAGCAGAGCTGAAACCTTCCTGTGAGCAGCTGGATTCCTGATCACCCTTGAATCCAGGAATTCAGGCTACACTTGCTGTTTGCTGTGAGCCATGCTACGTTTCGATAGCATTATCCCATTTTATTTTCCAGATGTAGAGTTTAGAGACCATGACCTCGAACACAACAGCTGCAGAGTCTGTGTGGTAAATCAGCTAACTTAGGGATGATAAGTATTTTTGCCCTTGACAGACAAGAAAATGTATCAGGCTTAATTCCAAAAGCATGTCTGCAGTCATGGGCACCAAGAGAAAGCCTCCAAAAACATCAACTTTATATTTTGGCAAAATCAGTTGCTGGAAAATATTCTGGAAGTTATCTGCCAGGTATTTCCCAGGAGGAGAAAAGGCAGCACGTCTCTGCAGCCTCCACACCTGGCTGATGCACACCTGAGCTGTGACGCAAATCCAGTGCTGCTGCTGTGGAGCTGAAGGTGTCTGAGCCTGTCATTCAAACAGCTCCAGTGCCAATTTCCCTTCTAAAGCTGTGGCAGTCAGAGAGAACTGGAATGGTTGGTCAGTCAGAGTGACAAACACCTGCTAGATGAGAGGTACCAGCACTCTCTGCCTTGTCTGACTCTGCCAGAATAGTGAAGTTTCGTCTCCGTTTCAATGCTTTCAGCAGTGAATGAGGATGAAGCATCCAAGAAAAGCATCTTCTGATTATACTCTGGGGACTGTAATCTTGCAGTTCTCTTAGATATTGTGTCTGTGTCAGAAACTTCCAATCAATTTATACTGTCTTAAAAATTAACAGTCAGGATTTAAAAGGTTGTGGAATGTTTTTGTATTGCAATATTTACTGATTTTCTCAGAGCCCAAGGTCTGAAGGCACATTTCATCAGGGACAAAAAAATTTAGTACTTTTTTAAAACTTGAAAATCATTAGTAATTAGACATTATAATAATAACAATGTTAAGAAATAAATCTCAGACCTGCTGATAAAACCCCAAACCTATGACTTCTATGACAGCTTCATGACTTTTAGGGACCATGGCATTATTTTCTAAAATATATTGTTGTCAAAACTGTGATTTAGCTCATAAAAATCTTTGTTGCTTAGGGATAATAGCACATCCTGGGGTTAATGGATTCTGTAACCTCTTGAGTTTTGGTTATTTCTAAGAAGCAGGCACTGGCAGCTGGGGGGAGAGCACTTTATTAGCCAGCATCCCCGGAGAGCAGACACTACGACACTTGATATCTTTTTGGCTTAGAGGATATGGCAAGGACACAAAGCTCCTCACAGCACCTTGGAAAATGAGAGAACAGCAATGACACAGCTGAAGACGTGCTGTGCATCCCACTGACCAGGGCTGCCTTGGAACAGGGATTTTGCCACCCCTGCCTGCCCTGCCCCACTGCCACCAGAGCTGGGGAGCTGGGCAGGTCTGACCTGCACCCTGCCCTGATGTAACACCTGCTGCAGGTGTAAATAATTTCTGGGTTTTTTTAAAAAAACAATACTATAATATCTACATTAAGCATTAACAAATTTGAATGCATTTTACACATTTTAAAAAATTTATTGATGTTTGAAAACAAAGGGCTGTATTCTTGAGAGATCATAATCAACTTTTTTAACACCAGCTCTTACATAAATTTTCTCTCTCTCTCCCCCTCTCCCTTTCCCTCTCTCTCTATCAGATCAAACCCCATTCTTTTAAGGCATTGCAGATCCTGTTTCCCTTCTTGGTAAATACAAGTTGCTGTTCTCTTTGGAAACCCATATTTGAACTTCTGGGCATTCAACATTTAACTTTTTAATATTTTTTTCAAGAGAATAATTAGTGATATATAGTAAATAGATATCTAATGAAAATATGAATACATAAGGTGTGTATATATATAGACAGGTAATTAGTATTAACAAATATTAAGAGGGTTTTACTGGCTAAAGTATATAAGTATAATGAATTTATCTACACCTAAAGAACATAAAATTTCTTCATTTGAAAATGAAATATTTCAAAATCAAGCAGAAAAAATAAATTTCTGATAAAGCCTCATCTCACTTAAAAAACCCCCTATTGATCAGAAGTGTTGTGTGTCAATGGGAAGTACAGCAGCTTCTGAAAAACTCAGCTCTACTCAAGGAATCTGTAGTTGGACATACACATTTTTGTTTAGCTGCTGACTCCTTGTCATCTGTTAGTGATATCAAGATGTCCTCCACAATATCAATGACAATCCTAAATGTGAGATACACCAAGGCTTTGAGGTTTTTTTTTTTTTTAGAAGTCTTATCTTGCTTTTGTCAAACATATTATGCACTGAACCCAGCTTGTTAAATTCTGTCATGCCAGAGATCTGTCAAATTAGACCTGTGCCAGTGTTCTAGTTTGAAAACTGATTTACAGTTCTTAACAAACCCAGATCATGTTGTCTGACAGTCTGATTTCAAATGAAGCAGCAGCGCACTTTTTGCAAGAGGTGAAAGACACCTTACCTGAAAGACATTGGTCTCAGTAAAATTGCCAGTCTCCAAATCAGAGTAACTCTGCAATGGAAGCAGGAGGGAAAATGCCAATAAAAAAATGAGCCAGATGAAATGATGTGTCATTTACAGGAGAAACAGGCAATAAAAATCATATTTCCCTCTTGGTTCAATTCCATTCCTTCAGCACAGTTTGAATATAATCGAATATAAATGTACCCTTTCCACAGCAACTGTTCTTATAGAGAGATTTACCTCATCTTGGTTTCAAGTATCCATTTGCAGGTCAAGCACTGCAAGAAGCTTTAAAATATGACATTAAATAGACAACAAATAAAAATGTTTCAGATATAAATAAGTTCACAGACCAAAGGAGGGCAAGGTTCTAAGAGTATACTGCAAAGCTATATGGGTCTGTGCTGTGTAATGAGATAATTTTGGAATAGAGAGCATGAAAAACAGCCCTTAAGGAAACAAGGCTGAGACAGCTTTGGTCTGTGCTCGTATCCCTTAGCCTCCTTCTCCAGGGATGGATGAAGGGGATGCCCTGTGGTGATGGCAAATGTGTGCAATTTGTTATTTTAAGAAGAAAAGTCTTCCTTAAGAGACCAGGGTGTCAGCAAACACATCAACTCAGAACTTTTGGTTCACAAATTCTTGTTTATTAAACACAATGTTACCTTCCAGCAGTGTTATTTACATGAACACAGCAAATTTAACCTCTTACTTACCATGAACTACACCAATGTTACTCTCCGATCATGAGGGCTCTTACACAAAACTAAAGATACTACTTATAGCTCAGTATTTTGATAAAAGCAGGAGAACATGAGAAGTAGTATAAATCCCATTTTAGAAATAGTTTCACAGAAACAGAAAATGGAGACGTTGGACCCTAAGGCTTTAAACACAGGCTTTCAAGGAACTCACAGTCATTCCCCTGACACACCTCTGGATTGGACAGGAATTGCCTGGTCAATTTTGGGAATCTTCTTTTGAGTGCCTGCCCATGCTCAGCCAGTGACCTGAGCTTGCACACAGGTCACCTTCTGCCCGGGAGTCATGGAGCCAGGGAATGATTTGGAGGTCACTGGGCTGGGCATCCTACCCAGAGCACGGCAAATGTTGAAGGTAGCACCAGTCTGAGCCAAGAGGTGACTTTAGCCTGAGCTGAGTTTTGTGTAATGCAGGATTAGCTGGAACTGGTTGGTGTCTGGAGGCCTCAGGCATGGCTGGGGCAGGCAGTGGCGCTGCCTGCAGCTCGATGTGTTGATATCTCTGTTATCTCTTATGGGTTCTCACTGAAAGGTTTCACAGTTTTCTGCTCCTGGGCTGAACAGGGAAAGATGGGAAAGCTGAGGGACAAAAAGACAATTCTAACACAAGGTGCCTGTTCTAAGGTACAAGAGTCTAATGCCATGAATGCCATGTTAAACTACTAACGTGGAAAATTACTTTAGCAGCCATCAATCCTGGAACGAACAAACAAACAAAGTAAAAGATGCAATTAAAAGATAAAACACCAAGGAAGCAAACAAGGAGAGATACTGAAAGCTTGGCATGATTAGAAGAGTGATAAACACCGTCTAGTTTTTCCAGCAGAAACATGGGCACAGGAAAATCTTTCACAGGGGGAAAATGACACTGAAATCAGACTGCAGCACTTGGAAGGATGTTGCACTTTGTGGGGCCAGGCAGGGTCCTCTGCTGAATGTCTCCTGCAGAATAAAGAAAGACACTGAGCTACAGCTAAGGAAAAATCAGGTAAATTGCACATAGAAAATATCCACCATACTCTCACTGTAAAGCTGATAGTTCAAGAAAGCAACAAATGGAAAAAGCTGCTCCTCACAGCCCTCAGAAAAGAGAGTTTTAGACAACTTTCCTATCACAATTTACTCCAGAGTGTGCTGAGGCTTTGTGTCGGGGCAAGGAAAATAACACATCAGGGTGCAAGGCCAAGATGCACTTTGCACTGTTGAAATAAACATGTGCTTGGGTAGATGCTGTAAAAGAAACACTGATGTCAAACAAGGTCTTCTCATGTCTTGTGTGACACCCTGAGGGACTCATGTCTTGTGTGACACCCTGAGGGACTATGCATCCCTGGACACAGCAGCCAGCAGCACCCGGCTCAGCTGTCCTGCGTGGAAGGTCTGGAGTTTGTTTGCATTATCATTCCCTGGATGTGCACAGCCTGAAAGGGAGGCAGCAGCAAAGGGAATCAGATGAATCCAAGCTGGGAAAGCGTAGGTATAATGAGAATCTCAGCTTTGAATCCTGTCTGCACGTTAGTACACAGAAACACAAATCAATCCTCATGTCTTGACAGCAGTAGGACAAGGCAGAGGGCAAAGACACACAACCCACCCTGGCAGATGCATCCCCAAGATTAACAAGACTTGTTAATTGAAAAGCTAGAGCTGTCCACAGCAAACTTTCAGTGCTAGTTATTTGTGTCTTCACATCTGGGTGTAAATGCTGGAAGAGTCAAGACAAATATGCAGGGGCTTTATCCAGGCCCCCTGCAAATTAGTCCTCCCAGTGACTGAGATTTTGTGTTGCAGTGGGAATAGCAGGTGATAGAGGCTTATCCAGGGGAGATACCACATTAAAAGTGGACATTCTATTCCTGGAAGTGTTCAAGACCAGGTTGGGTGGGGCTCTGAGCAACCTGGTCCAGAGGAAGGTGTCCTTGTCCATAGCAGGGTAATGGAACTAGAACATCTTTAAGGTCCCTTCCAAAAAAACAGTCAAGATTCTACGAGCCTCTGAAGTTAGTGTCTGGTAGCCCCACAGACCATGCAGTCTGAATGACATCCTAGAAGCCTTCAAAGCTAGTCCCTGAGCAGAATCCTAGCTATTAATACTCTTCCTCAAATATCATGGAATTTAACAACCTGAAGGGTGTGCAAAGAGCACTGTGCAACAAGCAGAGACAGCAGAGCTGTGCCCAGTCCCTGTACCCTTTAAATAGAATGGAAAAGGTTCAGATATGGAAAAGAGCAATGAATGAATCACAAGACAGAAATCCCACTAAAGTCAACATGAATGTTGCAGCCCATTAATTTCAGCATGAGGTTCGGGGATTAAATTGGTTGTTGACTCTGGGCCCAAGTCCACTTAAAATAATACAAATTATTGAGAGGGCAATAACTTGGTCTAAAGGTCAGCAGGGCTCTGAGGTGCAGCAGCAAAAGACCCCCTGCTCCTCCTGAGCAGCAGCTTTGCTCATAAATTCCCATGTAGTGGTTGCAGACCCCCTGTGTGGGTCAGGGCCAGTGGATGGGGAACTGAGGAGATGGTTTGCCCAGGAATATGATGTGACTGAAGTAGGCAGAATGAAATCAAGGGAGAAAAAACCACACATGGTTCCCTCAGATATGGGATGGTTCTTCCTGCACAAGTGTTTGGAAAAGGGACATGGCTGGTAAATAATGCTGGAATTTTCACTCCAGCTCTAAAAAGTCTGTTTCTTGTTCTCAGCCCAGACTCTTATGTTGCTCTCTTCCTGGCTGTGTCACCACAAGTCACTGCATGAAGCTGGCTGTGAAAGCAGAGCATGTGCTCCAGCCAGCACAGGCTGCCACTGCCCAGCTCACACACAGCTATTCACAGCCTCTTCCTTAGGATCAATGGGATGCATGAAATCCTGCTAAATCAGATACAACTCTTCTATCCCCAAACCACCAAAGAGCTGCACTGCCAGGAGGCAACAGCCCAAAAATAAGCCAGGAAAGAGCTGGAAATTAAATACTCTCCAGGTAGCGGATTAAGTTCCAGGCAGGTTTTAAAAAATACTGCAAAATTCTCTTCTCCAGAAACGCCTTTCCACTGCAAAGTACAGATACTTCTTCAAGCCTCATAAAAACTGATGAAAGAGCCTACACAAAATATTGATTTGCACAAGAGACCCTACCTACACAGATACTCCAGGAAATCTACTGCTTTTGATATTGGTGTTTTGTGTGAAGGTGTTTCAGTAACACCACCATGAAGGGCAATGAATGGAATTTGACAGCATTTAGAAGGGAACAGAATTCACGTGCTTGCATTCCCTGACCTTCTTTGTGCAAGTGAACAGTGAAAGGTGAGCTCTGTAACAAACCACATCAGAGCAGCTGTTCAACAAAAACCTTGCAGATTGACCTTACTGCTAATTTCAGATGTATTTTGTAAGAAAGAAACACTCTATTTCCAGAAAAAACAAATAAAAGAGACTAGAACATCACCTCTAGCAATGACATGAAGTAGAATATGCTTAAAGAAAATAAACTGGCACTATTTGCTTACATCTATTAGCTTTGTTGATTCATATTATATTCATTTTATATTTGGTAAAATGCACTGAAAGGAAAAACAGAGGGGAATTAAGGTACACACAGTTTTGATTGGAAGGCCCTGCAAACTGACTCATTATTTTGTATCTGCTCTGGTGAGGAAACACAGCTGCAGCCCCTGGTGCATGTAAGTCCATAGAGACTGACAAAGTCCATGCTGGCACTGACAAAGAGAGGATGAGGATGGCTGTAAAGCCTTCACCACTGAAGCCCTTCTGTTCAGGTAGGGCAGACTATGGGCAGCAGGACAAAGTCCTCCAATCTTCTCTATCTGAGACAGAAAGGCACAAAAAAGTTCTGTTGGGATGGTTTAACAGCCAAGAGCAGCCACAGCAAATCCCCCAGTGTGAGCAGCTTGCAGGGGAAGCTATTTTAAGTGCTTCAATACAGCAACGGCTTTATTACAACCATAGCATACTTACACTGGCATAAAAAATATACTTTATGGCCCCCATTAATTTTGAAAAATTATTCTTTTTACTATTTTCAGCTGCCCACGCTGTTGGCAGAAAAATGGTTCTGGAGAAATGCCGCCAGAGATCCTGCACAAAGCCAGTGACAGGTTCTGGGAGAGTGCCACAGGAAGCAGGGAAAATAATTATTTGTATTAAAGCAGCTACAAAGCCTTTTTTTCTGTGGATCCCAAAGTACCTTAAAAAGTTACAGCCTTTTACAGAGAAGAGAAAACGTCCATAGATCGTCGAATAGGCCATAAAATGAGACAGGCAGCACCCCTGATCCCAGTGTCCTCCCTTTCCTTTGTCTACACTGAGTAGGCACTGGAATCATCATCTGTGGGGCAGCCTCTGTGTTTTAGGGAGATGACGATAGGTACAGTCATGATAAAGTGGACAAGTCCTGCAGGACACCAGCATTAAGGTGTTGCAGAGGAGGTTTGGGGAACTCAGCAATGCAGCTCAGCTATAAGTTTCCTCTAATGTCAGAGGCTAAGAACTACATCCAGCAGCTCTTGTTGTATGTGACAATGGATCCGTGGGTTTTAACATTAAACAAAAAACCAACACCTGTCAAAAAAAACCACCCCAGCATGAGATCAAAGAGAAATATCTGCAAAGAAAACAAGACAAGACTTCAAAGCCCTTCATTGATTCTGTCACACTAAAGTCACCATGTCCTGAGGCATCACTCTGCATCTCTGTCTATTTTGTGTTTAGATACCACAACCACCACAGTGTCTTCAAGTGTAATTAACTGACACTGAAATTGCTTTTGCTGCTTGCCTTCCCATGAAGGTCTCGGAGGCTGGCACACATCCCAGCACATTACTCACTGTAACACAAGATGTCAACATCTCAGAGCAAGGACTCCTCTCACTGTCAGAGTTTCAGAGCTCTCACCATGCATGTTGCCTGCACTGGCAGTGGACCATGCTCATCTTGCCTGTGATGAGCTGCTAGACCAGAGGGCTGAATCTGGACTGGTGCACTGGCAGGAGGTGAAAGCCCCACATGCTTCATATCATGTCTGTGAAATCATCAGACCCTACAAGGGCCCTTTAAAAGGTTAATCCTTGACAACCAAATAGTAACTTTCATTCAAATATCCTAAAAAGGGGGAGAGGGATTAGAAAATTATGAGTAAAATCACCATGAGTAGCAAAATACTACTCTGTAATGTCTGAAATTGTCATCATTTCACAGCAAAATTGCATCATTACTGGATATAAGGAGAGGAGTGCCAGGCAGCCCTGGTGATGGCTGCATTTCTAGCAGTGCATATACAGTCTGTAGGACATGTTTACTCCTTCAGGGCCCAGCAGAGTTAAGAAAATAGTTCTTCAATCTCAGAAATAGCTCCCTCTTTCTGCCAAACAGCAGAAGATATATGCCCGTGTGGTAGGGCAGTGTTTGACGCACAGTTGTAATGTCAGCATCTCAGGGAGCATTTGCCAACCTTGGTATGAATCTCGTGGCTCAACACAAGAACTGTTACCATCCAAGGAGAGTCTCTGAAGTGGACAGGGATAAGTGCAGTCTCATTTTCTCACTACTTCCAGGAGCCTTTTAATGATACAGCTGTGTTTGCCCTGTGAATTCCTTGGAAAATTCAAATAGTAGTGAAGTGTAGGGTCTAGCGGAAAGTAGTAAGAGTCTGGGAAGAAGGAAGGGAAATACCACATTGTCTTTTTAATGAAAGATCTAGTGTAAAACTATTTTTCTCTGACATTCAACTTATTCTGTGGAGCTCTGTGTGCTGTATCAGTGCATACCTGGTCATGGCTTCATTAACTGTAGCTGGGAAATAGATGGGAGTCACCACGTTGTTGAAACTCATGTAAATATACAAATCCTAAGCAGAGCCTCGGGCTTTTGAAGACCATTCCCAGCCCTGAGAATGGGGCATGTGCCTGCACAGAACTGAGACCAGCACATCACTGAATCCCTACCATTAACTAACCTCAAGTAAAAAGAAGAATAGGGACTTTAAGCTTTCCTTCAGGACTAATATTGTGGCAGTAAACACAATGGTGCCAAGCTCAGGACTGCAACATTGATGGGCTAACACCAAATGACCCAGAGAAATTATCTACATTGTAATGGCATAGGGTGATTGCTGGTTTGTTGAGGTCACTAAGAATATTCTTGATATTAAAAAATGGGGCAGTGAAAGATTTGTTCTCCATTTTTGCACGTCCTAAATGACAAAGAGCTCATCAGACTTACAACCTTTATCTAAGGACAAAGTTGAAAGAGCCACCTAAACCCCAGTTGCAGCTCATGGCAGACAAAATCCACTGCATTCATCCCCTGGTCTGAGTGGCTGCCCTGCCACGGTCAGCACAGAACCTCCTGCACAGTGCAGGGGTACAGCACCCCAGGGCCTTGTGTTGAAAAGCTCATATGGCGTTTGTTCAGAGAAATTGAGCAGACACAGAGCTCTACTCTCATAAACGAGAGGACCCATCAAAGAGAGTTTCTAAGGTAAATACATCCTCTTAGCAGGGCCTTATCTCTGCCCAGCAGATCAAAGAGCACTCCTGCACTGCTGCACAGCGTGCAGGCACTATCACCAGTGCTCTGCAGAACAAGCTGCCTGGCTTGATGACTTGCAGGCCTGTGAGACATGCATCACACGTGGAACTCGTGATGATGAGTTTGGGGATTTTCAATAAACAGACATCTAATGTTAGGCTGCCATTTGGGAGCCTAAGCTAACACCCTGACCTTCAGAACACAGGAAGCTTCACAGCACCCAAGGAGTCCAAGTGAAGGGACTTTTCAAAGATGCAAATTAATTTTATCAGCCACCAAAAAGGGATAATTCAAAAATGTGTTTGAGAAAGTTCTCAGGACCTGCGTGTGCCCTGAAATATTCACTAGCCACCAACACTTGTGATTTTCTAAAAATGCTTTTCATTTGAACTTTTTTCTCTGTCTCCATTGCCTGGTGAAAGACACATACACACAAACAGACCAGGCAGGAGGAGGTGGCAGAACTTCTTATACCCAAAGTGCTGTCAAATATACAACACCAAGCATAAAGTTGGCAATCTTAGGTCACTTCTAAAATTTCCAACAAAGGTTGGATTTTGAAGGAAAAATGTCACATCTAAGAGATTATGAAAGGGATAGTTATTCCTTTGGTGAGAGAAGAAGCTGCCCACTTGCTGGCCTATCTCAGCAACTTGGGGTAGGATTTGTTAAAAAAATTCCTACTCTGCTGACAGAGAGGAGGGTAACCACTGGAAAAGGATGGTTAGTTACCTTTCCCTTTCAGGTTCACTGGGTATGTGATCTGCTCTGACTGCCCTCTTTCATCCTTCCTGGGGCAATGGCTGGAATGTTCTGCTGCCAACAAAATGCATAAAAGGGATCAAATGATTCTGAGGCCACAAATGAGTTACGTAACCAGGAATGGCTGATCCTGCACTACTCAGCTTCTCATGGCATCAAGGTGATGGTATCAGCAGGAACATTGCACCCCCTTCTGCTTTTGCTTGCACCCCTGGGCAGTTTCCAGCAAACTGGCTTAGGGATCCCTCCCCTCTGTCTTCCACCACCCCAGACCCAGAGCACCCACAGTCTCTAATGGTGTGACTGCTTACCCCAGCACTGCTGCCCCAAGGTACAAAAGGGGCACAGTGAACAGCCAGACCACTGTAAAAATTTTTCCTTGTGTTTCTTTGTGTTTTAGAAGTTGACTATGAGCTCCTCCAGAGCATCACCTCCCCATGTCTCTAAGGTTTCAGCTGTGAGCTGGGCCTCTGGTACTAATGACTTCATTGCCACACACAGACAACATGGGAAGCCTAAATCCAATGCTGCCATTCTTGGACTACTTTAAAAGGAGACCCTGTAAATAAAAAATCTCCACTTGGAGGTTATGTGCCCCACAAAATAACTAGTACTATAACCAGAAAACATTCTGTACTACACTAAAGAGATTCATATGTTCTAAGAAGAGAAGAGCAGAGAAGTTAAAAAGCAGAATAAATAAGACTTTGACTAAAAAGAAGCAGGCAGTATAGTATTCAAACCAAACCCCTAGCATCAGCATAATACTGCTTTCAAATTTGTCAAAGGCAGAGAGGAACTGAAATAATTTTAGCCATTATTCCCCATACACTCATGACAAAAAAGACATGTTTTACACTGAATTAGTTACAAGACTGAGTCAGGCACATTCTATACACTCTTTACTTATATGATCCCATGTCTGTCTTCCGCAGAGGCTCTGCTTCACTCAGTCCACGAGACAGAGAAGCAAAGGAACTTTCTCTGACTCACCAGATCAGCTGAACCCCATTAGCTTCAAGTCAAGAGCACAGAATGAATCAAAATGCCTTTTTCATGCAGAAGAGCTCTGCTAGAAAGAACAGCGGGAACAAACAAAGCTCAGGAGAAAGCTGAGCCTGAAGACTGAGCAGGAATATTATTAAGTGAATAAGAAAAGCCAACAGAGAGGTTTGAGGAAGACAGAGGAAAGAATTTATGAATTAACTTGCCCTGTCACTGTGGGGTTTGCCCACTTGTAGGCACTTGGATCACAGTTCTCCTCCCTTCAAAAGCAATGATAAAACCTCTCTTTATGCACTTGTGCAGGGTCTGGCCCTGCAAGGCAACTTATGACCTGAAATGTACAGGTCAATTAATCCTTCCAGTCTTGGTGAGGCAAGAGATATCCCCATGGCTCAAAGATGCTCGAGTGGAAACTGAAAGAGAGAGATCTGACTTTCCCCACGTCACAAAGTACATCCTTGGCAGAGCTGGGAGGAGTTCAGAAAACTGTAGGGTGCAGAAATCCCAGTTCTGAGCTCAGCCCATGCATAAACAGATTGCAGTTTTTAATGGCTGCTGCCAACCTCGCTGACAGAGGGGTCTGGGATCAGCTGTCTTTGTGTCCTGGCAGTTCTCTTACAGTCCCTGTGTATTGATTCACCTGGTAGTGGGGAACAGTTTCAGGGCAATGATGAGATACACAAACAAGGTCAGCTGCTATCCAAGTACCAGAAAGGAGGGTAAAGCAGTTACAGTGAAGCAGGAGCTCACACACCAAGTGACCACAGCTTCCTGAGGTCACACAGGGCAAAAAACTCCCCTGTGCTTGCTAATCTGACTGCAGATATCTCTGTTCAAGCAGTCTGCCAGATGCACACAAAACAGACACCTAAAACCATCCTCTTGTCTAAAATAAGATACAGTGGCACTCAGCTGTGCAGGTATGATTTTATTTTAGACACATTTGGAACTAAACTCAGCCCAGCTGTTTGTGAACATGATCCCAGCTCCTGCTGTGAGGGGCCTCCCAGAAGTGAACGGAGCAGCTCATCCCAGCTGGAATTTGTTCAGCAGTGAGATACAGAGACCCTAAGGAGAAACAAGCCCTGCACTGGGAAGGACAACCAGGACAAGCTGTCAGTGAGGACATCAGGAACACCAGTGGAAAGCAATCGTTTGGCAACACGTGAGCCCAGCAGTGCCAGAAGAGCTGTCATCTGTCACAGTATTTAGAATAGGAAGTGACTGTGGGAGGGTTTGTTTGTATTTTTTAATAGCAGCCAGTATAGATGGTTAAAAACAGAGAACAAAACAGAAGAACCTGCTACCCTCACTCTAATACCCTCCTCTCTTCCTAGATATCACTGTACTGTTATTAAATCCCTGTTCACGCAGCAACCCTACACAACAGCCCATATAAAAAGAGGAACAGTGAGAGAGTGGCTTCACACACTATCATTTATTATTCCACTTGACTGAATATCAGCCACGTGCCTGTCAGACCCACTGCTCCATAGGGACACACAGACACACAGAGAAGCCACAGTATGTTCTGAGTCCATTCTGAAATTGCATCCCAGACACAGAAACACAGAGGGGGTGAGTAGCACAGACCTCAGGAGAAAAAAAAAATTCCATTTGCTGCAACTTTTTGAAGCTCCCAGTGATTTAGTTGTTTCAGCAGATGGAGCCATTGCAGTATTCACCATGAATTGCAAACTAGGCCAGTTCAGCCTGTTCAAAGGGAAAAAACCTTCTGCCTGCTCTGAGGACATTTTCAAAAGAATCCTCGGCTGTATCCAGGCAGGTGTGTGTCACTTAGGCAACTACATGTTCTTTTAACAAATGGACTGGCTTGCCCTGAATGTCCTAGGACTGATTTTTAGATCTATAGGATCATTAGTAGTTATACATTAGTATCACCACTGAAGTTAATTGTTTTAATGTGCATTTCAAAGACGGTAGGTCTCCAAATCAAGCCCACTCAGTAATTCTGCTATAACCCCCCCCAGCTTTTCCCATGAGAAGCACCCAGTTCCCCTTACTGGTGCTAAAATTCACTTTTTTTTAAGGTGTGACATCACTGCCGTGGAAATGGCATCTAGCTGTAATTGCTGAATTGTTGTGCTGCAGGATAGCCCTGGCTGATGGAGTGGGGCTCAGAATACCTACCCACACACATATTGAGGGAAATAATACAAATAAGGACACAACAATTCAAGTTTCCAGAAATACATTCACTTATGACTCCTTAAAGGTTGTAAGAAGATAACTATGATCATAAACTTGGGCATGAAACAGCAAGCAATTCATGGTAAAATTAGAATTTGAGATAAATGGATTAATAATCTCTTGCTCTAGCATCTAATTAAGAAGAAGCCGAATTCATCAAAGGCTGCTGTTGACATTATACATTACTGAAGGGGAATGGGGATTTAATATCCCCTTGGTATGAAAACTCATTACCATTTTCCCTGATGGAGGCTACACATATACAAGGGGCAAAGATTATGACACTTAATATAGAAAGACAAAATGACAGAATTGACCCCAGCTTTGCATCCTGCATAAGGCCTGCTCATAAGTTACACAATAACTTAGTGAGTCTTCCCCATATACTTTTAAATGCTTTGTCATTTTCAGGCTCACAGATAACACAGAAGCTCTTCTACAGTGACAACCACACCAGCTCAGGGAGGTGCTGCCATTGTACTGCTGGTAAAGCAGGGTAACACTTCTAGCCCAAACCAAATCTCACACCTGGAGCTAAGGCTTTCACTCCACAGCAGGGAATGTCTCACTGAAAGCAAGTTCAGAGACTGCAAGAGCAAACCTACACTTTCAGCACCACAAACCTAAGAAAGACATGAATGCTTTGTTGTATCAGCCAGGGACACCTGGGCCTTATGGCTAACCTGCCATAAATCAAGGGGAATTTGGTGAAATTGAGAACTCACAGAAAGGTTGGACAGAGAGCAAAGTCAGACATCTGAGGAATTTCTGCCATGAATTTCCACTGAAGGCTGGAGGTCCAGCTTCTAATCTGCCATTCCTTGCCAGACTCCAAATCAAAGACTTCTGATTGCACTAATTCCTGTGGTCGTTTTGGATTGAAACAGCTATTGAAACTGATGCCACAAATCCCTTCTCATTTGGGAATAAATCTAAATTTAGACACTAGTCTTCAAATGAATGCGTGAAGCTGATCTACCTCACTGCATTACTAATGTTCTTTACAAATATGATGTCCTAAAGGCATTTGGTTTCCCTTTGTGTATATGTGGCAAAGAATTGGATTAAAAAGATGGATTCTGCTAGAAATACCCATCATTACACAGAGCAAACACAATTAATAACAAACCAGTTCACCCACTAAAAAAAATCTTTCTATAAAAACTTCAGGAAGCACAAACAAAAGAAAAGCTGAAAAGAAGGAAATAATAAAAATTATGAGATAACTGTACTCTCCACTGGTGTGAAGACATGGCTGATATGTGTGCCCAGAGGCTGGGCTGAACTTGCTGGCAGCAATGGCAAACTACAAATTCTTTGTGGATCACCCGTCAGGCTGCTGCAAGTCAGGAGTTGCATTTATGGAGCAGAAGCTTCTGAGCCCGTGGGCTCAACAGAGGTTGTGTAGAACGGACTTAGTGAAAAGATGAGACTGAAAATAAGACAAAGCATATTCCTGGCCAGCTGCTCAGCCACCCTCCTGGGGGAATCAGACTGCCCTTGTGAGAAACCTTCTGTGGATGAGGCACCTTGCCATGGCATCAGTGAAAAAGCTGAGCAGAGACTGCATGAGTCAAGTTTTAAACAGCTCCTTTCAAAACTGTGTAGTCCAGTCTCTTCCAACCTTTTTGTATGAACCTGCTGAATTAGGGAAGGAAATCAGTATCAGTCTCTGACATCTCAGGAGGTTGGGTTTCCATGAGACATTCCCTCTGAAAACTAAATGCTAATTTAGTTAAATTCGATGTTTTTAAGGGTGTCACTCCTAATCAGCTTTGCAGAAATAGCCAGCTGTTTTTGGTGTGGGTGGTCAGAATGAATCGGGATGATGTCATTACATCCACAACTAATTATTTGGAAGGAAATTGAATGCGAGGGAAAGTGTAAAAGTAGGTGAAAAAGTAAAAGCAGAGGAAGATTCTGCAATAACAATGTAACCTCACGCAGGGAAACAGGATGATTAATGTTTATTAGCAACAGGAGCTGAGTGTCTGTTTTCTAGTGCTTCTGATGGGTTAACATCAACCAGCAGCCAAACATCCATCCAGCCTTTTGCTCACTCCAGTCTGTGGGGAGAAAGAGAGGAAGGTGAAAAGACTCATGGATCAAGTTCAACAGGGAAAGCAAAAGCAAAAAGAATTCATTCACTACTTCCCATCAGCAGGCAGATGTCCAGCCACTGCCTGGGAAGAAGGGCCTCAGCATGCCCACAAACATCCCCCTGTTCCACCTCCTCTCCTGAGCTTTTATTGCTGAGCCTATGTCATAATGAATGGAATATCCCTTTGGTCGTGTCCCTTCCCCATCTCTCTGACTGGAGGAGGGAGCAGAAGGAGCCCTGTCACTGTGCAAGCCCTGCTCAGCAGCAGCCAAAATTCTGGGGCAGCAGCAGCACTGCTTTAGGCACAAATGCAGAGCAGGGCACCACACAGGCGGCTGTGAAGAAAGTTAATTCCAACCCTGACAGATCCAGTGCACTGCTCTGTCACAAAATTATCCCTGATGCTTAAAGCCAAAGTAGGCTTGAATGCAAAGGATGTTGTAAACAACCTGCTGCAATTTTAAGCAGTTGCGTAAGACCTTTTTCTTCAACGTCTGACTCACACATTTCACTGTGGAAAAGCTGGGACTTGGTTTGTGGAACGAGCTCATTAGGAGCCACAAACTCTGTCATGTTTCACCTGAAGTCAAAAAACATCCAGTCTGACATATCTATTAGAAAGCCATGGAATTGTGGGTATTTAGACTTGGATCACGGAAACAACTCTGCCCTGCATACAAGCCACAGAAGGGACATAAGGGAAAGGAAAAATGTCTGTGACACAACACTTAATGCACTCTGAGGCTCCAGGATGGAGACTATTAGTCAAAAGAGAACAACAACAACAAAAAAGCAGATCTATACCATTGCCCATCAAAGAAGGTGCCAATATTTTTAAGGGCTGCTAATTGTAATATTGAGTTATCAACAACATGATGTTATCAACAAAACAACAAAATCATCCTCAGTGATTTTGATGAAAGCTGCACTTTCTGTAGTGGATTTACATCTACTTATACCATGGAGATATTTTGTCCACAATTCTCTGAGGAGATAGATTTTTGAGCTGCTTTTTTTGAAAACAAGATCTAAACGCATCAGTCATGTCAATGAGATTATGCTGGGTTTGCCAAACCTTCCCCACTTAATGTATTTTTCTGTTATTTTACTAGCTCTGCTTGTAAATACAGGATTATAAGAAAAATGAGAAAATCAAAAGATATGCAGCTTCTCCTAGAAGAGGTTAAAACCCTGTCAAAAATCCTCATCTGTGTTTGTGTGATAAAGGCTGCCACGGAGTACAAGCCACAAAGTCCAGAGAAAATGTGTTTGCTTTTAACACATCTCATGGGGTTTTGTCACTTTTGAATATAACATTCCTGGATATTTAGCTGCTGGCACTTGCACACTGCTGACTTACTGGCAATGAGATATATTGCTGGGCATGTACAGGGGTGTTTGATGAAAACCAAGATAAACTTTACAGGATCACAGAGCAGTCCCTGCCTGACAGAGCAAAGCTGTCAGATCTGAGGATACACCGAGACAGGATGTTCTCAGAACTACAGAGCCACTCAGCTGTCAGACGATGCAAGCTGCTTGTCTTGTCTCTTCTTTGCATTCCCCCACACTGTGAATCACTGGAATTCTTCCAGATAGGATGCTCAAAATGAACTGCATTTTTCCTTTAATCCCTAGACTCCAATGGTTAATCTCTCAAACTCTCTCCCCATGCTTCCCAAGTTTCCACCATCGGAGTGGTCTGGCAAATGATAATGGGTAGAGGAACATGCAGGGCCCCCCAGGCCTCCCTTTGTATCAGGGTGCTCTGCCTTCATGGGGGTGAAACAGCTCTAAACTCATCCAAATTCAAAAGTGAGCAGTGCTGGATGGGGAAGGAGGGTCAGCTGCTTTTGGTGCTGAAGAATGCTGAGACCAGCCAGACTCATCAATCCCAAAGTTCAACATCACAGGAGCAAAACAGCTTTGCCCATGGTCCTTGCTATGGGTGAGTAACGTCAACCTCTACTTAGTAATTATTTGGCTGGCTTGGATACAATTGCTTCAATAATGCTGCAATAAATAGTGCACAGGGAGTTATACCTACCTATTATGTGTAGTAAATAATTCTGATTAAGATCTCTTAATCTAATCATCATCAATTCAAACAAGTAAGTTATTTTGTTCATGTAAATATATTTGGTTTACCATCCTCACTCCTGAAGGACAAAGCAGTACAAAGGCTTCATTACACATATATAATCCTTTAGACATAAACCATTGACCAAGTCTGGGGGTTAGAGTTGGAACCAGCTGCATCTTGTCTCTGAAAGGGGTTTAGAAAGCAGGAGAGTCCTTTCTGCTTCTCGTGACTCAGTGGGAGGGTCTCCCTGATAAACCTTGTCCAAATCTTCCTTCCAAATTCTGCCTGTGATGCCTTTGAACAGCTCAGAAGTTGCTGCTCTCAGCCAGCCTCTAGAAAGTGATCCACAGCAGTCACCTCTCTATCTCCCCTTGACAGCAGGAATGCCAGCAAGAAACTGGGTTTGCTCTGCTCCTCATGGAACTCTTAGTTGATATATTAGTAGTCTTTCTCACTGGGACACAGAATTTTTGGCATGCTTATTCTGACTGTAATCCCATTATATCAGCCAAATTCTCAGTATGTATTCAGTGTAACCTGACATTCCTACAGCATTTCTTTTATTGAAGGATGAAAACCTTCCTCGCAAGTTAAGATTCTCTACTTTTTGACACAATGCAGTGTGCTCCAGTGAGGTGCTGTTAATTTCCCTTCCCATATTTGATCAGACAAGAAACAATTTGGATCTTTTCCTGTTCTAGTATGCTTCAAAAAACATGAGACAGCCTGACCACATATCCACAGTCCAGAACTGAAAAGCAGCAGCCAAGAGGCAATCAGATTTAAGGAATTCAGAGATTCTGCTGGCTGAAGACAGTGAGCCATGGGCCAAAAGGAGCATTTATGCTCTGAAAAGGCCCTGGAATATCAGCATTCTGCTCATCTAGTGCTGACAGATAAAGGGCTGGAGTAACACTGAAACCATGGTTCAAAGAGCACAGGCAGCTGAACACATGAAGTGCAGATGACTGAATCCTCTCCAGCTTGTGATGCTGAAGAAGCCAGATGGAAGAAATCTGAATGAAGAAATTGTTGGCATTCATGTTGTGGCAACTGACTGATTACATATAGGTGAGTTGGCAGGAACCTACTCTCCCTGCAATTCAGAATTCAAGCTCTTCATTCTGGATCTGGAGAAAAATGTAGGGTCCCTTTTTTTTTTTTCTTTTCCAATAACTCACTTAATAAAACTCTCCAGAGTAATATAAATAAGAGTGAAAACATAGAATGAAGAACAGGAGTATTAGAATGTAAGGAGAAAAGCATGAAAAATATCTGTAGCCAGATTCACAATTGCTTATCTGAGTGTGAAAGATGAAGAATAATCTTTTCTTTGCAGCAGTAAAAGCTGCATATTTTAGTTTGTTTTTACTGGAAATGTCCTGGATAGCTCAGAAAACAAAATCACCCACATCATTTAGAAAGTGAAGCTCATATAGCAACCCACCCCTGTCTCTTCCTTTCAAAGAGGTCATCAGCTTCTAATTTTTATGTAATTTCCTTAAAAAAAAAAAAAAAAAA
>VYXD01006812.1:218739-234765 GCA_013397195.1 Hylia prasina
AAAGAAAAGAAAAAGAAAGGTTGTTTTTTTTTTTTTCTGTGCACAAAGATTGATTCATTAGATGTTTTTTGTCTCTGGGCATTGAACAGCCTTTAGCTGAATAGAGTTGGAGTTCATGCAACTTAATTGGAAGAGCATCATTTCCAACATCTCCCTAGGATATTTACTATGAATGGTGAGACACAAGAAAAAGAAATTGCTGATGTTTAATGTTTTATGCCATGGAAAGGATTCATTGTTTTGCTCAGCAGCTTGAGTGCTTTACTAGTAGGAAGGGGTCAACCTGTCAAGAATGAACTTCTTTCACCCTCATCATGTGAGTGGATGTGAAAGAAACTAAAATACTGTGAATTTTCTACTCACATCATCACAGTCACCTTGAGACACCAAAAGTTTGAGAAATGTCACCCTTTAGAATGTGCTGCACAGTCATCAGCAATTCTGCACAGTCATCAGCAATTTTCTTGATTTCTTATTAAAAGCAGTTATCACAATTACAAATTTCCCAAACTCCTAAACAAAAACAATAGTGAAATGTCATCTAGGGAACTCCACATTGAAGAAACTCCAACAATTTTAGCAGCATTCCCAACCAAACCATCAAAAGTTTTAGCAACATGGCACCACTCCTTAAAACAAGAGACTTTCTTCAAATGCCTGCTGCTGATTTAAGTGTGACTCTCCTCTTACCAGAAAAGCTACACAATGGTTGAAAAAGCCTTGGAAAGTGCTGACTCCTCTCCTGCATAATAACAACAGAGTGAATGACGGCTGGTTAAAATATTGGAATTCTAGAAATGTTTTTGTTCTTTCAGATTTTTTTTTTTTTTTTTTGCAATGCCAGCTATAGCATCTGGTTGATCTTATGACTTCAATACTCCTTTTTTAGAAGGTGTTTAAAAGATTTTGAAATTCACCGTATAAGCTGGCCAGACTCCCTGCTGCCTTCTGGCTAAGACACCTTGCTGGAAGATGGAAGCCAAGAGATCCTTCCCATAGGATATTTGGTTATCCTAAATCCCATAATTTCATCTGTGGCTGTTCTCCCCTCCACAATATGTGTGGATATGTGAGGACACATTCCTCCACACTTCCTCCACATGAAAAGGAATGATAGTCTGAAATGTAAATATGAAAATGGCGTATCCTTACTACTGCTGCTGAACATCTCACATCTGCAGATAAATTGAACAAGAAAGTGATTATCTCCTCAGTTTAACTACCGATTTGTGCTGCTACCCCTTTTTCCTTCAAAAAACGAAGCTGTGCTGGACTGCAGGACCTGTCCTTGGAGAGCAGAATTTATTCATGTGATGCAGCACTTAACTCCCTCAGGATAATCCCAATGAAACCAATTGGTTTACTTGAGTTACACGCCCGTACTTGCACAACAGAGGGGAAGCAAAGACACAGTGCCACTTACAAATGAGGTCTCCCACTGCCACGGGCAAGTCAACGCATTAGGAAATGCAAATTTGTTGAGTGTAACTTCCAGGAGGGAAAGGAGCAGCTAAGTAGCATTAGCTACTTACTTAGTAAATAATTAGCCGAAGCAAGTCAGACATTCCGCCCGGGGCTGTGGGTGAGGGATGTGTGTTACAGGGGGTGCTGCCCTCCTCCCGCCCGGCTCTCAGGAGCGCGAACCCCGCACACCCCCGGTTCTACTGAGGATCCCTCGGCCGGGGTTAGGCAGTACAGCTCTGGCTCGTCAGATGTCTCATCTAGGGATGTTAAGGCAGCAATAAACCCTGCCAGCATTTCTGATTGCTGGATAACACATGCAAATAAGAAAAGCAAATCATTCTGTAATCCTCTCTGCCTCAGAGGGGGAAGAGACTGAAGATTAACCTTAATTTGTGCTGTGGTTTAGTCCAATATGATGATTCCTCTCCCAGTTTGACCCTAAAAAGTAAGGTGAGGCCTCACAGGGAGAGAGGTTCCTCCTCCTCTCATCAGCATCCTGCAGCTCTTTCAGCTGACTTACTTCTGGTATTTAATGCTATTTAGATTACCCAGGGTGGCTCTGTCAGCTGCCTCTGTCATCACCTCACATGCAGATGCTGACGTGACTGAGCTCAGCAACTCTGCCACGCACAGAGACACCGGCCTGCTCCAATCACGGTAACAACCCTGCTCCCCCAAATTTATCTGATATTTAATTGGCGGAATTCTGTGATATTCAAGATTTTCGAAGTCTATCTCAGCTGTAACACGCTGTTCCTCGATTTCTAAGATTTTACTCTTTCCTGCGCTTTGCAATCCTCTAACTTATCTACTGCACCTTCAAGTAATTTGGGTTTTATTCATCACAGCTCAACCTTAATTCTGTAACACTTTTGTCTGTCATTGCTCGTTTTTTGGCATATATCAGTTATGATGCAGGACATTCCTTTTCCTTCAGGAAGGTCTTGAAATGATATGTATGAAAATATAATATGGTTTAGGATGCTGGGCTCCTTATGCATATTTTTACACTAAGATTCACACACAAGTGTTCAAGAATAAGAACATGCCTGGTGTCTTTTTCGGGATGAGAAGAAACATAGTACAAAAAGGGTGACATAATTTTGTCTACCAAACTCATTATTCTTTAAAATTCTCACAAAAGAACCATTCTTCACATGATTTTACAGTGAGTGTAAACATCTTTCCCTCTGTGTTCTTTCAGCTTTACCCAGTACTTTGGGCTTTCTGCACCTTGGTGCTTATTTCTGTATCACACGATGGAGGCTGAGGCATCTCGGGACACAGGGAAATTGTGCTTTTCTTTCTTCTTTTTCCAGATGTCTTAGCTGTGAGCCTGGAAAAAGCATATTCCATTTGCATAGTTCTCTCTTCTCACTCACATAGTGCACAATTTCATATTTAGCAGGGGGATTTTTTTCCTAAACCTCATTAAGCAGGGAATATTTTACTAATCCAATTCAGCAACTTATAATTTTATCAGAACTGTCCTTTAGAAAGAGCTTTCAGAAATTGCTCTGCAACTCATCTGGAAAATGTGCACAGATAGAAGGATTTATTTTCCAGTCTTAATCGCTCATTAAAAAAAAACCCCCAAATCCAAAAACCAATCCACAAAAACAATACAGGACAATAGTTAGTGTTGCGAAAATTAACATAATGTCTGTTTTCTATGCTACAGAAGAGAATCCAGCATCTTACAAGAACTAACGTTTACATTAACTCTCTCTTTGGGGGCATGCATTGCCCTTACAGCTGTCAATATTTAATGTACCTGTCTAATGGGGAAAGGGGACACTGGAATTGACAGTGTGTGGGTGTCACAAACACACATGGGTACATTTCTTCTGCTCACACAGCTCACAAAATCTCACCATTCCTTTGTTGGCTGCATTTTTATAGCACAGACTGCCATGGTACCCAGGGGACATGGAAGTGACGGAAGCACATCATCCTGAGGTCTCACTGTCTGGTGCTTTATTTTGCTCAGTATGAAATAAAACAGCACAAGATTTAATAAACTGGTTCCGATTTTATTATTTTGCATGGGTCTGACTTTGATGAGGATGCTAAAGTACCAACACTCTAATTAACGGTGACAAAACAGTAACAAATCACAGTGGATCCATCTTGAGCAAACAGCAGCAGGAAGAATGCTGAGGTCATAGGAATTAAAAGATGATTAAAGATGCATTGGGCTACGCCTTAGTCATGGACTGAAAATGTCATTAAAAAAATCATCAGGCCCTCTATAAATAACTCCATGATTATTTCTCAGGGAAATTTTCAGGTGTTTCAACACTGCTCAACTGTGTATTTTCCTTCCTCAGCAGAACAAAGGCTCAAATATTTACTAGATTATTTAAATGTTATTTTATAGAAATAAAATGTAGAAAAAGTAATGTTTTCAGCATATACAGCTCAGGGAATAGCAAGAAAATTTTAATCTAATGAAAAATGAATTACTTTCAAAACAACAAAACAAAGAGCAAAAAAGCGCACAAGGTCAGGTTCCAAAATGAAGTAAAACTCTGATCAATATGGGGGATAACCACTGCTTTTATCCTCGTACAACCAAACCCAGAATTTAGCACAGGCTATTTGATTCTGCCATCAGAACACGACTTGATTCTTTGTATTGCAGCACTAAAATAAATTACTTTGGGCTGTAGTCTCCCCTTGAAACGCAAGGTATATATATACACAGTTCATCTGCACTGCCTTCTGCCTACTCAGCACGGCCACATCCATCAGCCCAATCATGTGCTCTGCAGGGCGAGCCACGTCCTTAAGTGCCAAGGAGAAACACGGGCACAACCAACCGGCCGGGCAGCATTCCCTCGGCTGTCCATAACCCGCCCGGTGGGTGCGGATGGAGGTGTCGGAGCCGCAGGGAAACGTCCCTGCCTTTGGAAAGCCCTTCTGGGGGGCCAGGCCCCGCGCTGGGGCAGCATCCTCAGCCCGCGGGGCTCAGGGGGACAGGGCAGCGGTGCCCAGCCCGCCCCGCCGCAAGCAGAGATCCCTGGAGTGGTGTTGGAAGAGACCTTAGAGCCCGTCCTGTTCCAGCCCCTGCCACGGGCAGGGACATCTCCCACTGCCCCCGGCAGCTCCAAACCCCGTCCGACTTGGCCCTGGACACTTGCAGGGGCAAGCTTCTGTGGGCACCCTGCGCCAGGGTTCCAGCACCCTCCCAGCGAGGAATTTCCCCGCAAAACCCAATCTCAGTGTGAGTCCATCCCCCCCGCCCTATCCTGGTACGAGCCCGAGACCCCTCTGAAAGCAGCTCGGGCTGCTGTGCGGGGGGACGGACGGCACCGGCTGTGGAGCCCCGGCGGTGGGACAGCCGCGGTGCCGATCCTCGCTCCCCGATCCCGCTTCCGCTCCCACTCACGATCCCGATCCCCACTCCTCGATCCCGCTTCCGATCCCCGATCCCGCTCCCCATCCCCGACCCCGGTCCCGGTCCCCATCTCCAGCCCCGATCCCCCTCAGCGGCGCCGGGCGCGGGGCGGGCCCGGCGCATGCGCGGTGCCGGTGGCGGGCTGTGCCTCACGGGCGGCGGGAGCCGCGGCCCGGCCATGTCCGAGGCGTATTTCCCCGTGTGCCCCGGGCTGGGCATGGAGGAGAATTTCCTCTCGCTGGACGATATCCTGATGTCGCAGGAGAAGCTGCCGGGGCGCGCCGAGAGCGCGCTGCCGCGCCTGGCCGTGTTGCTGGGGCAGGGCACCTGCAGCGCCGAGTCCATCCCGGAGGTAACGGGGGAGGGGACACCGGGCACGGTTCATGGGACTCGGGACACCGGGCACGGGATTGTCGCTCTCGCGGAGCGGGGGGCTCTGCCCCGGGGCCGCCGCCTCGCCCCCACCTCCTGTCGCGCCTCCCAGGCACGGCCTCCTTCTCTTCGTGGTCACTGCAATGATGCTCTCCGCTACTTTCTCAAAAGTTATTTTTGCTTTTATTATATGTGCTTTGCTTGGTTGGTTTTTCCCTCTTTTTCTTCTCTTGCTGTTTTATAACCTGGCAATTACTAAACCATAAAGTCTCAGTGAAAAGTCCGCTTTCTGAGTCTTGCAATAATAACGCTTTAAAGTGTGTCTGGTTTATGCTACAGTAACAAAAGACTTCCTGAAAACAAAATTGACTTTTTGTAATGCTGGATTTTCATTAATAAAGTTCACTCTGTGTCTTTGGGGATGTTTCAGGTGTACTTCCATGGCAAGAATAACTTTTGGCTTCTCTCGTTCCTCCAGGGATCAAAGCTGGAAATCCCTCTGTGGCTTGCTAAAGGGCTGCATGACAGCAAAAGGAGAATCATCTCTGTGGAACTGCCAAAGATTTTCAAGGAAGCCTGGAGGACGGTGTTCAGTGCTGATGCCAATGTGGTTGATCTGCATAAAATGGGGCCCTACTACTATGGATTTGGCTCACAGCTCCTGAATTTTGAGAATCCAGAGAATCCTGAGATAGCTCAAACTATCCTGCAGGCATGTATCTGAAATAGGTCTTGAAATTTAGAGTTGCATTTTTCTGTCTTCCTTTTGTTTCCGGCTGTTTCGCAGTCTTCAGGAAAAATACCCTGGTTTAGTCCAGGAAAAATATTCTGGTTTAGTCCAAATGACTTCTGGATTGAATATGGATGACCCTCTTGGCAGCTGCACAGGTGCTGGAAGCCTCCTCTGTGCATCCAGGAGTGTAATTTTAGCTTGGTGTTTCCACGCTGTAAATATGATACTTCATAAAATCCTGTAAAACAGGACTAGAACAGATGTAAGATTATTTAACTATACCTGTCTTTAAATCTCTCCAAAGCAGAGACCTCCCACTGCTCTGAGCAATCTCTTTCAGTGCCTTACCAGCCTCACCTTAGGAGGCTTGCTCCACTGTCTGAACCAAAGCTCCTTCACAGCTCCTGTTTGTCTCCTACAGAGTAAATGCTGAGGACAGATTATTCTCTTCCTTCCTGCAGCAGTCCCAGTTCATTTGATATTTCTCTATGGGTCATGCTTCCTAACCTCTGATTGCCCTCATTGTGCCTCTCCAGTGGATCTGCATCCACCGTGCCGTGCCCTGCACAGCAATGCAGTCTCATGCTCAGGACTTGTGCAGATGAAAGCAAAAGGATTTCTTTGTGAGTTTTGCGTGGCTGTGATGCTCTTGGCTCATCTTGGTGCAGCATCTGGTTTGTCACGATGCAGTCACATGGGTCTGTGTTTGGTTTGCAGTCCACAGTGAGATGGTACAAGTTGCATCTGCGAACAAATAATTTCCTGACTTTGAACTATTTCTGCCTTAATGTAAAACCTTCTGTTAGTCCTGGGTGAATGGCGTCCTATTGTTTTCACGCCATCTTTCTAATTAGTCAGGATTATTACAAATTAAGAATTCTGTTCCCCAGCCTGCCTGCAGTCATCCCTTCTCCTGCATGTTGCTTGCTGATTTAATAAGCACAACTCCTATTCCTTTAGTAAGGTCATTAATTAGCATCTCCAACAGTAGCTGGTTCCACAGGGACCCCAGTGGAACTCCACTCAGTGTGTTCTTCCATTCTGACAGGAGCTGTGGATGGTGGCTGTCTGTCCTGACCATCCTTGGGTGGTCTGGCTGAATTTTCCACGAGTGCCCCATGACAGATGCCCCTCTGCTGCTTTTCCTGCCTGTGCAAGGCCTGGCATCCTGCCCTAGCAGGAAACCAGGCTGGGCTCTGGGAGTTTGTTCTTGGCAAGTCCATGATGGCTGTGATTCTTTTATTGTCTTGCAGAAGTTTCTGTATTGCTTCTTTGTTCCAGTATGCTTCCAGGAATTGATGCTGATGGATTTATAATTCCCTAGCTCTTCCTTTCTCTCTCTCCATCTCCCCTTTCTCTTTTAAAAGATAGATGTCATCTTTGTCTGTTTCCAGACTTCAGTCTTGAGCTTTTAAACATAACCACTAACAGCTCTGAGATCTCTTCAGCCAGGTCTCTAAGTGGGCTGGGAGGATTTTTATTGCATTTTTTCCCTTTCTCTGTGCTTTACATTAAGGCTGATGCAGAGAGGCTTTTAAGTGCTGCTGCTTTCTTGGAGTTGTCCACTGAACATGTGCTTTGTGCATTGAAGAGGTGCCCACACCTTTCCTGGTCTTTTTTCTTTCTGCTAATGGACATCTTAGGAAAAAAAAAGCCACATAGAACTCATTACTTATTGACAAAAAAATCAAAGCATGGCCGGTTTGATTTCTCGTTTTAAAAGCAAACAAGAGGGAGTTGTGCTGACTTAAAAACCTGCTCCAAAATATTCTGGAACTATGAAGTGTAACTGTTTGGTGACAAAGTCAAAATGACAGTTACTAATTTATAATACATTTATCTTATAAGTTCTGACAATTCTAATATCAGCTTCTGAAATAACAAAGCATAGTTTTCAAAGAGTTCTGACCCTATTTTTCCAGTTCCCAAAACCAAAGATAGAGAAGAAAATAAAATACCTTAAATACATCTTGTTGCTTAGCTTTTCAAAGTTATGCTATTTATGAGTTGTAGATTGGTTTGTTTTTTTACTTTTTTCATGGTTAAGTGTTTTTCTAGCATACTGAATGCTCTGCAGCAGCAGTTTGGCTTAACTTCCAGGACATTCACAAGTTGCAGCTTGTCCGTTCCTGCAGCAGCAGTATTTTCATTCCTCCTGCTCTAAAGCAATGATTGCTTGAGAAGTGAGAATGGATCATAATTGTGTTGTATCCTGTGGTCTCCCCAAGCCTGTTGTGAGGAGGCAGCCAAAATCCAATTCTGTGTTTGCTTCCAGTATCAGGCATTTGATACCCCAGCTCAGGCATGACGTGGTTCTGCCTTTGCAGGCAAGCTTAACAAGTGCTGTTCTGTTTGCAGACCCTTGGCTTGTTGTGAACGGGAGCCTAAACCTTTGGCTTTTCACTTCTGAAGGCTCAGGCCTCCAGGTTTGAGCTGGGGGTGGCTCTATGTTGCCTGTCAGTGACTCTGTTTGTTCTCCTCAGACGTTCATCGCCCGTTTCCGCCGCATCATGGACTCCTCTCAGAACGCCTACAACGAGGACACGTCTGCGCTGGTGGCTCGGCTGGATGAGCTGGAAAGGGCTCTCTTTCAAGTGGGCCAGAAAGGCCTGAATGACTTCCAGTGCTGGGAAAAGGGACAGGCTTCTCAAATCACAGCTTCCACTCTGGTGCAGAACTACGGGAAAAGAAAGCTCGCAGAGGTGGATGGTTAAAAGCCTGAAGAACGTGAAGTTACAGTGGGGGGCACAGATTTACAGCCTGTCCTAGAAGAGAAAAATGAGTCAATTTAGGGAAGGACAAGCTCCCTGTCCATTCATGAGAATTCTTCTCTGTAACAGCTTTGGATTAGACTAGTGAGAATTTTAAAGGCAGAGAGAAAGGGTATAAAAACCAGATCACACCACTGAACAGCCTTACTAGCAGCACTCCTGAGGAGTTGCAGCTAAGGTGTTTGCTAGGTGGCTGAAAGACTGTGACAGGATTTTCTGAAAAGGTAATAAATATTAATTATTGCTCCAAATTGATATTTACAATACCAAATCTGAAAAGAAGCGTAATTAATGTATTTCATCTTGTCCTTCCCAACCTCCTGGAAACAGCTGTTGAGTCTATGAACAGCTGTTCCCAGGTTCCCTGTGCTTTAGAGAGCCCCAGTGATGTGGAAAAAATGTGATACAGCATTAATTTTTTTCCATTTCTTACACACTGAGGTACTCTGTGAGGCAGGAATGTTTTTCTTTGCTGACTCCTGTACACAGTGCCAGTGCCCTGGAGAGAAATACCTCCTCAAACCCACACAGCAAGTGGCTGCACAGGTCTCGTGCTGCTTTGTCCTCTCTCTCCCTTTCTGGCCCTTGTGACCTTGGTGCTGTTTAGTAAAAATGTTCTTGTTTGGCTTTTGTGCTGGTTGTGTCTCTGTGATGGGTGTTCTACAGAGGGGCAAACAGAAGGCAGCAAAGAATAAAGTCTGGACCTGATCAAAAGCAGAAACTTTAATGGAAACTCTGCCCTGTTATCAGCCTTTGAGATACTTGTTCCTTCATGAGAAATTCTTCTGATTTCTGAATTTGGTTATTAGAAGGGACAGAGCAAATGAACTGAGTTTCCTTCCTTCCGATCTGTCCAAATGAATCTAGGAAAATGATCCTAGTAAATGTCATCCTTGCCAGTAGGAGTGACTGGATTTGGGATTTGCTAAACAGCACAGTGGTTATCATCCCATGTGGATGCCCTTAAACCCAGATCATCTCAAGTCCCGTTGGACTGGAGACAGAAGACGTGGTTACCTCTGTAGGACTTGGTTCCTGCAGTCATCAGAGTGGTTGTCCTCTGGGAGCAGTATTAGACATCTTACAGGTGCTCCTGTGCCTCTGTAGAAGGAGGACCTGGAGAACCTAAGCAGAGGAGCTGGATTCTGATGCTGCTGAGCACTTCCACTTCTGTGGGAATCCCTGGGAGGTGACAGCAAGATCCAAGTCTCAGAGCAGCTCTTACTGGACTTACAGAGGCTCCTGGATATTGGATGCTTCAAACAAGACCTCGAGCACAAAGGGCCATTCCTTGGACAGTGTTGTGCCTTCACAATTATCCTGGTGCCTCCCCTCAGCTGCACAGGGCCAGTTGTCCTGCCACAGGAGACCTGTTGGAGGCTTGCCTGACAAAGTATTTTAAGTATGTGCAGGATGAAATGCTGCTGCACTTAATGACTTAATGGCATGTAATGGCTTATGCATTTGTCAGTTGTCCATTTCTGGATTTTTATCTTGAATAAATGTTTTGTAAGGGAATGCTCGTAATGTGAAAAGTCTGTTGTTAATTGCGCCGCAGCAGAATAATCAAATGGGAACGTCCAGGTCTCTACACAAGTGTGGCCATGAGAGATAATCCCTCTGCTCTTACAGATAATGTGGTCAGGAGCTAACTCGTGCAGTTGTAGCAATGTAGAAATAGTTCCTGGCTGACTTAGGGGACTGGCAGCTTGCACAGGTTGTGGCAGAGACCCTGCCAGCCAATCAATGAGGTATTGCTTTAATGAATTGCATTTTTAGGAACATAAGATGGGTGGAGGTGACTGTGTTACCTCAGCTTTGTTGTAGTGGTGGTGGGAGGTGGGAATTGGCTGTCTCTATCCAGATCCTGCTGCTCCAGGCACTCTGGCAAACACGTCGTGTACTGTGGCAGAGTTGTGATCAGTGCTGCAAGGGGAGCAAGCTGAAGTCCATCTGTGAGAAGAAGCATCATTCAACTGGAAATATTGTTTAACTGAGATGTTGGCTTTGGGATATAGCTGGTTTATAACCAAAATCATGACTTCCATCAATTTTTGGACTGGTTTTGGTGACTATGCAAGCTAATTTTCTTGCATTTGTAAGAACATTTCTCTTCTCTACTGCTGGATGCAAAATCCAAGCAGAAGGTTGCTCACTTGCCAACATTTTGTGCAACAGCCTTCAGAGTAGGGAGAAAGAAAAATCTCTGAAGTAGTCTTCAATGTCACTGGCTTTTTGTAAGAAGGCAATGCCACTTCTAGTAACCGTGAGTTTAGGACCCTTAAAAAATCTGATCCTGTAATTTTAAATTACAGTATTGGCTTAGTAAATCTTGGTTAGTTTTTTTCTGTCCAGAAGTATGAGAGTGCTCTTTACTTCTTGTGAACACAGCTGTCCTTTTCCATGGCTCTGCAGCAAGCTTTAAGTTAGAGGAGTTTGAACTTGTGTGTTTTCAGAATGGTACAATAAATCTTCATTACAGAACTACCCAGGAAAGGTCTGAAAAGAACTTTTAAGTTTTATTTCTCCCCATGTCCTTCAGCTTTTAAACTGAAGGACTGCTGATGTTTATGACAAAGCAGTCCACAGACACATTTTACAGTCTGGCCACAAATGTTTTCATTGCAATCAAGTGAAAAAATAGGTAAAATTTGAGCAGCAACCAGGAGGAACAGCAACAAGAAGTGTTCTGGGAACTGACATACTGTAACACCAAGTATTGTTTTCATGAGAGACACAGTGGCACCTGGCTGAGTTAGGAGCACAAGCTGTTCTGATCTTCAGCTGGTGATTTTCTACTGGTTTTTGGGTAGCCAGCTACAACAAAATCTTCGTTCACAATTTTAATTGAAATCTGGGTTTGGTAGGTTGTGCTACCTTGTCCTAGATTAGAGCATACATGAAGAGTGGATGTCATGGTTGGCAATGAAAATGAAGGATTACTGACTGCTGCAGAAGGAGGGAAGTGATAAGAAAGCTGTGGAATGTAAAACCCTTCTGCCAGGGGGAAATTTGCCATCCCTTGGGTCCTGACCACGCTGGTGAAGAACCCAGAGGGGGCTTGAGACAAGGAATGAAAACAAGAAAGGAGCTTCCACCTCCCCTGGGCACACTGAGTCTGCTTGATGGGCTTTGTTTCCCAGTGGAAATTGCTCTGGGGAGCCTCTTCCCTGAGGGCTGGCCAGGCTTGCTGGCAGCCTTTGCTCTGGGGAGCAGGACAGCACCAAGAGCACTGTGCTGTTGCCAGAACACTCCTCAGCTGGTGTGGAAAATTACAAGGGGCACAGCCCCAAAAAGCCAAGGCATTTGTTCTGGTTTTCCAAACACTTCATTAATGTCATTGACAATACCAGCAGGTTCCTCAGATTAGCGTGCTTCTATTTTTGAAGAGTTATTCCTCGTGGCAGGCTGCCAAGCAGTGCCAGCAGCCTCAGTATCCTTTCTATCTGGATTGGCAGGACACGCTGGTCCATTGCCTTTCGTTAGCCTCTGTGAGGATTTACAGCTGCAGCTCTTTGCAGTGCTCCCCCACACCTTGGGGAAAATGCACCTTCTTTGGGATTCCCAGCTAGGCCTGTGCAAGGCAGAAATATCTCTGGTAGGAGAAAAGCCACTTTTCTGCTGCTGGGTCGAGGCAAGGCACAGGCAGCAGCTGGGCTGAGCAGGGTTTGGGGGTGAGGAGGATAGAGGGACACGGAATAAGGAATCCCAGTTTGCCTGCAGGTGAGCTTGAGAAACTGTAAACCTGAAGACAGTCCCAGACAGCCTCCTTGGATTTCTCTGTCTAGAAATGGGCAGTGGTGAGGAGATGTCTCCTGAGGGTCATGATGGTGCTGCTCCATTTCAGTTGTGATGCTGTGATAAAAAAAAAAGCAACAAAAAACCAGCAGAAATCAAATGGAGGTTGAAAACTGGACTTTTAGCTTCTGTGTGGCTTGTAGGACAGGGTTTGTCTCTAGCTGTCCTGTTGGTCCCTCAAGGGCCCTGGGTTCTCCTCAGGGAGAGCAGAGGAGGATTGTGACAAACCCTTACAAACCCTTGCTGAACATAAAACACCTTTTTCCCCCTGACTTCAGATCGAGAAGCTGCCAAATGCTTAGGATGTAGTGTGGCTTTTTTTCTCTTTTCTCAGGCATTAGAGCAAAAGTGGAGTGAGGAGGTGGCTGTGGGACTTGGCAGCGATGCACATGGTAGGAAGCAGGGAAGCAGATGCAGTAATCTAAGTACAATCAAAGCAGCCCTCACATGTGCCTGTTTCTCTTGCTGTGGGACCATCCTGGGCAGGGTGGGTGTATCTTTGCAGACAGGCTGCCATCACAGCATGGATTTAAGATTAGTTTCTTGCCTTCACATCACAAATACAAGACTTGCAGGGTTTTGGCTGTTTAGTTGACATTCTGCAGCCCCTTTGTGTCCATGGGTGGCTGAATGGCTGTTTCTCTGCTGAGATGAGGGAACAAGCCATGCACAGGCCCTGGGCAACACCAACAAACCAACTGTGGGAGTCACACCCTTTGCAAAGGCTTCCAGAGAAAAGTCCTCCCTCTCCTCAGCTGTGCTGGTGGGGACCCAAGGAGTGCTGGTGGAGTGGAGCCAAGGCTCCTGGGCAGGGCTGTACTCTGCCCCTGTGCATTGGGGTTACTCCAAGTTTGCACCAAATCAGCAGGGTTTATTGCAGTAGTGGTGGATTTCCTAATCTCTGCCTGGAGGCTGAGCTGTTATTTTTCCTTTCAGTTTGGGCTCTCAGGTGCACAAACGCAGCTCTGGCTGCCCGGCTGAGTCTGTCCCTGCTGATGCAGGCAGAATGGGGTGAACAGATCACAGCCTCCCTGGATGGCCAGGCTCTGTTCACCCAGCACTGCTCTGGATTCACACAGCATCCTCCAAATGAGCCCTCCCCGGGCCTGCAGTGACCTTAAACTGGGTGGTCCCACCCTCATTTCTGGAGCTCTACTGCGTCCTGGCTGCACCCAGCACCCTAGGGCTTCAGCTGAGTCAACAGGGCAGGAAAAGGGCTTGAGGAAAAGAAAATCACTGCAAATCAGGCCTTGGGAACAGCATTTGGTTATGGCAGAGACCGATTTAATCTCCTTAGCAATCGCCTCAATTGTAGAATCAGCAGGATGCTAATTAATTGAGAGGCACTCAGTGACTGCCATTGAGATCCCTTCTGGCTTTAAGTGGAAGCCTTTTGGGTTTGGCATTTGTGCTGGCTGCTCGCCTAGCAAGAGGGTCTGCCTTGGGGCTAAAGCCCAGTGTGGGGTGTCTGCCACCAGTCACCTCGTGGCTGCCTGTCCCTCTCTGCTGGCCGTGCCTGGGGCTGGGATGTCCACACAGCCCTGAGATGATCCCATGGCTGTCAGGAAGCACTGCCCTGGTCCCCCACTCCTGGCTCTTGGCCCAGGGAGCCAGCAGAGAGGGGTGGCTGCAATCCATGAAACGCCTCACCCTGCCTCCCTCTGGCCCTTCCAGCCTGGAGCCAGCCCCTCACCTCCACCCTGAATGCCCACAAGCCGATTAAGCCCAGCATGTTAATTGGCTGTGACAGCTCATTTTGTTATCTTGCACTTAGTTATTGATGGGGTGCGTGTGACTGGATTCACAGCGAAGGTCAGTGCCAGGATGGGCCAGAGCCCCTGGTTTGGTGCACCCCAGCACGTGGGATGGGGCTCCAGGAGCCCTGCCAGGACCTGCTGTAAAGCAGCAGCACGGTCACACAGCCAGCAGCCACGTCAGGGGGTGTTTTGCCCCCGGGATGTGCAGCACCCTGGCTCAGGAGCACATGGAGACTCCAAGAGAAGTGGGTTTGGGTGGGTATCTGGCACCCACTGGTGCAAACCACTCTTCCCAGGGCTGGGTGATACAAAGATTGGATTTAAAGCCCATGAGGTGGGAAGATGCACAGGCCAGGGCAGCACCTGGTATCCAGCTCTCCCCAAACCAGTTTGGGGATTCATCTTCATTTTGTCTTAGGCTTCTACAAGGGACAGGGCTAAAAGGGGAAGGAGAGGATGAGTGTGCAGGGAGCTGGAGAGCTGATGGAGGGAGGTTTCTGCTTGTCCAGTCAGCCAAGAGCTGTGGGAGGAAGAGATGAAGACCTGCCTCAGGAAGTGAGAGAAGCTGAAGTTTCAGAGTCAAGGTGCTGTCCTGGGACAGCAGTGACACACTTTTGGCCAGCCCTCTGCCTCTCGCCTAGGATCTGCTGGGTCCATGGCCCAAATGCAGCATAACAAGAGGGTGCATTAGTGAGAAGTGGGATGAAATCATTAAGATTGATGGGTCAGAGCTAGAGGTATTGATCAGCTGAGGGCCAAGGAGAGGGTCAGGGGCAGAGCTGGTGGGGTGCAAGACAAGGGGAGCTGGGTGTTAGGCTGCTTCTCTGAGGGCTTTCTTGACCAGCAAGGAGGAGGGACTGCGGGTGGCTGCAGCTGGTGGGCACTGGGGAACTGTGGAAACTCTGAGAACAGAAGCTGAGTGTTCCCAATCCATCACCCTCCCCCAAAAGCATCACAGCAGCTCTCAGCTAGAGAGGTCAGCCCTTGGAAATTGCATTATTCCATCCTCCCAGGGAAGGTAAGAGTGGGCAAGAGTGTTGCTGCATTGTGACAGGTGCTGTGCAGTTGAAAATGCTGATTAATGCTGCCTTTGAGAACGTGCCAGGCTCTGGCCTCTGAGGAGAGAGCCCCTGCTGTCTCTGCTCTGTCTCACGTCTATCAACCTGCTAAACACACACATGCAGTCACTGAGCACCCGGCTTGGCTCTGCTGACAGGTATTTATTTAAAGCCTGGCTGGGCTCTGAAAGGAGGTGGTGGCAGAAGCAGCACCGTGGGCCAGGGCAGTGCTGCTGCCGCTCCTGTGGCTGGGAGGAGGCAGGAAGGGATGGAGGGGCCTGGTCTGGAGACGTGGGCAGAGAATTCTCCCTCCAGAAGAGGTGTCTCCTGGTGGTGGGTGGCTCTCCAGGCCCACAAAGTGAATGCTGAAATTGAGGTCAGGGTTGAGCAGTTTCATTTTGAGGGGAAGGAGTTGAAGGCAGCGCCCTGCTGCACACGGGCTGCAGGCACAGCACTCCAGGGCCTGGTACCTTCCTCTGGAAATCAACTCTACTCTGACGTGCTGGGCCAGTCACTGCAGCTGATGGACCAAGACCTTCCATTCCAGCAGAGGTGCCTGTGCAGAGGCAGCTTTGGAAATGGCTGAGGGCGAAGTCTCCAGGGCTGCCTTGTTCCTGGTCCCAGTGCAGCTGAGCCATGGGAATTTTTCTTGGCTGGTTGCTGGTCTTTTTTT
>VYXD01006812.1:238370-325029 GCA_013397195.1 Hylia prasina
CTCCAGCCCCTGCCTAGGAGATGGAGCTGCCCCCCGCCCCCTCCGCCGCCTGTCTCCCGCAGGTGTGGGCTGCCGGGGTCCGGTCCTTTCCGGGCTCCGGGAGGTGACGCCTTGCTGCAGCGGGGAAAGCCCAGCCCGGGGGTGCCGGGGGAACGGAGCCGGCAGCCTCCGGGCAAAGGGGGCCGCTCAGCAGACAGCCGGGGCGTGGGGGTGCCCGGGGGATTGCTGGAGCATCCCTGCCGTGCCTCCCTGCTCCTCAGCCAGCTCCCCTGGGAGTCTCCCCGCTGCCCCGACGAATGCGCTGGGCTGGGAAGGAGGCTGCTCTTAGCAACAGCCACTGCGAGACAGCCTGAGCCCCACAAAGCCCCCGCTGCCACCGCTACCCCCAGACCCTGGGCTGCTCAGCCCGTGCATCGGTGGCACCGTGAGTGTCACGGTGCGGCTGCCCGGTCCTGCACCCCTCGGCTGAACCACAGGTCAATCTGTGGGGGCTGCTGCGGTGCAGACCTGTGTCCCTCACGGGGTCAGAGGAAGCTGTGGGTGTTTCTCCTGCACCGGTGGAGCAGGATGTGGCCCAGACTGTGTCACACTGGAGTTTTCCTTCACCCCACTGTGTTCCCTCATGGGTCCTGCTCGGGGGGCAATGCTATGGGCACACAGCCGTGGCTCAGACTGAACTGCAAGTTCCCTTCCTCCCTCTCCCAGCCTCACTGAAGGCTGCCTTGGCTTCACTGCCTGGCAGGGGCCAGCCCTCACTTCTCCTGATTTGTCTGCCTGTTTGTCGCACACTGCTCAGTCAACCCGAGGTATCCGTGCCAACATCCTGTGGGCACCACATCTGTGCCAGGGCAGGACGCAGGTAGTCAGTGTGGGGACTCCTGTGAGACTGAGGCAACATCTGAGGGATCCCTGCCCTGTGACCAAACACGCTCCCAAGTGTGAAATGGAGTTCACAGCCTTGTCGTGATCATGATATAGTAATAATAATAAAATAAAAATAAATAAAATAATAATATTGCTACAAGCTGGTTCTCCTCCAGTTAGCCAACAGTGGGCTGCAGATCCCTGGGGAATGTAACCTAATGTGGCTGTTCCTGTCGCCATCTATATACACAGTGCCAGGGCCCTGGTGGAGCAGAGCACTAGTCCCAGACAGAGCACTTATGTCCTGCTGGGTTTGGAACTGCTTGGGAATTAGGGAAGAGAAATGTCCTGGCTGTGCCTCAGAAACTGCTGCACCACACTGGGAAGGCAGAGTGGGAGCAAAGATGGGCGTGTTTGGGGTGGTACCCTGGGAATGGGTGCTTGTTGAGGAGCATTGGGGTGAGCTGCAAGGAAAAGGGCTCATTGCTGGGCACATCACCCTGGCATAAGATGGGAGCCAAGTTGTTTTGGCTAGGAGACCTGGAGCTGTGGCTTCTTCACCGACAGTGACAGTGACAGTCCTCCACAGCGACAGTGGCCTGGTGGGGCTGGGTGGAACTGCCCACAGCCCCACAGCCATGCTGCCAGGAGCAGGGATGAGGGCTCCTTGGGGGGGCATGGGAAGCAGAGCACCCAGGGAAGGTGGCAACACGGCTGTCACCCTGCTTACTGACCCCTGGCTTACTGATCCCTCCTGTACCCACAGTCAGCACCCCTTTAGGGGACTGTCCATCCCCTGCTGGGGATGCTGGCTGGGGCACGGCTCTGACATGTCCCCCCTGAGCCAGCTTTCCTCCCACCACGCAAACAAGGTCACGGGGCCTTTCCTCATGGCTCAGCCACCCTCCCTCCCATATTAGCTGCAGGCTGTAATTATTAAAGGCATTCACCATACACTAAGTGCTGTTCCCAGCCACCCTGGGGCCGTGGGCACACGGTGGGTTGGTGTGCTCAGCGTGGGACGCTCCTGCTCTCCTCCAGACCCAGCTATCGGTGAGGCCGATTTTTCACCTGCTTTTTTCCCCCGGGGTTGTGGGGTTGGTGGCTCTGCAGGCTGTGTTGGCTCAGCTGTGCTGGTGGGCTGCAGGCCAGGGCTGTCCCTGTGCACAGAGCCATCTCCCCAGCAGCAGCAGCCCAGCCTGGAGCAGTGTGCCCCTCACTTGTGCCTCTCCATGGGGTTGATGGCACCTCCCTACATCCCTCAGCCTGGTGGGACCCTCTGGGCAGGGGGTGACACAGAGACTCCTGGTGCTGGGTGCTCTGGGAATGTCAAGGGGCTTCGCAGTGGTGTTTCTCCCTCCAAACAGTTCTGGATTGTTGGATGGCTCCCAAGGAGCAAGGCAAAGTGCCGTGTCTGCAGAAAGCAGGCAGGTGGCACAGCCTGCTTGAGTTTTGAATGGAAAACCTGGTCAGAGGAGCAAAACCCGTCTTTGGAGGGATGTTTATGACCAGTTCCTGTATTCCTGGTGGCCTTACAATATTTGTGGCATTTCTTGGCCTTTCCACATTGTCAGCCTGGACTGATCTAGGTCTGGAGGTGGACAAAGTGTGAAGCAGGCTCGGCTGAGGCTGTGTGGATGGAGCAGGTCCATGTCTGCTGCGGTGCTTGTACAGCCCAAACCATCCCCGTTATGTCCAGGGAGATTATTGCACAGAGGGGAGACAGCTGAGGGGACGTGGGATCAGTGCTGGCCCATTTGGAGAAGCAACAACTTGTCTGAAGCCTTGGTCTTGTGGAAAGGGTGAAAACAGAGCCTGCAAAAGCAATGCCTGAGGTCTGGATCCTGCTTGAGTGCAGATAATCCCCTGGCACTGGGACTTGCCAGTTACCCATCCCATTTGAACACAGGGGAACCTGGACTGTTCCCATGTCTTTCACCTTCTGTGTGCAGCAGCCAGCTGCTGATCTCCTTGCTCTCTTTTGCTCTCTGAGCTCAGCTTGTGCCTGGGGGTGTTTTTGGAGATGCCAGTGTTGGTTGAGGTCAGCAGCACCCAGTCTCACACGGCTGCTAGTGGCGGCTCCATGGAGAATTCTGTCCCTCCAAGTCCTGGGGCTGAGGTACCAATTGGCCAGCACCTGATTCACAGGCAAGGAGAAGATTTTGGGAGCAAAGGCTTCACATTTGGATTTCTCCCATCATTGCTATACAAACTTCAGGCTGTCTGTCTGCTCTCTTTTTGCTTGGAACATCCCTCTGCCTCCCAGCATGGCTGAGAAACATCACCCCTCATTCTGCCTGTGCAGGGAGATCTCCCTCTGTCCCATCCATAACTATCTGCAGCCTAAAACTGGCCAAAAATTTGGATTTTCTGTCTTTGACTGATGCTGAAAGCTGGGATGGGAATGTTTATGTTCTTGCTCTGGATTGGGTGCTTACTGAGGTGACCAGCATGGACAGATGAGGTTGGTCCCTCAGTCTGCCCAAGATCATGCCTTGGAGACAGGTTTGTCCTTAACTGGGAGAACTGGACCTGGGTAGGAGCTGGGAGCTGAGCTCACCTGGGCACTGTTTGCTCTGTGCCTGCTGCCAACTCCCAGCAGAGGAGCTCACAGCAGCCCCTGGACAAGCCAAAGCACCAAGTCCCTATAGCAGATGGGTGGAGTGAAGCTGATTTGGGTCCCATCCCTATGGGAGGGAGACCCGTGAGGCTCTGGAGGGCTGGGGCAAAGAGACCTGAGGCAGGACCTGCCCTGACATCTCCCTTGCCCTGGGCAGGGCTGCTGCTGCAGGAGATGACCATGGCAGGGCTGCACGAGCTGCGCTTCACCGAGGAGAAGCCGCTGCTGCGGGGACAGGACGCCGAGCTGGTGAGTTTGGTGACCACGCTGGCTCTGGCTCCTGCATGTGGGACACCAGGACACACACCAGGACATGGGAGCTTGGGAGGGGTTGTGTGCTGGCACTGGGCATATGTGTGGCACTCTGTGTGTGTGTGCTGGTTTTGGGTGCACATTTGTGGTCCCCAGTGTGTGCATGCCGGTGGTGATGAGCCCGCGTGGCTGAGCACAGGTTCAGGTTTGGTGGATGATGGATGTTGCACACCATGCTAACACACACCTGTGTGTGTGCACACATGCAGGTAACACATGCACCTGTGTGCAGCTGCTGCGGAGGGGTGTGTGTGTGCACATGTGTCCCTCTGTGTCCCTGTGTCCCCTGCAGCCCCGGGCAGTGGGTGCCTGTGGTGTCAGGGGGCTTTGTGAGCTGGGGGCTTTGTGAGCTAAAAGTGAGGGGTGTTTCTGTCCCTAATGGCTCCTTCTCATCCCAGGAGAACTCGGATGTCTTCCTCTCCACTGTGGACACAGACTGGAAGGTAGGACCAGCCACGGGAGGTGCTGCCCACCCCCGGGTTTCACTTGGAACAGCAGCCTGTGCCTGGGGAAGGCTGTGGGGCACTGAGTGGACTCTGGGGTGTTGCTGTCCCTTTTCTCGTGGGGATGAAGTGCCTGGTCAGTCTCTGTTGGGGTTGCACATCCATCATGGTCCTTGTCAGAAGGGGACAGGAGGATGCTGCCAGGCATCTCTCTGCTGGCACTTGCATGTGGCTGGTGGGCACTTGGCCATGGGCTGGGGACAAAACCTTTAAAACAGGCAATTTCTTCTCAGGAAGGCCGAGCTGCTTTTCCAGCCCCTCCACCATTGCCATGGCAATGGTTTCCCAGGCAATGCCAGCTCCCTGCTTACATAAGGATGTTTGAAAGCCTCTTTCTCTTTTGGAGGGCTGGGGCATTGCCCCCTATACCACCCACCTCTCTTGGAGAGCAGGGCCCTCTGCTCCCTTGGCTGGCACCTGCCCATCTTGTACTTCCATTTCTGCTCTCCAGAGAAGCCCCATGAGACAGCTCTGGGACTGATGGGAGCTCAGCTCGTGCCTGGCTCCCAGGTTGGTCTGCATCACTCTCACACCTCTGTCCAGGCTCATCCTGCACCAGGCTCCCTCTGTGGGGACCAGGGTGGTGGGGAGGGAGGGAAGTGGGGCTGCCAGCTTGCTGTCTGTCCCTCTCCCAAAGTGTTCCCCTGCCAGAGGACACCAGTGATTGACTTCAGGTTCTGTGTGTCACTTTGCCAGCAGTGGGACCATGGGGAGAGTGGGCTTGGGTGGTGATGGCTGAGCCCTTGCAGGTACAGCACCGAAACTACATCCCCTGTAAGGACAAAATAAATGTGGATTTCATTCATCCTAGGATAAGGGCAGGGGAGCACAGGTCCCTGTTTTAGCAGGGCCCAGAATTTTGGAGCTGGCCCACTCAGTGTCTGTCACCCATGTGGGTGGGAGGGTGCAGCAAGGCCTTTGGCAGGGTGCTGGGTGGTGGCTGCTGTGGTTCACAGAGTGGGACGTGCCTGATGGCCCTCTCAAAAGCCACAAAATAATGGAAGTGGTGCCTTGCCCAGCAGCTCCAAAGCTGGTGAGGTGCTGGGGCTGGGAGCAGCAGGGTGTGCAGGGCTGGGCTGCTCCTTGCTCTGCCTGCTCAGGGCTTCTGTTGGCACTGGAGGGAAAACCAAAACTCCTGGTGTCATCAGAGTGAGAGAGAGGAGGGAGAGGGAGGCGAGGAGGGAGGGAGGTGGCAGTGCCAGGCTGCCCAGGGCTCTCAGTAGCACCAGAGGCACCAGTGTGGCTCGCTCAGCTGTGCTGGTTGGCACATAGGGGATATTAAAGGGCAGTGACCCTCCCAGGACAATCATTGTGTATTTCAGGGGTTGGCCTGCAGTGGCACTGAACTGTGTCCCTGGTGGTGCCCAAGTGGAGCAGTTCTGGACAGTAAATGCCACAGGGATGCACCTCCATGCCCTTGGGACCTAAAAAAGGAACTGGGCAATGATCAATGGAGCTTTTCCCAGGCGAGCCAGACCAATCCAATCCAATCCAGCCCCCAGCTTAACTCTTCACTGTCTGTCTGCTCCTCTCTAGAGCCAGTCATTGATGGGATGCTCAGGCCTGGCTGAGGCAGTGGGGCGGGACTGGGGAGCCCCCACTTCTGCCACCAGCCAAAATAAAGCCCTTGGGACATAAGCCAAGGTACAGGAGAGCTGGGGGCAGGTACCCTGGGATCTGGGTGCCCTGGATCCTGCAGGAGGTCTGGGCCACACGCCAGGCAAGTGGGCTAGTAGCCAAGGCAGTGGCGATCCCATTTGATGCTATTCAAGCAAAGTCAGCCTTGCTCAGCCCTCCCATCTCCCTGAACCCCTTTTGCATTCACCTTGGCTCTTCCACCCCTTCTGTCTTCTATTAACCATTTTCTGTCTTTTTTTGTCCCCTCTGCATCTCTTGGTGGTATTTTTTTTTTTTTTNCTGCCATGATCTTTGGCTCTACAGGCAGCAGGGCTGGGGAAAGCAAAAATGGCACCTGGAGTGCCAGGAACCACCTGGGAGCTGGGCTTCCCCACCACATACAGTCCTTCATTCACAGAGATGCCTCTTTCCAGGGTCTGAGCTCCCCACGGGACAAAGCAGTGCAGAGTAAAGCCTCTCTGTCATCCCTCTGTCTGTCTGTCCTTTCTGCCACATCCAGACCTTCTGGCTTTGCAGCCCTGGCTTGTTTGTAGGACATGGCTTCAGTGGGTTCCTGAAAGGCATTGAAGGGACTGTGGGATTCCTTCTCCACCCATGATTGCCCAGCTTTGTGCCAGGCATGCCAAGCTGGGCTGGGCAGGGACAGGCAGGGTGAGGGCACCCACGGGCTGCTGGAGGGTTTTGGGGCTGTGGTGGTAAGATCCTCGTTGGAATCAGGGAAGAAATCATCTGCCTGCACACATGTGCACATGCGAATACTCACGTGTGTATGCACACAGCATGAGTCAGTCCCAGGACACGATCCAACCCCTTGGAGCTGCTGGATTGTCCCTCCTCCTGCTTTATTTGCCTGCCACTGGCGATGCCCAGGTCAGGGCTAGACCCTGCACATCCCCTGCGTGCCATCATCCCGCAGCAGGTGGGATGAGTGTGCTGCTGGGTGGGCTGACACAGGTGTGTGGGCAGTGTTTACATGTGCACATGTGTGTGAGGTTCTGCAGGTGTGCAGCTCGCTGTGCACCCACAAGCATCAGCAACAGCCGTGGCATCCGTGCCGGGCACAGGGCAGGAGGATGCAGCAGGTGTGCTCCTGGCGTGCACATGACCACGACATACATGTACTGACACACACAAGGCCTGGCCTGGGGGTATGCCACACGCATTTTGTGGGCTGCATGTGCTTCGGTGTGGGTCTGGTATCAGTTTCTCCTGTTTTCAGGGTTTTGCCCGGCCCTGGTGTGTCTGCGTTGGTCCGTGTTCCTGTGCGTGCACACGCGTGGTCACATGCATGTGGCAGAGCACTCCTGCCGTGTCCTTCTCCCGTTTTTTGGTGTGTGCCCGTGTCCATCTGTGGCCGTGTGTGCGCTGCCCGCCGCCTGGCCATCGCTGCAGGGCCTCGGCCGGGCTCAGCCGTGGCTCTGTGTGCTGGTGTGGGGCAGGAGCCAGGTGTGTGCAGTGGGCACAGGGAGCCCTGCCCTGACCGTGCCGGGGCTGCTCGACGGGATGCGAGTCCAGACATCCCGCCTGTCTCCGTCTGCCGAGAGAGGGAAGATGGAGAAGGTACCGCACGGTGCCAGGCGTTTTTTCTTCATAAACAAGGGTATTTGGGGCCAATTGGAGCATGAATAATTCCCGCGGCAGCCAATGGCTGAGTGCCGGCTCCATCGCGGCGCTCGCCTGCAATGGAGGCCAAACCTGCCGAGGGGGAAGGGCGAGGGAGGGCTTAGCGCAGGGCTGGGGCTCCGCTATAAATCGGGGCGAGGGGCTGAGCCAGCGCAGAGCTGCGCTTCGCCCCGGCCGCTGCGTGGCTGTGCCCCACGCCGGGACCTCCAGCTTGGCCCACACTGCCTGAGCATCCTCGTCCGCCCAGTTCCTCACCATGCCGGAGTGCTGGGACGGGGTAGGTACCGCCGTTCCCGTGCTCGCTGCCCTCCCTCCCCAGGTGTTCTGCCCCAGCGTCTCTCCCGCTCGCCCCGGCCGGGCCTTTGCACCCAGCAGGGCTCGGCGTGGGTCAGGCAGGCATTGGGGCAGGGAGGACCCACTGCTGGCGAGCCCTTCCTTCTCCCAGCCCTGCTGCCGCATCCCTGATGTGCTGCAGGTTTTGGGGACGCATTGTCCTTGAGCGTGTCCTCCCGGAGCCCGGCAGAGATGCCGTGCCGAGGCTGAGGCTGAGCAGCTGTGGCCCGTGCTGGGGCTGTGCGCTGACGGGGGCACACTGCCCCTTGCCCACCCCCCGAGCTGCAGAGGGAGAGGGTCTCTGGCTGCTTTGAAGCAACCCCTCAGTTGCTTTCCGGCCTCCGCGGTGATGGCAACACCCGATGGCAACAGGCTGGTGCAGAGGGGGTGAGCGAGCTGGGAGCACTGCAGCGGTGAGCAGGTAGCCTGGACGCGGATGGGCTCTGTCAGACACCGATGGGTGCTGAGAGCCCCACGCCCTTCCTTGCTGGGGCTGTGCGTTGTCTTTGCCCCTCGCTCCTTGCTGCTTGCATCCTCTGCATCTCCTGCATCCCAAGCCTCTTCCCCCAGCGAGCATCCCTGCGGCAAAGGGCAGGGCTGTGGTACCCAGCGGTGCTGCAGAGGCTGCACCACGGGCAGGATGTGCCTGGCTTGGCAAGGGGCAGCAAGGAGCAGAGCTGAGGATGGGCAAGTGATTTTGGGATAGGATTGAAAGCTGAGCTGTTGGGGCTGTGATGGGGACCATAAGGATGACGATGGCAAGGAAGCAGCCCTGTGTCCCGGACCAGACCACATGGATGCCTCCTGCTCTGTGACCTTGGGCCAGGCCCTTTGCCTCAGTGTCCCAATCTGTTGTTGCAGAGAGATGTCACTGCTCAGGGACTTCTGCCTGATGCAGCTGCAGGGCTGGAGGGACAGCTGTGGATGAGGGTTGGGGTCAGGGTGCCCTTGGGAGCCGAGAGATGTCTCCACAGAGCCCTGGATCTGCTTTTGGCCACTGTGCTCCCCCAGGGACAGCAGGTCTCAGTGAGGGGAGGCACTGCAGTGAGGAGACCCTGTCCCCAGGCAGTTCCTCCCAGCCAGGCCCGTGTCCTTCAGAGTCCTTGGTGGCGTGTAACCCGCGTGAGCATCCACGTACCTGCTCCCCTCCCACCAGCCCAGCCATGGGGCTGCCAGTGCCAGCAGCCAGGACTGTGATGCTTGGGCACCCTGCCATCATCTCCTGCCCTGCCCTGGTCAGTGCATGATGCTCCTGCACCCAGCAGATCCCAGCCTCGAGGTCACTGCTGCTGGACTGGCTGGCAGGCATGGGCATCTGGAGGGAATCTCTGGTCCCTTGTCCTTGGGGAGCACCTGGGCTCAGTTTCCTGTTCTGGCTGGGAGATAGGGCCAGGATGTGGAAGGAAAGGAGCTCTCCTAGACAGGGAAACTGAGGCATGGGGTAGTTTTTTTCTCTGTGCGGGGACACTGCCATTTCAGACCAGGGGTTTTGAAGTTACTTTAGCTGTAATATTGTGATCAGGCTGCAGCATTTCCTGGAGTGCTGTCCAGGGTCTGACCTCTGCCTGTTTGTCCCAGACACATCGAATCTGCACCCAGCTGGGCCATGCTGTGAACCCCTTCCCCATTGCCAAAATTTTCTAAGTCTCAAGCTTTTGAAGATCTCCTCTCGTGTCCTGTGGTCCACCTGCCCCATCCTATTATCCTCCTCTCTCAAGCCCTCTTGGATCCATCCCTTGATACCATCCTGTGATCCGATGATAAACATGTCCAATCCTACATCTTATGATCCTATCCAAAGNCTTTTTTTTTTCCCTGGGACAGCTGCTTCTCTTTCCCATGTCTTCCCATGGGACCCAGCCATTTGGGGGAGCAGCACTGGAGGGTGCGATGGCAGGGCAGGAGAGGACGAAAAGATGTCTTAGGGCAGGTGGGCATCACCCCATGTCTCCTCTTCCCCAGGAACATGACATTGAGACCCCCTACGGGCTGCTGCACGTGGTGATCCGGGGCTCTCCCAAGGGGAACCGCCCAGCCATCCTGACCTACCACGATGTGGGCCTCAACCGTGAGTGCTGCTGCTGGGCTGGGGGTGCAGGCAGGCAGGGCTGAGCCCCAGGCTCCACGGGGTGCCAGGACAGCACCCCTGGCTCAGCTCCTTTTCCTCCACCCCTGGCTGTCCCCCCAGCTGTCTGAAAGCACCAGGGGAGTTTGGATGCTCAGCTGGACGCAAAGCCCAGGCCAGGCACAGCCAGGAGTGCTTGGCCACCCCGGTGCTGGCTGCCTGCCTGCCCACACCAGGCAGGGATGGGACGTGGGGGATGCTGGGCTGGTCCTCACTGCTGCTGCCAGCCCCTTGGCATTCAGAGCATGGACCCAGCTGGCAGCAGGGCATAGCGGGGGACAAAAGAGACTGGGAATAGCAGGGAAGGAGAGACCCCGAGCTGGGGCTCTGGTGTGGAGGTGCTGCACTTTCTGTCAGCCTGCAGCCCTGGAGCTGCACCCCAGAGCCCTGTCCCAGGCTGTGCCCTCCAGCTGAGTGGGGATGTCCAATTCCCTGTGAGTGGGGAGAAGCATCTCCCGCTCCGCTGGCGGCTGAGGCTGAGTCACTGACACACTACATGAGCTGTGTCACCATTGCAGCAGCTCTGGCTGTTCAGGCACACGTCATGCTGGCTGCAATGGGCCTTACAACTTGCCTCACCCCACCTTTTGGGAGGGATGTCCCAGCACTGATGCCATGGCACAGGACCCCACCGAGCCCCAGCAGTGTCTGTGTCCCACTGCAGTGGTGGGGTCTTGTCCACAGCAGCACTGGGGATGTTTCTTAGACTCTTTCCAAACAGGGAGATTTGCAGCTGTTCCTCAAATCCTGTGTTTTCTTGAGCCCTTCCTGGGGATTTTGGACAGAGTTAATACCCCAGGCTGCTAATCCTGCTGCCCACTGGGTGGTCTTGCAGTGCTGGGCTCTGCGTCCCTCAGTCCCATCCTTCTGAGGCTCACCACTGAGGTCACCCCAAGCTCCTCATTCTCCTGGCTGTATCTGTCCATGCCAATGCCTCCTGACACCTGTAGGGATGCAGCCCTTGCTAACAGTAGCTGTGGTCTCTGCAGTGAGGACAAGGAGCCTGGAGGGAGGGGGATGGGATGGTTTTGGTGGCATGTCACCTCCTGGTTGAAGGGCAGTGGGAGGGTGGTCAGCTTCTGCCCATGCTCCCCTGACCCACCAGGCCCCAGTGCTGGGGTGTTTGGTCTCTGATACCCGCCTGCCCTTTGACAGACAAGCTTTGTTTCAACACCTTCTTCAACTACGAGGACATGCAGGAGATCACGAAGCACTTTGTGGTGTGCCATGTGGATGCACCAGGCCAGCAGGCAGGAGCCTCACAGTTCCCTCAGGGGTAGGTGCCAGCTGCAGGGGCCCCCTGTGCCTGCTGGGGTGTCACCTCCCTGCCCCGTGGGTTGTTGCTGCCTGGCAGTTGTGCCCTGCCTGTGGGTCTTTCCCAGCTGTGCCAAAGCCTGTGCAGACGAAGGGTGGGCAATAGGGTGGTTTGCAGGTGGGTGGCATTTCCCTGCCCATTTCAGGCAGCCCAGCTGCCCTGTCCCAGATACTCTGCTCTGAGCAGGTTCTATAACCACCATCCTGTGCCTTCCTGTGCCACAGGTACCAGTATCCATCCATGGACCAGCTGGCTGCCATGTTACCCAGCGTGGTGCAGCATTTTGGGTGAGTCAGCCTCTCTTCCACAGCTGCTGGCTGAGGGTCCTGGGCAGGGAGATGGACAGAAGACAAGGATTTTGGGCTGGGGGAGTTGTCCCTGTAAGCTGGCATCCTGCAAGTCTTGCTGTGGGTGGAGGAGTGTTGGAACGTGTTGGAGCCTGCTGTCCCCTCATATGGACCTCTCCATATTTCCAGATTCAAGTATGTGATCGGGATCGGTGTTGGGGCAGGAGCCTACGTGCTGGCCAAGTTTGCGGTGAGCCTGGGGCTGGGATGGGCTGGCCTTGAGTTGCTTGTACCTGCTGTCAGTCCCGGGCATGGGGGAGAGCAGGAGCTGATGCCTCCAGGCAGTCTCTGTTGCTGCAAAGGCTCCTGGAGGGTTGGGGCACCCAGGACAGCAGTGCCAAGGCCACAGTGGCTGGGAAGTCCTGCCATAGGTCTCCCATTGCTCCCAGGACACGGTCACATCAGCTCCATGCAATGCCTGTGCAGTGTCTCTGGTGAGGGGCTGCCTAGGGCACGTCCCCCCTCCCCTCTGAGCCTCTCCCCTCTTGCTCACTGCAGCTCATCTTCCCTGACCTGGTTGAAGGGCTGGTCCTTATGAACATTGACCCCAACGGCAAAGGCTGGATTGACTGGGCGGCTGCCAAGGTGGGCATGGCCCTGACCCCTCCTCCCAGTCCTGGCGGCTTCCTGGGGCAGGAGGCAGCCAGGGCAGTGCAGTAACTCTCTGTGCTCCCTCCACAGCTCTCTGGCCTCACCAGCACTCTGCCAGACATTGTCCTGTCCCACCTGTTCAGCCAGGTAAGGGCTGTGCATCCTCCGGGCCCCTGCCACCAGCCCCCGGCCCAGCATCCCAGCTGGGCCACCTGGGCTGTGCCCTGCCAGGTGCCACAGTGCCACTGGACCTGTCCCATGTGCAGGGTTGGGGTCAGTCAAGCCCTGCCTGGTCTGAGGCTTAACCTTGATGAGTGTGTGACTCGTGCCCATGTCCTGCCTGAGTGTGCTGCCTGCAGCACCACTGTGCATAGCTGCATTGCCCTGCATCCTCCTCCTGGTCTGTGCTGGCTGGCACGGCACGGGCAGGACTGGGGGAGCAGGGTGTCTCCCCAGGACCTGCCCTGATCTCCATCCCCTGCCACCACAGGAGGAGCTGATGAACAACACGGAGCTGGTGCAGAGTTACCGGCAGCAGATCGGCAGCGTGGTGAACCAGTTCAACCTCCAGCTCTTCCTCAACATGTACAATGGGTGAGTGCTCCAGGCAGCCCCGCTGCTGGGCTCTGTCCTGTCTGTGCTAGGGCAAGGGGCTGCAGTGCTGGTGGGTGGCTCTGAGGTCACTGTGGGAACCCAGACCCCTGCTGGGTGCTGTCATCACCCTCCAGTGCATGCAGGCAGCAGTGCAAAGTTGTCTGCGACTGCTGGCTGGGGATATGGGAGTGGTGGTACCTGAGCCAAAGCCTTGCCATGTCCCAGAGCCCACCACAGTACACATCTGCATTCCCACGTCTCCTCCTGCACTGGGTGCTGGCACAGGCCTGGGAAAGGGTGCAGAGATGCTGTCCCATGCATGCAGGGGGATGGGAGTCCTGCCACTCTGCTGGGTGCTGCATCCTGTGGCACAGGCTCTGCTTGGGCCGTGGCACAGATGGCCATGGCATCCTCCATGCACAAGGTGCCAGGATGGCGGGGCTGGGTGTGGCTTCTCTGGGCTGGCAGTGGCCTGATTCTTGTGCTGTGGCATCAGTGGTGGCATCTGCCCCAGGGCTCACACTGGCCTTCTTTCTCCTCCATCAGCCGCAGGGACCTGGACATCAACAGGCCTGGGACTGTGCCCAATGCCAAGACACTGCGGTAAGAGTTATGCCAGCAAGTCATAGAGGGGTTCTGGAGCAGTGGAAATCACTCAAACCAAACCCTGACCTGGCCCCTTTCTCCTCTCACTTCCAGCTGCCCCGTGATGCTGGTGGTCGGAGACAATGCTCCTGCTGAGGAGGGGGTGGTGAGTGTTGGGGCTGTGCCTGCAGGGTGGCAGGTGGGCAGTGTCCCTGCAGGGGCACGCTCGGGTTCGCTCCCTGCTCAGACACACGCGTCTCCTGGGAGTGGGAATGTGCTCCTGTGCAGTCCCACCTACTCCTGTGGGCACCTGTGCACCTGCAGCTGCACATGGGTGCCACGCCTGGAAAGCTTCCCCTTCTTGATGTGCCCAGATGTGCTCACACTTGGATGTGTTGGCACACATGGGCACGCTCCCTGCCTGGCCACGTGCACCCACACAGCTGCTGGCACACTTGTGTGCATGTACACGTGTGTGTGACACAGAATGCCTCACCAGTCCCCCTCACCTCCTGTTCCAGTCCCTGCCCTTGCCTAGACTGATAGGAGGAAAGTGCCCTCTGTCCCATGGTGGTCCTGTGGGCTCAGGGCTCACTTAGTGCCCTGTCTGCTCCTGGCTGAGGTGGGATTTGCCAGCTGGAATGCCATGGTACGTGTGGACAACTTCTGCTCCTGGTTTTCTAGGGTGCTAATGTCATCTCTCCTGCCCACAGGTGGAGTGTAACTCCAAGCTGGATCCCACCAACACCACATTCCTGAAGGTAGGCTGGTGGCAAGGGGCAGCAGGGAGGTTCCCTGCTGCCTATGAAGTGCCCCATTGCCTTCTGCCCCAGGGCTGCAGGGTGCCTCCATCTCCCCATTCCAGGTCTGTCATGGCCCTTGGGGCTGGGGGTGTATGGGTGACCCCAGCAGTGGTGTCCTGCCAGAGGGTACTGGGGGATGGTGGGCAGTACAAACACCCTCCCAAACTAAACAGGACCTTCTCTTTGCAGATGGCTGACTCTGGTGGGCTCCCCCAGGTCACACAGGTGAGCCCTCACAATTTCCCCAGTTACCTGGGCATACTGGACCGTGAGACATGCACTGGTGCTGTCCTTGGCTAGCTGGGGATGGGCTGATGAGGGCATAGGGGTCTCACACTGGGGCTGCCAGAAGCTGCTCTGGGCTGAGAGGGGAATCTCAGCCTCAGTGCTGCCTCAGCTCAGCTCACCCTGCTCTCTCCCTACAGCCAGGCAAGCTGACTGAAGCCTTCAAGTACTTCCTGCAAGGCATGGGCTACAGTGAGTGCTGGGGCTGGGTGTGGGGCTGCTGTGGGTCTGTGTGTGCCCGTGAGTGTGTGCTGGTGTGCTGACCTGCTGCAGGTCTGTCTGTCCGTGTGTCCACAGGGGCTCTGTGTGTACATTTGTGTGTGTCAGGCTCCCTGTGTAGGTGTGCACGTGTGTGTGTGTGGGCATGCACGAGCAGGGGCTGTGTGTGTGCAACAAAGACAAGCAGAGCCCACGTGCAAAAGTCTACGCATGTGTGCGTGCACAGTTTATGACCACGTGTGTGTGTGTTTATACCTGTGTGTGCATGCTTGCAAAAGTCCCTGAGCATGTGTGTGTGTGTTTGCAGGTCTGTTGCTCGTGTGTGTGTGTTTGCAGGCCTGTTGCATGTGTGTGTGTGTGTTTGCAGGTCTGCTGCACGTGNTGTGTTTGCAGGCATGGTGCATGTGTGTGTGTGTGTTTGCAGGTCTGCTGCACGTGTGTGTGTGTTTGCAGGCCTGCTGCATGTGTGTGTGTGTGTGTGTGCAGCCTGTGTGCACAGGGACAGCTCCGTGTGCAGGCACACGTGGGCTGGGCAGGGGCTCCTGGCCCAGCGGAGCGGCCGACAGGGCTGACACTCTCTCTCTGCCCTCCCTGCCCTTCTCCTGCCCCTGCCAGTCACCCACCTGAAGGATCGGAGGCTGAGTGGAGGCACAGGTACCGCTCAGTGCCCGCTGCTGCATGGTGCCTGCCTGGCCTGTGCCCTCGAGCTGCCTGGGCACCTTTGGGAGCAGCCTGGGTGCAGGACTGGCCCTTCCCAGCCAGATGCCCACTGCCTCGCTCCGCTTTGCCCCTGACATGGCACCCTGAGCCAGGGCTGGGGGCTGAGAAATGGCATTCAGAGAATTCCCCCTCCATGCAGGCACAGTCTTGGCAGTGTGCCCACCGTGCCCTCTTCCAGGCGGGCCAGGAGCTGTGCCCACCGGCCATCCTGGCTGCAAGGAGGGTGTCACCACACCCTGGGCGGCTCTGATCCCAGCTCACTCCTTTCCTGGAGCGTGGTACTCAGGGGTCCTCACTGCCTGATGCCCAGAGGTTGCATGCCAAGGAGTGAGCCCGGTGTTCAGCCTGCCCCAGAGCACCCCTGCCCTGCTGTCCCTTACAGCCTGGAGCTGCTCATGTTGTCACAGCACCGCTTGCTGCAAGCTTGTGCCCAGGCTCAGTCGCATCGGGGAGCAGGGCTGGTGGCAGTGTTGGCTCGGGTCCCTCAGGTGTTCATAGGGATCTGAGCACCCCGGCCGTGTCTCTGTGCCCGTGCAGTGCCCTCTGCCAGCATGACCCGCCTGGCACGCTCCCGCACGGCCTCCCTCACCAGCGCCAGCTCCGTGGATGGCACCCGCCCACGTGCCTGCACCCACTCGGAGAGCACCGAGGCCATGGGGCAGATCAACCACACCATGGAGGTATCGTGCTGAGGTCCACGCCCGCCGCCGACGTCTCCTTCAGAGCCATCTCCCATCCGTCAGCATCCCGCCAGCACCCACCCGCCCCGTGGACATCCTCCACCAGGGCCCTCGCTTCTTTGGGGTCAATTTGTCTTCTTTGCCATTGGCCTCATCCCCTTGTCTGGTACAGGAGAAGGAGAGGGGCTTCGTCCAGCAGTCACACATGGTTCTGCATTGGTCCTCACCCTCCCTAGCATCGGCTCGGCCCCGGCTTGGGAGGGGGGGTGGCAGGGGGACAGGGCCAGGATGGGGTAGCAGGGTCAGGGTGGTGAGATGGGGACAGGATGTTGGGATGGGATGGGATGATGGGATGGGACAGCACGTGGAGAGGACACAGGAGGTAGGTTGGTCTCCCCAGTTCAACTGATGACTGACCAAAAGGAAGACGGGAACAGGGAGCAGCGCTTACTGGGAGGTCACCGGTCTGTTCCTAAGGATGCAGTTTTCATTTCTCCCTGATGGCGCTCTCTAGGGAGAGCTGGCACGGGATCCCCCAGCACACCCAGGACTTGCTACCCCAGAGCTGGCTGAGCATCGTGAGAAATCACTTCCCAAACTGTCCCTCTGCCCTGGTCATGTACCCTGAGGGCTGCCCTGGGGCAAGTGAAGGGTTAGCCCTACTCCAGAAGCTATAAGGGCAGGAGGGTGACATGAGTGTCCCCCTGCCTCTGCCCATGCCCTCACCAGAGGAGGCACTTCCTTCATCCCTTGTTGCAAGAAGGACAATTACTGCCTGCCACCAGATACGCACTGGGGACAGGGGAATTGGCTGGCTTGGCCCCTGCCACTCTGTCAGTTCCACTCTCGGCTCTTGGGCTGAGCCTGCCAGGTCCAGAGGCCACTGTTTTAGGGGATGTCACACAGCAAATCCCACCTCAAGTTCTGCCACAACCTGTGGGTGTCATCACCGAGGAGCCATTAGCAATAAGATGAGACACTCCCCCTGCCATGCTGGGGAGCCTTCAGCACCCTCTGCCCCGCAGGGTGCCTCACCACAAGGTGCTGGCAGTGTGGGGTGACCCATGGGTTGTGGGGAGCATTCTGTGGCTTTGCCCACCATGGCTCCCCAGACCCACATCCCCACCTGCAGCATTCTGCCCACGCACTGAACGGGGCAGGGCGTCTCTCAAGGGCTTGGCTCCCCCCGGGCCGTGGGGCCCCACCCGGCCACCAACTCCAGGTGGCTCTTGCCTCTTGCACTCGGCATGGAGACCCTGTCATTGCATAACCCCAGTGATGCAGCCTGTGCTGCCAGAGCAGCAGTGCCCAGCCCCGCCTGTGCGCGCTCTGAGGCACAGGTAAGGATGGTCCTGGCTCTGGTGATGGGTGCTCAGGTCTCTGTAGGTGATCCACAGAGGACCTGAGCAGGGAACCCACCAGGTGCCACCACCCGGGCGAGCAGAACCAGCCCGCTGGAAGCAGGTCCCACCCAGCCCCACAAAAGCGTTCTCCCCTCAGACCCCATCCCTGCTCCCCAGCGAAGGGCACAGAGGTCCTGGGGCTCCCAGCGGGTGTATGAGGGCTTGTGGCCCTGAGACCTGAGCCCCACCTAACCCTCCCATAGTAAAAGGCCACCCCACAACACCAAGTGTTCCCCTTTGTCCCCCACTTTGTTCTGCTGTGTGCTTCCCTCTTGGTGTGACTCTGAAAGCTACGTAGCTCCTTTTTACGGTAGATACCGCTGCGATCTCTTGTTTTCTCAGCGTGTCCTTCCAGATGATATATATATATAAATACCTATACATAATATATATATAAGGGTTTGCCCAGTCACTGACTTTTTGGGTTCACTCCTCCTTGCATTCTTGTCCAAGCAGTGCCGTGTGGTTTCCCTGGAGGTGGTGTGGCCGTGCTCGCCTTCAGTTCCTCACCTTGGTTTTGTTGGTTGGTTGGTTTGGTTTTCCCTGGTGGTTTGTTCTTTTGATTTTTGTTGGTTTTCCTTTTTTTTCCCAGTCACAGCGGAATTTAACACATTTTCCTGTCTGAGTGCAGCCTGGTTTTGTCACAGCGACATCTAGGCCGCAGCACTCATGAGACAGCAATATGTAAACCGGATTTAACTAACCTGTTGCTGTAGAGAGGAGTTACTGTGTTGGAAATAAACCAACAAACTAATAAAGATGTTAAGAACCTGCTGTGCTCTTTACAACATGCTGCAGGGAAATGGGTCTGAGCCCACCTGGGGCCTGCCTGCAGAGACCTGGCACGCACGGAGGACAAGGGGGACACACCTTGGCCACCAACCCCACTAGTGATGCCCACAGAAGAGAGCCCAGGGCCCCAGGGTGCACATAGGGGAATGCTGTGGGGTGCTTTGGTTTGGCGTAGCCATAGGCAGGCTGCCCTCTGTGTAAATAGTGGATGGAGGCTGGAAAGCTGCCGGTTGTAGCCCAGTGAGGTTGGATCCAAGGGGTGTCCACTGGGGAAGAAAAGATCTGTGGCTGCACAACTCTGGGAATGAACAGGGTCCTTGGGAGATTCAGCTTCCCTGTCCACTGTCAGAACCCCTATTTGTTTCTCCATCAAGTCTGAGTGTCCCAGGCTGTAGCCCTTTCCAAGTGCATGAAGTCCTACGTGGGAAGGATCCTCTCCCTACATCCCAGTCCTTGTCCCTGCTCGAATGTGTCAGTGTCTGTCGTGTGCTGGGTCACTCCAGACTGGTCCCAGTCCCTGCAGAGGGGCCCAGAGCCAAAGCGGAGACAGTGTGGCTGTGTAATCCACACTCGTGGTTGTCTGGGGTAGGCAGAGAAAGCCTGGACATGTGGGAGGGAATGCAAACAGCCAGGGCTGAGCCGAGGTGTGGGCAGGCAGCCCAGGAGCCTTTCTTGGCTGGTTTGGTTCTGCTGGTCAGGGTGAGCCTCACCTGGGGGGGATGGGACACACCCCCTTATGACTGAAATGCAGTAATGCTGCTGTATTCATCCAGGGCATAACGCAGACTTTATGCTGTACAGATGGCTGGGATAGGATGTCAGACAAATGATTTCCACATTCCCACTGAATGCAATTCATGGAGTGCTGGATGCTGAATACTGACAGACAGCAACAGGAAGAAAACTATCAACTCCATATCCCTACAGTACTCCTGCTAGATGACAACTCTTTCTGTACTTCACATATGAGCCTAAATAATCCGTTTTCTTGGGACTTGGCCCATCTCACCATTCAGTTACCTCTTCTTGGACCAGAAGCAAGCGTGTCACTGAAGCATCCCTTCCCATATGTTTACCCAAGAAAGTATAGTCACAGCTTTTTTTAATACTGCCAGTAATACTTGCATGAGAACAGGCTGTTGATGATGCATGAGTTTTTATTTCTAGCAGGAGAAGATAATTTAGTACATGTAATCCCTCGGGGGAACCTGCAAAGCCATGGGAGCAGCGGGGCAGAAAATAATTCAGGCTGCTTTTTCTGGCCGGCTATGGACGCCATTAGTGGGGAGTGAGGGAACGATATAGGTCAGTGTCTCAAATAGTGCATGAAAATTCGACTTAGAGGGTCAGAGCCTGCGGTGCATCCGTGAGGCTGCACTGCCACCTGGTGCGGTCTGAAGCGCTCACAGCCTCTGCCCAGCGCCGCCTTTGCCTTGTTTTTTATTTTAAAGGCACCACCGAAGTACAACAATGCTGTAAACCCGCTGGCTGTTGGGTTTGGTTGCGTAAACAGATAGGAATATGACAGCACGCGGCTCCGGGAATCAGAAGCAGCTGAGCAATGGTGACAGCCATTCCCCCTCCATCTGTCACAGCGGGAAGACGGTGTCAGCTGCCAGGACAGAGTTACTGCAGGTTACTGCCAACTACTGCAGCTGACTCTGTTGTGTCACCAGGTGAGCCAGGCTTGGCAAAGGTGACTGTGTTTGTGCCTCCAAGCAACCTGCAAGGTCCCAGGTGGGTGTTAGCACAGCCACATGCTTCTCTCCAGCCAGGCCTTCCTCAACAAGGATCCCTGATTAACGAGGGAGAGTCTCATGCTCGAGATGAGGTGATGACAGGTAAGGGCAAAAAGCTTAAAGAACAACTCACTTCCCATTGCTTCCCAGGGTCTCGCTGTATCCACTCCTCTGAAACCAGGGGCCTGGAAGCACCCAATGTCCTACAACCACAGAACTGCTCAGATGGGAAGGAACCTTTTGAGATCATCCAGTCCAATCCCCTTTCCAAGAGTCACCTGGAGCAGGTGGCACAGGAGCGCGTCCAGGTGTGTTTTGACTGTCTCCAGAGAGGAAGAATCCAGGACCTCCCTGGGCAGCTGCTCCAGAGCTCTGCCACCCTCCATGTAAAGAAGTTCTTACTCCTGTCAAGGTGGAACTTGTGTTTTAGTTTATGGCCATTGCTCCTTGTGCAACCGCTGTAAAGAGCCATGCACCATCCTCTTGGCGCCGACGTTTGAGATATTTATATGCATTCACGAGATGCCCTCTCAGTCTTCTCTTCTCCATGCCCAGCTCCCGCAGTCTCTCCTCATACGAGGTGCTCCAGACCGCTCATCATCTCCGCAGCGTCCGCCGGACTCTCCCCGGTAGCGCCTGGTCTCCCTTGCACTGAAGATCCCACACCTGGACAGAGCGCTCCAGATGTGCCTCGTTAGGGCTGAGCAGAGCGACGTAAACCCCTGCGACTCCCGTGCCGAGCTCAGCCGGGGCCCCTTGCAGTGTTCACACCCTCGGTGACCGGAGCGTCCCCGCCGCACCGGGCGCTGCCGCGGGAACTACAGCTCCCATGGTGCCGCGGGGCCGGGCGGAAGCGGGCCGCGCCGGCGGAGCGGGGCCGCGCCGAGCCCATGGCCGCGCTCAAGTACGCGGGGCTGGAGGACACGGACAGCGAGGAGGAGCTGCCGCCGGGCTGGGAGGAGCGCACCACCAAGGACGGCTGGGTTTACTACGCCAAGTAAGGGCGGGAGCGGGGCGAGCCCGCCGGCAGCGCTCCGACCGCCCCGGGGCAGCGTCCGCGGAGCCGCCCCTGAGCGCGGGTGCTCACGGACGAGCCGCGGGAGCGGGGTGCGGGTGGCGCGGGGTCTGTGTGCGGTGCCCGCCCGGCTCCGGGGAGCGCTGGGCTGGGTGTGCGGCTCCGAAGGCTCTGACAGCCACAGCCGCCCCTGCGGAGCCGCAGGTGCCGAGCCGCCGCCACCTGCCCCACGTGGGAATGATGCTGGAGCCGCTCGTGGGAGCTGTTCCAGCGCGCCTCAGGGCTCCGTGGGCGATTTCTGTGCGTTCTGGTTGAGCCTTACACAATATTGCAGATGGGTCAGTTTTCTTCTTTGTGGGAACAGAGGAGAAACCGGTCGGATGAAGTTAAACTGTGCACGCTGTTCCTCAGCTCTTCAGTACACCTTGGCCAAGAGATAAAGAATCGCATTTAGCACCTTCTGCCCGTGCCACTGGACGTGATTCCATCCTCCCAGGTTACAAAGGGGATGTGCTGCAGGATGAACTAACTCGATAAAATATGTATTTATACACTCTCTCCTCTCCTGCGGTTTCTGTAGCCATGCTGATCCCCTTCTGTATGTTTAAAACTACAAGAGTTATTCTCTTCCACAAGAGAGTAGAAAAGTATGGGTCAATCTCACCCATGGTGTGTTTGCCTCGTCCTCCCAAGTTCTGCTCTTTTAAACACTGCAGTTTCTCTCTAGGTGTTTGTTTTTCTCAGGTCAATTGCCTGTATATTTCCTTTGACTTGAAAAGCTCTTTCAGGAAGGAATCACTTGGTGAAAATAACAAACCTATGAAATAACAAGGTATTACTGAGTATAATTGTTGCACAGTCAGTTCAACAGGTCAGTTTCTGAACTCTTGTCAAACTGGGCTGGTTCAGTTTAATGACATAACATGAATATATCTTTACTGTCTGAAAATCTTGCCCAGTGTGTCTAAAAATATATTGGATGTGGTGTTGCACTGTTGCTGCCTTTAATGAGATACTCTATATGTGTGATACTTCTGCATATTCTGGGAATTTACTTTAAACCTCATCACCAATATGAACTTTTAGCTGGAATAAGATTATATTGGTTTAAGGCTTTTAAAGGTGTTTATGATGAGTTAGGTGTGCACAGAAGTGGACAGTAGTTGTGTGTCAGGCTGCTGTAATTTGGTTAAATATCTCCTATTTTCAGGTCACACAGGTGCACCTGTTTAGTCTCAGCTCCCTGGCTGTGATCTCTGTAATACCATGTGCTGTCACTGTGGGGTTGCTGTAAGAAGGAAATGTTGCTTATGTTCTATGTAAATCACTGTTGGGCCTGTAGGTCATTTGTTTATTTATTGCTGTTGTCACTCTTTATTTAATACTTGGGCAGGTATCCATTTGGACATTCAATTAATCCCTGCTGATGCTTAAAACTTGGTTGTTATTTGAAAACACTCAATGAAAGATGAGATTTTGATGTCCAACCCAGGTTCAGCATTTTGGTTATTTTAAGACCCTGTTTATGTGCACATGAGTTTGCTTATTAATTTATAGTGCAGAAAATGTTATGATGGAATATTTCAATTCTGTTAGTGGTGGAAATGAATAAAGTCTCTGAATTGGAAGAAAAGACGGGATACCATTGTTATGTGTATTAAATAAATATCCTGCTAGTCAAGGCCTGTGGATAAACTTGTCTCTCCAAAGCTACAGTTGCTCATGTAGAAATCCAACTTACTTATGTTATACTCCACAAATCAATATTGTTAGGCAGGAGAAAGGTGCTTTTATAATTTGCAGACTTTCTGGTATTGTTACTACTAGTTGGTGATAAATTCTTTTCTTGCTTCTTTCTTCCTTACTCCTGCCAAGGATCATCATCTTTTTGGGGTGTTTTCTGGGTCTGTTAATGTTATCTTTAAATGAGTTTTTGGGTTTTTTTTTCTTCTCATAAGCAAGAAGACTTGGATTGGAAGTCAAACATTTATTTGAATTTTTACAGAGTCCTGTGCTCTCTGGTTAATTACTTTCAGAACTGTGGCAGTATTTTGGGTTACATCAGAAAGATTATTGGGCAATTTTTAAAAATCTTACTTTTTCTTTTCTTGCAGCCACCTAGAAGAAAAAACACAGTGGGAACATCCTAAGTCTGGGAAGAGGAAACGTGTTGCAGGAGGTTTGTGTTAAGCTTTTGTAATGAACTGACATTATATTACAAACACCTGGTTCCTGCACAAACTCTGATCTCATTTTGATCTCCTAGATGTCACTGATTCTGAGCTTGCAGAATGTGGCTGATTTCTGTGGGGTTTTACCTCTGTGACTGTGTCTTTGTAGAGTGATCACTTTGCAGTTTTATGGCTTTCCTGTATTGCTCCATAAAGCCAAAGTACTAATTCCAGGTTACAGAGTTTGTTTTAGTGTGGCTTTTAAAGCACAGAGTCAAAAGCTGGAGTTCTCTCTTTTCCTGGTGTCCATCAGATAATATTTATAGTTGGATTATATTCTTCAAAGAATGTATTTCATCAAGGAGTATCCCTGGCACGGAAGGAAGCCTCATTAGTTTTCTTTTTACCTCTTTCCCCCAACCCAGTTGAATATTTGTGCCAGAACAGAAGGCAGACAGTGTTGCAGGACATTTCCAGAGGAAAATGACTTCTCAAGGACCTTGGATCAATGCCTTAAATCACATTTCCCCAGAAGCTTCTGTACCTGGGGGCCCTGCACTGTTGGCAAGCCATGTTTCTTTTGGCATTGGTAGTCTGACTATAAGTGAAATATTTTCAGTAAATCTTACTTTCAGCTGAAAATAGAAATACGGTGAATGCCATCTGTTAGGTACTTCTGTAGGATCTTTTATGTAAGAATTTCTTACGTAAAGATGTGTCATTTTTCTTCTGTTTATCCTTCCAGCTTCATTGAATCATTGAGGTTTGATTTATTCTATCTCATGCCCACTTGAGGGCTCTGATCTTTCAGCTTTTGGTATGTGCTACACATAACTTTTCCTACATGGTTTTGCTGTTTATTTTATCAGGGATACGTACTGAACTGTAAGTAGTACAGATGTGTGTGTGCTTGGAAACATGATTGCATTTTGTTGGCTTTTTTTTGTGCTATAGCATGAAATTATTTTTGTGCTGTAACATGAAAAGATTTTTTTAGACTGTTTTTATGCTTGATCTGCCAGTCATTGCACTTGTAGCAGATCTTCTGTGTATTGCACTTCTGTGAGAGAGCAATTGTGTGTGATTAGGGAAGCAATCCTTCTTTCAAGTTTTGATATTCAAGGGCAGCAGGTAGCTGCACCACCTACAGAAATAATGTAGAATTTTGTCTCATCAGTCTGGGAAATCACTTAAACTTCTCATTGAAGAGTATTCTAATGCCTGAAAATATAGTTAATGTTTTATGTGTTTTCTAGATCTGCCATATGGATGGGAGCAGGAGACTGATGAAAATGGACAAGTCTATTTTGTAGAGTAAGTATCTCAAATTGTGGAGGATGTTGAAGGAGGACAGCTGGGTTACATGCTGAGTAGCCTTTTGAGTTATGATGCTGTGACAATATCAGCTGGAGAGACAAAAAGATTAATAAATGCAGCTTCAGAATCCAAATGCAGATATTGCAGTGTCTTTCAAGGACAAGTATGGGGTCCTTTTATAGACTTGCTAAGATCTTCCTAATATAACAAAAGGTTTTTTTTTTTTTATTCCTTTTCCCTGACAGAATTCTGTCTTTTATGTCAGGGGTTCATGTGAAGGTCAGAGTGGGTTATGAAGTATGTAAATACGATTATTAATGGATGTTGTCACAACTAGGAAAAAAGTTTGATTAAATAATGTGATTGGGATGATTTTAACCAAACAGAAAAAAAAAAATTGGTTTTTGGGAATCTAAATATTCCACTGGAATTGTACACAGCAGTGGTTGAAATACATTTAAAATCTAAATGCAGAGAACAGAAGGGTTCAAACAGTTGAATTTTTGTGTTCCTTTGCAGCCACATAAACAAAAGGACTACCTACCTTGACCCAAGACTGGCCTTTACAGTAGAAGATAATCCAGTAAAACCTACTACTAGACAAAAATATGATGGGAACAGTACTGCAATGGAAATTCTCCAGGGTCGTGACTTGAGTGGGAAAGTGGTTATAATCACAGGAGCCAATTCAGGAATAGGTAGGTTAACATTGCACGTAAGGTAAAATATGGCAAACTATGTTACAGGCTACTTGCTTGTTTAATATCTCTGTATTTTTGGTTTTCAAACTTGATTTGTACTTTTTTCATATAAAACCCCTAGCTAGAAAGGTGGTTTTTTTTAAAGAGTGTGGAGAATTTGGAGCTAGCAGGAGAGCTACAGGAAAGACATCAAGTGCTGAAACAATTAATTTTTGTCTAGAAAAATAAATAAGGAGGCATTTTACATTATGTAAATACATAAAGGATGGCTGTGAAAGAGAAGGGAATTTTATGATCTTGGTGACTAGGACAAGGAGTGAGGTTTGTATGGCTGCAGGGCAGTTCAGGTAAAGTATTCAGAAAAACTTCTAATGCCAGCAAGTAAACTCAGGTAAAGATTTTCCCAGGAGGCTGTGGAATTTTTGTCTCTGAACGTACTTTCAAGTGAATTTGATGATGAACTTGTGTCAGGATGTTTTACTCAGTGCTCCTTTAGTTCAAAGAAATACAATTTATGACCTTTAGTAATCCTTGTTAGTTGTATTGTCTCACAGGTTCATAAATCTCTTCAGACACCCAGCTTATTTAGATACCTGTTAAATATTACTGCTTCTATAGTGGGTGAGTGAGAGATTCAGATAACTGCTGATCTTTTGTTGCCTTTTGTTGTTTGCATTTTCTTTATCATGGGATTATGTCAATATTGAAGGAGTCCTTAAGCAAATTATTTGGTGGTTTTTATTTTAGTTCAGAATTTTGACTTAAATGCATTTTTGAGGACATTGGAAAACCTTGAAGACGTTCTGGAAAATGGGCTAATAGCAGGACTTACCACTCTGAGTTTCCTTGGGTTTTATTTCTTAATTATTTAAGGGAGTGTTATTGCACAGGAGTCACATGAAGAATTTAGAGCTTTACTGTGCCTTGCAGTTTAGGCCTTAACAGCCCCTCCTGCTGTCACTGCCTGATGTGCTGCTGCAGACTGGCACTGCAGTTGGGCCAGCAGGTGTTGTACTTACCTGTCTCAATGAATTTGTGCTTTCTAATGAGGTTTATGTTCCAAATTCTTGGTACAGCATTTCTCTACATTGCATCCAGCAGTACAGTTTGCTTTGTATGCAACTGTGCAGTCTCTGAACATTTAAAGAGTTACCTGGAATCAAAGGGATTTGCCTTCAGCAGGAGCAGAGCTGCCATTGCTGAATGAGTGGGAGGTGTTTCAAATATGGCAAAAGATTAATTCAATATATATTATGGTTTTGTGAAGATTTTTTTTTAATGTTTCTCCCTTAGTTTATAATCTGGATTGGTCACAAGTAATCAATCTTGAAATATTTTTTGCTCTGATTTAGTCCATAAATATGAAAGTAGCAAATTTGTGATTCAGATGGTGTTATGGCCTATTTAACCCAAAACTCTTGCATATCATGTTGCATTTAATGCTGCTTTAGTCCTATGCAGTGTCTGATGTTTCTTACCAGTTGCCATGGAGCATAAATTAATTAGCTGGTTCAAGGGGACTCTTACCAGTTTTGGAGCTTATTTTGCAGTTATTTTAGGATTTCAGTGCTGTCTTCCACTTGGTGTTGTAGATACTTATTTTAAATTTTCTGTGTATGTTAGAGGTAGTATTTTGTACCCTGAGTATTTTGAGGAGTGAACAATTCCTGTGATTTCAGAACAGCAAAATGTTTTCTTTTAGAGGTAAGTGTAAATAATTTGAGGGAAATACTGTTCTCCATTAAGTGGAAAGAGATACAAAAATAATGTATTACTTGCTGAGCATTTGTTTGTACTCAATAATGCAAGGAAAAAACCCTTTGACTGCTGTCCAAATGAGTTTCAGTGGTATATTTGAAAATAACTAACTATGGTGTCTGTCCATTTGCTGAGAAACGTTTCACTTCAGGATGGGTAGAACAAAGATCAAGCTGTAACTTGATAGACTGAAGTCAGAAAAATGCATTTTCAATTACTGCATGGCTGGATGCTCAAGATAAAGTTTGGAAAATGCTGAGAATCCCTTGAAAGATGGATGAACATATAAGTAATGTTTTTATTCATCCATATACTCTGCTTTAAGATAGCAATGTTAAAAACAGATCAGCAAAGATGGAATGATATCTTAATTCACTTTATTTGTGAATCTAATACAGGGACTTCTGTGTAGCTTGTCAGAAGCATTTTTTCCCTTAGAGTTGAAAAATCTCTTCAACTTCTGAAAAATAGAGATGCTTGCTTAGTTACTGAGGGAATACTTTGGATGACTTCAGCAGTTTTAGGGTTTTAGTGGTGTCACACATTCCCTCATTGCCATTAACTTAGCAAGTCTGTAAATAGGGACACTACAGGGTCTGCCCTGTGCTGGTGCTTTTCATTGCTGATTAGGAAAGTGGTCTTAAGAGTCTCCTAGATTATACACTCACTTTCTTAACTTAATCCTTAAAATTGCTCTGGGTAGTGTGAGGGGAAAAACTACTAAAAAATTACATTTATAAGCACTTGATTATTTTTGATTAGCAACTTGGAAGAGGTTAACAAATGACGCATGTACTTAAAATACAAAGGGGTCCTAGCAGCTCAGGAGTTGTTAGCGAAATATTTTCTTTTTTATTGAGAAGCTTTTTCTTCTGACAGTGTAGTCCAAATATTCTTTAGAGTTTCATTTCTCATCAATTTTTTTAAGCTCAACCAAAATTTTAGTCTGAATATCACATTAGAAAGTTGAGGTAACTTCTGGTCCCAGCAAAGCAGGTGGATTAAAAAGAGGTAGGACAGATTTGCTGAACAGTTCAGTGCTGTGCAGTCAGCCCTGGTTTTAAAAGCATATTGTTCTCTGTACATTTAAACATGGATGGTGTAAATTGTCAGTTGGTTCTGTCAGAGTCAGTAGGACAATTCCAGGAATTGAAGGTGTGTGCAATTTTGAGTGTTGTTTTTCTGTGTAAGGGTCTCAACATGAGCTTACAGAGAAAGACCCTCCCCAGCTTGCTGCTGGTATGAGCTGATTCCTGCTCACCAGTGTTGCCAGTAGAGGTCTGTGTTGCTCTTTGAAAATACTGAACAAAAGCGACCTGGTGCTTAATGCTCTTCTTAGGAAATGCTCCTGTAATTCTGTTGTTTGTGTTCTTAATTATTACTGCTAGAATTGTAAATTCGTAAAAGTGTGTCAGCAGTTTAATTTTACAGAGATGTGGTATTTTCAACTGTATGTGTAAGCAATCTCAAATGATACCTTTTTTTAAAAAACCACTTTAACTTGGTTTTAGTATCAAGAGAGCTAGTTGTGTAGCTAATATGATTTTCTGACTTACATAAAAATTGCTGTCTGTTTTTAAGGATCACCTGTGACCTGTCTGACCATGGGACCACGATGTGTTCTGGTTTCTGTGTCAGGTGCAGTTGCATCTAACCCAGTGACTGTGGAGTATGTCTGAGTGGTGAAGTGTTGCAGAATATAATGGAAGGGCAGAATGGGTCTGTTCTGTCCAGGCAGGCAGATCCCACAAAGTAGGATGTTTCTTAATGCTTTTCCAAGATTTTATCACAAAGCTGTATTGGTGATCACAACCAAGCAATTGCTCAAGCTGGGATTCTAATTTTTCTGCTTGATGAATATCAAAAGCTGTTCATTGCTTTTGTGAGGGATGCCCAAAAGAGCCAGATTAGGTTTTTCTTCAGAGGATGAAGAAAATAGAGAAGCCCCAGCCACAGTGTGGCTTGCTGTATTGCTTTCCTTGATAACATTTTAATGTTTTACATTGTTTCCTCAAAATAATTGTTGTTTAGTGTTTTGTTGGAATTCTCTTTTTTCCTGCAACTTTTACTTCTGTGCAATGGAGAAGCCTTAGCCAGGACAGAAGCTGTGGATTAGGTATTAAATGAGTGCTTACAAGATCAGTCACTGCTCCAGTAAGATTTTTGGTGTTTATATACATTTGGTGTGAGAAGTTACCATGGTTCTTTTATTTCTTGTGCAGAAATTCAGGGTTAGCAACTTTTGTCATGGTGCAAAAGGCTGGGAAATGTGCTTATCATCTATCTCAATTAAACATCTGCTTTATGATTTAAAAATTTGTTTTCAATGTCTGGCCATTTAATTTTTATAAATGATAAAAGTTCTTCTGTTTTATTCTTGTCTCTTGTAAGTTTTTCCCTGATGACTCTCTGAGGAACCTGGTCTAGTGGAAGGTGTCCCTCTCCGTGGCAGGGAATTGCAAGTGGGTGACTTTAAGGTCCCTCCCAACCCAAACCTTTCTGTGATGATGTTTTACGTGAAAAGCCAGCTTGAAATAGTAAAAAAATGTTACTACAAAACTTGTGCATGTTAGATTGCAGCATTATCACTGGGGTTTTGAAACTCTAAAGTCTGGTTACAACTAAAAATTATTGGTGTGTATTATCAAAAGATGACATGTTCTACTGAAATGTCTTAGGGCAATTAGGTGATCACTAATGGAGTAATGACTATTTAAGCTACTACTTGTAAGAGAAGAAAAATTAAACTTTTAAAACTTACGTTTTGTGTGAAGACTCCTTAGGATCTCTAATAGATGCTGGCTACTTTTCACCACTGTGCCCTAAATCTGTGGGCAATGGAAAGATCAGAAAAGTATGATTAAAAAGAATATTTTTATTTCTGAAGGAATCAAAAATTGACTCCTCTGTACCTTCAGAGAAGAGAATTTTGTGAATATGGGGAGCTATTGTAGTTCAGAATTTACTGAGGTTATTTGTGGGTTACAGCATTTTTACTGAGGCTTCATCAGCCTTCAAAAAGAAGGTAACATTTGCTGAATCCTAATTAGACCAGTGAATGGTCTCATTTAAGTCAAACTCTGGTCATATGGGAGGAATTAAACAGACCCTTCACATATCACTGAGTACTTGATTTTATTAGTATTAGTCTGACTGTCTTAAATACAGACATTGTCTTTTGCTGTACTGCCTGGAGTTTGGTGGTCTGAGCCCCCAGATGTTTGTCAGCAAGGAATTATTCAGCTCTATTTTTGAGCTAGATTGCAAGTTTTCCTTGAAGAATGTGCACATTTTTCTTTGAAAGAACTGTTTATTTTCTAATTTCTCTCTTCAGTTTCCACATGAAATAGAGGTTTTGCAACTGGCAGGGCTTCTACAAAGGAGCTGCTCAGGGTAGCCTTTGTTTCAGATTCACTTTATGATTTCTTGTATGATTTTGGAGTTTCTCATACGCTGGAACACCTGAACTTTGTCAGCCTTGAAAAAGTCAGCTTGTTTTTGTTGGATGGTTTGTTTTGGGAAGAGGAAAACCTCTGAGAGAAAATACATCTGTCTGCTTTTGGTCCGTCTTGTTATTTTTCTCATTCTATTCATATGATGATTTTAAGATTTCTTAGTGAAAACTTCTTTTTTTATATGGCTTATTATGATGAAAAAAGAGCAAGGTGTTTGCTTTCTAGTAATTGTTATTTGCATCTTGTTTCTTACAAGAGCAGAAAAAAAGATGTGAGCTGGAGCAGCAAACTCGTGACAATGCCTCTTGAATGGCTTTTTCCCCAGTTCAGTGAAAGGAGTTTTTTTTCTGAACCAAAACTAATGTTCATAAATGCGTGAAATCCTGTGGATTAATGAAACTTCTGCCTGTTTTTATCAGGAGTTTCTGTACATGGCTCTGATGTAGCTCATTTGTGCACAGAGGAGGGAATGCTGGGGTTTTGCTAAGGGAATGCATCTCATGTTCTCAGTACAGAGCAGAACTTGTGCTGAAGGGACTGGTACAGCCTTTGCAAGGCTGGAGGTTTCCATGCTGCAAGTGTTTCCAGTGTGGAGAACTGGAATGGTGCTTATTTATGGAGGTTGGGCTTCAAAACTTGTTGTAAGGCAGACAGAAAGATCAGCAATATCTAACCTTGGATTATTTTTCTTGGTCAAGTCCTAGCTGTCCCTGAGAATGTTTTCATGGGCTACTTCTGTATTTATTGGGCTTTTAAAAGCATGGGAGAGCTGATCCTTGATGTATATTTTGATTTTCTGTGACTCTTAGGCTCTGAGTATCATGAATTATCTTACAGTGCATGAGTAGCAGTGCCATGTTGGTGCCTGTGTAGAAGTTTTGTTGTTTGCTTCTTACTTAAACTTACACTTAGCTGTTTTCTTTTTTTCCAGACATTTCCTTTGTGGAAGTCCAAACCTTTGTAGGAGGCATGAATTTTGTTGTAAACCAAACAGGTTGTTGAGGGAATGAGAGTATGATGCTTTTCCAGGAGAGCCTGGGTCTTGCAAGAAGTGTATTTTTGGCCAGAGTAGAGTATTGGGGTAACTGGTGTTGATAAATACAATTTATTGAGGGGAATGTGCCTCTGGGCACATAAACTTTTAACTCCTTCTGTTGTGGGATGTTTGTAGCTGTCAGTCAGGGATTAGTAGTGATGTAGTTTGAACAACTAAAAATCCACTTAAAGCTATTATTTTCAAAATTCAATTAATAGAAGAGGGATCTCTTAGAGAGCTGTATTTTTAAAATTTATGGTAGGTAATAGGGAGTGAGTTTTCCATGAGTGCCATCACTCTGTTTTAACTCTGGCTTAATATTGTGGAATATTAGTATTTCTCTGCTCTACATAAGGCTCCAACTGCTTACTTGTTACATACAGTAAATATTAAGAGGTCCCCTTGGACTTTCTGTAATTTATTTTTCTTATTGAGTAAGCTGAAAATGGTGTCAGATGTTCATACTGCTTTTTCATGTCCATTTTGATGAATCTATTTATTACTTGTGTAATGAGCAGTACACATGGTTGGTTAGCCAAGTTATTGAACTTCATCAACCTTGGCTGAAATTCACAATGCATGTGAAACTTGTTGTAACATGTAAGAAATTACATCTGGGCTAAAGGGTTCAATAATGATTACTGCTTGTAAAGGAGTATTTTCACAAAGGATGGGATTGAGCTGTGGGCCTCTGTTGTACTTTCAGGTATTTCTTTTACAGAGGAAAAACATTTGTAGAACAGGGATCCTTCCTAGGTGATACTTATTTCTTGTCTCCTCTCTAAGAGCTAGAAAGACTTTTCCAACTTGATTGCTTTTCTGTCTTTATTTAGTTTCACAAAGGTTTTTCTTATTATTTTATCCATACTTCATAGTCCAGAGGTAAAAAGACCTTTTGCATGATTCAGTTTGTCTTGCTGCAACATTGAGATTATTCTTTGCATCATTTTGTGTCTTCATGTTTTGAAAACTCATTGTGCTTCAAGAGTTGTTTGAATACATACATGTACATTTGTATTATTTTGGAATGCTTGCTAGATGTCAGAGAGGGAACAGGTTGCTAAATGCATTTTATTTTCTGATGACAGGATCTTCTGAAACATATAGGGACTTTTCCAGGTACTGACAACTCTAGTTACAGCCTGTAGATGTACATTAATGTGATGGTTTTGTCTTAGTAGCGTAAAATTTTTAATGACTACATCTATGCTAAGTGGATTCACAAGAAGGAAGGATTTCCTTCTTGTCCCTCTTATGCTTTCCATGTTTGATTGTGTCAAGGTGTTACAAGATCTTGAAACTCAAGTCTGAAACAGTAAATCCCTACCAAGAAGGGAGTCAAAGGAGACAGGTAAAAACCTGGGAAGATAAAGATCAAAATCCTGATTAAAAGGAGTTTTATCTCGAGAATTTGTGATGCCAGAATTTTGTCTGAATTAGAGAATAAGAATAGTACAGTGAGGAAGTAACTGATCTGGCACTCATCCTAAAGTGTACGATACACAGAGTTTTTTAAAACACAGTGCGTGATTTATGAAAATAAATTTGTCAAGTGTCACATTCTTTCAGGAATTCTCAAGGGAAGACCTTCAAAAACAAAAGTACCTTTGTCTTCGTTTTTTTTTATTAGTTAATGGTATTTGCAGTTTTTAGGTGACACATTAAACTCTTATGCCTTTCTCTAGTTTTTATTTTTCTTCTGTGAAGGGGAGATTTTGTTCTCCCTTTTCCATTTATTCTGTTGGCTTGTCATTTTAATATGTGAGGTCTCTGTAGCTGTATGTTCAGCTACATAACCTCAGTATTTTTGTTCCTGTAACATCCAGCTGGTTTTGATTTCTTGCTGTACTTCTACATCATGGATTTCAGTACTTCATCTGTTGCTTCAGAAAACTCCCTACAATCTGTCTTCAAATCTGAATAGTTTCATAGTTTCAATACACTTTGTTTCCTCTCCCTCAATTAATGATAGTTACCTTAGTCACTATCCTAAGTTCCTATGCATAGTTAATATCTTTTCTATTAAAAATACTGCTGAAGTTAGGTTTTCTGATTATTATACTTTCTTGATAGAAATAATACGTGTGAGAAAGGAGGTGTCACAGTTCAGTTCTGGATGTATTTATTGAAATTTTGTTCATGCACTGTGACTCAAGGTTTCAAACAACTTGTGTTGCTTTGCAATTTTTCATTTTTTCCCCAGGTTATATTGTCTTTGCAGAAGGTACATTTGGTGTCTCCTCATAATTCTTTACACAAGCAGCTTTAACGCAATGCATTCTCTAATTTGGTTTCCTTTGTTTTTACATGAAAATCCAAGTCATAAAACGTGGGGTGTTTGTGAGGAGGTTTGCTAATTCTCTCTCCTTCAGTTTGGTGTCACAACCAAATTGAAGTAAACACTATCACATTGTGCATTCAGAGATTCAGGAACTTGAGAGATTTGGGTCTGTTTCTCTCCTGCCCCTGGCAAGAATGAGCAGCACATCCTGCTTCTGCACATTTGCACATTGTAGATGTTGCTTGTGCTACTTAAGATTTTGATTTTAATAAGTGTGTTATTAGCCTTATTTTACTTATGGAGCAACATATGGATGCAGTAAATTATCTACATTACCTGGACAGATGATGGCCATGTCCATATTCCAGTTTAAAGCAGGAGTTGGATTGTTCTGTCACAAAATAAAATTAATATTCCTCTGAATGCTATTCTGTTTCTTCAGCAGAGGGAGTAATTAAGATATATTAAGAGTAGAAAATATGGCAACTAAAAAAGGAAGCTTTTTGAAGAAAGCCTTATTTGTTTGGGTCTGTGTCCAGCTGTGAGCAGATGCAGAGGGGTATAAACTTTCTCTTGCTTGAAGATTTTTAATTCTGATGGTAAAATTAGATTATTTTGTGCCTTGCCAAGTGAAGAGGAGTGCATGAAAACGTGCATGACCTATTTGGCAGCACACTTTTGGCACTTTTGGATGAAGATTGTGATCTGTGAGAAGGTGCCTTGCTGTGTCTGTTTCTGAATTGAATCTGTGGTCCAGGGAATAGAGCCTGAGACTTCTTGGTTCTGCTCTTTGCATCTGGCAGTTTAAACACTCACCTCTGGCAAAACAAAAAGTTGTGTGTCTAGAATGTAAGGCAGAGAGAGGCTTCATAATAGAGGAAAAAAACTTGGTATGGAGTGTGTAACTGTTACTGGTCCTTTTCTTTAGAGGATGGTTGTCACTGAGCTCTTGGGTGGGCTGCTGGTGTTCCAGCTGTTAGCAGATAGATTTTAAATGACTTCTAAAAAGATACAAATTAATTTTGGTGTGGGAGGATGCATGGCATGTTTTCATGCACTTCTTGAAGGTATGGCAAAGAGGTTTTTGAATTTTTTTTTTTGCCCATGGCTTTACATTGTAATTAATGACTCCTAATTCTTGCTTGTTTTCCATTCTCCTTGCTTTTGCGTACAGACACTTTTTGTTAATACTGTTCTTATTCTCCATCTTTTGTTTCAGAACTCCATCTCCTGCCTTACTTTGTATGTCGGAACCACATGATGGATCATTTGAGTTACATAACAGCTTCCCACCTCCCTCTTCCCTCCGTAGTTTAAAGCACTCCCAAAGGTTTGCCAGTTTTGAACTAGAGAGACCGATGAGCTGCGTCTTTCCTGTACTCAGGTCTTTCTGCAGGATCCTCAAATGACTCTTTCATTAAACTCTTCCTTTGCTGCCAAACTAAACAAATTGTCTTATCTCGTATGGCCCAAAGACAGAGGTGGATGGAAACTGCCAGAAATCAGGTTGTTGTTTTAAATTTCAGTCTGTTCCTTGCCCCCTGATACAAAATGTGAGCTCCTTAGAACAGGACCTGGCTCTGTATGTTTGATTCCCTAAGATAGCTCTTTTTTTGTAAGCTGAACTGGGAGCTTTTTAGGAAAGAACCTTGTTCTATTATTTATCTGAAAAATGTCTAGCGTGCATTTTAAAGTCTTTCACTGTTTGTGTAAATGATATAAATAAATATCAAGTTGGTTTTAAGAAAAAAATTGGTCCAGTTTATGTTGTAGCACTTTCTCTGTATCTTTACATAACACTGAGCATTTCTCATGAAATGACTTTGAGATTAAAGCTGGGGGGATCTAGCACTTTAGCTGACAGCACAGTATGTCTTTTAATTATTCTGCCTTGGATGAAGTATTCCTCTTTATTGAATTTACTTCTTTTATTAACATTGCACTGTTGTACTTGCCAAAAGGAGATACAAAACATGCAACTAATTTTTTTATTATGTTTAATTAGGGCTCAGCTCAGCAGTACAGAAACCTATGGTAGTGTTGGCTACAGAAGTGTACTTGAAAAGACACTGGACAATTTCTGGCTTTTTGTTCCATTTTCCTTTGGTGGGAAAAACTGATGCAAAGAGCAACTTTAGAAAGTGTTTGCCAACCCTGTTTCTCTGAACTTGGAACTGTTTTGGAAAAAAAAAAAAATCTGATTAAAAAAATCTGAGGAGAGACAAAGATAAATTTTAAATTCTCTGGGATTTTTCTGGTCACTTGTGTAAGAAGGTGTGTTAAACGTAGCAGCAATAAGGGAGGAAAAAAGCCCCGAAGTTTTGGAAACAGCTTTTAAATCTAGTTGATACTGAATTTCTGATCAGACTTATTTTCCATTAGAAATGCTGTGAATGCTGGCATTTCTACACAAACCCTTCAAGGGTGTGTGGACTGATAGAAACTGAAATCTCTTTGCTTCTGCTGGTGTTGGGTAAATCCTCATGGTTTGTGTGTGGGACTGGTGTGAGTTTTGTTGCCACCACCTCTCTTCAGCTCATCTCAGCTTTGCTGTTAAATAACGATGAAGCCACAGCAGCATGCACAAAAATGTTATTTATTTCCTTAATAATGTATTCAAGGACTGGTATTTATAAATAGACTGGCTTTATTTAAGCAAATAAACTAACAAGCTGGTCACAGTTGCTAAACCTTAAGGAATAATTACTACTGAGACATGGACTGCCCAAAATGTCACAGCAAATTTGACTGCTTGGACCTGATCTAGATTTCATCAACATTCTGGTTTGATGTTTACTTACACTATGGGCAGATTGGTTGTTTTCTGCTACTCCAGATTTCAGTTAAATGTTTAATTTGGAAGTGTTTATTTTGCAGTAAAAATAGAAGTAGTGTGTTAACATAACTGTAGTCTAACAAAATATTTTTTTCCGCTTATGAATATAAGCATTTGTAATTCTGAATAATTCAGGGTTTTTTCTAAAATAAAGAATGAGTCACACTAAAATAAGTTCTTATTTTAAGACAAAGTGCTATTTCAGGTTTCTTTTAAAATGTGTATAACTACTTGACTTGACTTGGTAGTAATGCCATTAAATATTCTTTGAGGTGGAAAGGTTGTTTTTGTTTAGAAATGTGAAGTTGTGTGTTGACTTGCTTCATATTCAGATGCCTGTCTGCCTTCATGGTATGTTATCTGCTACAATGGAAAACAAACTGTATGCAAACAGAAAAATAAACTCTTTAATAAATTCTCCTTAAACATTAAATGATAAAGCCAAATGATAATTTTGATGTGTTTTTTGAAATACGGTAATTGATTTGTGTTATGAAAACTGGCTGCCTTGCTTGCAAGAAGCCACGATGTCATTTTTAAAGACAGTCTAAAGAAAAGATGAACTTATTCTATGCTTGAAGAAATGCTGAGAATAAAAAGTTCAAACAGAATAATCCCTAGTTCCAGATGTGATGCTAAGCTTTGAATAGTTGTGTTAATTTCTGCAAAGTTGTTTTGTATTGATAAAATGCCATTGGCCAATAGACTTACACATACACTTTAAAAATATTCAGTAAAAATTTGTGTGGGATTTGGTAGGAACATGATCCTGCAATAGATAAAGAAAGGTGTAATGAAAACATGAAGGCTGAGAGGGGTTTTTTTGCCCCCCCCCTTTAAAGGAATCCATTTTATCTACACAGAGCTTTGGGATTGGTTGAAATCTGAACTCTTTTTGACTGTGATTTTTGATCACTGATGTACATGTAAAGCAAGGAGTAGGTATGAAAGATAGAAGTGGGATTTGACAGAAAATTCACTTATCTCTGATTCTCCTCCTCTTCCCTTCAGTTTAATCCCTGGCCACTGTTCCTCTATTCAGGCATGTTACAGGACCTGTTTGCATTTAGATTACTTGGGAAGTGATAAAAAAATCTTGATTGGGATGATCTCTGCAATTTGGTATAAAATTTCAGCGTTGGTTTTGTCTCCTCTTACGTTTCCATTAGGCTGTTTTAAGACAATCTAACTTAGCTGAAAACCACAGTTACTCTGAGTAGTATCTCTGTGTATTTTAGGGGCAGACATTTAGTGGTTGGTGGGGATTGCCTTGACACAACCAGAGCAAGGTCTTGCCTCAGGACATGAGAGGTAGCTTGGCCCTGGATTTAATGTGCTGCATTTTCACTCCAGGTCTCATTCCAGGCTGGAGCCCTTGGCTGTTATTCCAATGTTTATATTGGAAAGTGGCACCTCTCCACTGTGAAGGATCAGCAATGCATGTTTGGATCTGCTGAGAGACCTTTGGGTAGCTGGGATACTGCTCAGAGTTGGGTGAAACAGCTGAAAGGACTTGAGTCCCAGCTTCTTTCACGTCTGGTGTGAGGACATCATAGAGTTGGGTTGGTGGATGTCTTTGGGCAGTGAGCTGGAGCAGGTATCAGGTCTGATTGCAACCTCAGGGCTCTTAGTTGCTGCATATTTGTGATGTATGTGCCTGACATGGTCACTGTACTGGATTCTTGCTTGCTTGCAGCACCATCCGTCACAAATTCAGCTTCCTTACCCTCAAATGATGCATTTTAAATTTGTTACAGCAACAGGCAACAGATATTTATAATGCCATTAATTTAAGGGTGTTTTAAAATGTTTATTTAGTGTCACGCTCCCTTCAGAGGAAACAGAGTGTTTTGGGGTTTTGTCAGTGACAACAGCAGTGCACTTACTGTTAAGAATAACTTGGCCTTGCCCAAGGCAGTGTATTGCAAAAAAGTGTAAGGGCTGCATAATTTTGGGTTGGTTAGATGGAAAACAGAACCAATGCATTACTCACCCTGTTTCATTTGGGTTGGCTTTTTCTGTGCTTCATGACTCCAAGAAAAACACGTTTGTCCAATTTACACACAAAGGGAGAGGCAGGATCTATCTTTTGTATAACATCACGCTTTGCAATGAAAAATATCAGTCTGTGTCATTGCTATGTGCCTGCAAACACATGGGAACAAAGGCAACATTAGTATTCCATGGGAATTGCTCATTTTAAATTGAGTCTCTTAAAATATCTTAGTGCTTTAGTTGCTTGAAAACTTGCATTTGGAGCAAGTTGAATAATGCGTCTCTTAAGATTTTATCCTGAATATCCATACTGAAGCAGAGTGGATGTGGCCAAGCAATCCTTGGAATGTGGGGTGCTTTTTTGGCTCTGAAAGGTGTGAGCTTGTCAAGGATGTGATGTTTTGCATGTGCCTGTGCAAGCTCTGTTGGGTGTTGCACTCTGGACCCACCAGCACAAGCAGCAGCGATCCTGGTTGTGGAAGATTCTTCTCTAAATCACACCTCAGTGCTGCAGTATTTCAACCTGAAAAGAAGCTTACCCAGAATTCTTTATCACTTTATCTGTAGCACATTCTAATCTTCTTTATTCCTGTTCTCAGGATTGGTTGAATAAGATGAACTGATTCACTCTCACTAGTGTTTAGGTCTTCCAGGTTTGAAGAAATCCAAGTGATTTCTAGGACACAAGTATCTTTTTTATTTATATGTAGTTCTCTTCAGTCCCCAGAATCAGTTTGCTGAGATGCAGCAGTTGGGACGAGAGTGTATTTTGAGTTTTAAAGATGGTTTGTTGCAAGCAAACTCTGTAGGCTGTTACACTGAGAACTAAGCTGTTCAAAGAAAGATGACATTATTGTATTTCAAACGTGTTGTAAAGGACAGCTCCAAGGAAGGTATCCTGAAGTATTTGGGCAAAAGTAGAGAAGCTGAAGAAAATTTGCTATTTTCTAAAATGTTTTTGAATTTTTCTGTATGTTCAAACCTCCTTATATTTGAAATAAAAGAATGTTTTAAAACATGTAAAGGCCTGGTGCAAATTCTCTTTACAAAATGTCCCCAGTGATTGATGCAGTATATGCTGTCTGTTTAAAGAAGAAATCACTGAAATACTTTTCCACTCAGTGCATCCCTTTGTCTGTTTTATAGAGGAGGTTGCACCATTGGACAGAGCCCTGTTCTCCTGTGGTGTGTGTTGACACAGTGTAGCTGGCATTAATTGAGCGATTCTAAGTGCTTCTTAATTGACACCATTAGCTGAAAATCTGCACCAAAATTCAGCAGCAGGAGTCGCCTGCAGATAGCCAGGAATGTGAGGGTGTTGAACAATCATTGTAGAAGATGAAGAATGAAATTGAGTGCTAATTTCTGAGTCTTAACGAACAAATGCTGTAAGAAAGGGCTGAAGGGTTTTAAATGTCTCTAGCAAATCCCATGTGCTTGTAGCTCTCTTGTTAGTTCTGCTCCCAGTCCTTTAGGTTAGCTGGTGATGTAGGACTGTGCCATAATGTTTATCCTCATGTATGTCTTATTCTTAAAGAGGATTTTCACTTCTGAGTGTCGGATTAGAGCTCGTTCAGCCACAGCACCAGCAGCAAGAGTAGTTGATCTCAGCACAAACTTGAGATTTCCAGGGCAATTGCTTGAAATTATTATAAAACATTTGCTCAAAATAGTTTATTTAAATACTCCATACAATGCAGTGATTACTTTTCCAAAGTGGATGTTATTTAAGTATGTTATTCTCCTGTCACATTTTGGGGAAGAGTCTCTTTTATTCCTTGTAATTGGTTGTCCTTGATGGCCAAGCCTGTAATTCTGTGCTGTTTTTCTGGTGTAGTTTTCCCTACTTTTAAAACCCCCACAACTAGTGTATAACTTGTTGGCAGTGGGCTGTGCTGTCTCTTTTACCTGGATTAAATAGCTCTGCAATAGCCTAGTGCTGTGGTACAGGGAAGATTCACCCCTGGATGATATCACTTGTTTCTTAGAAAAGAAACAAATGTCATTGCTGTTAATGTCCCCTCACTGTGAAATGGCTGTGTCACTAAGTGGTGGCAGTCTCAGATTAAGTGAAGTATTAAGAAAATCCTTGCTTCTTTTGAAGTCCACAGAGTTTCTTTTGTGGGTAGAATTAAGGTAGCTCTGGTTCTTTAATTGTGCATGTTCCTTACATAGTTTTTTAGGCTTCTCTTTCTAGTAACCCTGCTGTGATTTTTTTCAAGGTTTTACTGTTTGGGTGTTTATGATCTTTGTGGTTTAACTTTGGTGCATGAAACCACATTCACTGTGGATTGTGATTCAGTGGTAGTTTTTATAGAGACGTAAGATTTTTATTTCTAGAGTTTAAATTGTTTTGTACTTTACTCAATCCACGTGTTAGGCTGAGGTTTTAAAATTTACTGTATATTGAAAATATAGCTGCATTTTGCTGAAGAACAAATGCTGCTGACAGACTTAGTTTAACACAGTGAATCTGACAGGAAATGTTTTCCACCCTGCTAGAAGCTTTTCCCCACCTGCCTAAGCTTTTTGATACTGGGGGAGGAAAGAAGCATTAATTGTTTCAGAAGAACCAGAGAGCTAAAGCTGTAAAAAGACTTGGATAGTGAGGTGCTTCCAAACTCCTCCTTCAGGTGTTCCAGTTAGAAGTTGCATGTGTATCTAACTGTCCTAAATAAAGTGCAGGAGTGTTTGTGAGTTAGTTTAAAATGTGTCTGATGGGGAGACATGTCAGCACTTCACCTGTGGCTGCATTCAAATGGAGGTTTTTCTACCACATGATTCCATGGACAGATCAGAACATGTCTGCCTGAGGGTGAGGAATCACTCTTTGAAGCTCAGAGAAGAGCAAGGACATCCTAAAGAGAAGTGCTTAACACTGATCTCCAAATTTGCAGGGAAGAGTCGAGATAGCATAAAATGAACTAAACTCACAGCATGTACTTGCTAGTTTATAATGAGCATCAAGTTATTAACTATAGGGGAGAATGGCATGGAATTTATTAATTTGCACAGTTTATTATTTTGCACAGTGTGACATAGGGTAGAGTTAGCAAAAAGTCATCACGCTTTGCTGAATAATCTGGCCACCAGCTCTAAATCTTTGTTTAACAATAGCAAAACTATTCCCAGGCATTCCAAGTAGTTTTTAATAGTACACTCAGCTAGTCCAAATAAGTATTCTTGTGCAAAACAAGAAGCATAACAGCTAGCTAATGGTACATCTTATATTAGTTACATGAAAAATTCTAGTTAAATATGCTTAAAGTGGAATTAGGAACAAGGGAAATCTTTGCATATGCTGTAGCTGAATTCATGTGCATGCAATGAATTATCCAGGTAATTAAAGTTGCTTGGTGCAGTGAATGGCTTTAAAGGAGATGCAGGAGAATTGCTTGGACTTAAATACCGTAAGTATGTAATTGCAGAAAATTGTATGAATTTGTCTTGGTGTGTGTTGTTCCTATAATGTAAGTTATGTTTTGTGCTGTAACTGGATTTTGTTGCTCCAGGATGTTTTGGAAGTGAGACAGCCCATCTTCATAGGCTTTTTGGTAAACAGTTTTTAGCAGGAAATAACAAACATGCTTTAAATGTCATAAAGCTAAAACAAACGTCTCTTCTCTTTGAATTCTTCACATACTCATATTGTTGGGCATTTCAGTTTGGGTCTTCCTTTCATAGTTTAGGCTTTTCTAATTGAACTCATTAAGCTGTGTTATGCCTCTTTCAGCTAGAAGGCAATTCCTGTCATTGGCACGGTTCTCCATGGAGATGGACACCCAGTGATAACATTAACTGCAACACAAATATGCAGTAGCTCATTCCTGGTAGAAACCCAGGTTCTGGCTCAGTTCTCTGCACTTCTTGGGCATTCTGCTCTTCCCAAAAGTCCTCGTCTCCTGTTGTAAATTCTTTCAGATTTTTTCCAATTAATTAAAGTTAATTTGGATCAACTTCGATACAGCTTTTCATTAGTGAATTGAGCAGGGAGACAACATTTTGTTCCCCTTGCCACAAGTGGTCTCAGACTGATGACTCTGAGGCCACCTGTGCATCTAAAGAGCCCTGAGCTCAGTTTTGGATACTCTGTCACTTCATGAAGTTGCCAGGCTCAGTGGCTCTGCAGTCTCTCCATGTGGCACATTGTTCACAGTCAAACAAGGAAAGAACATATCCAATCCTGCTCTGCTAAAAGGTGAGGACACTGCTGGGCAGAGTTGTTGAGTCTGTTTTTTGAAGATGTCATACCTGTTTTCTCAAAATATATACAATTATTATCCGAAAGACCTGATCAAACTGAGGTGTCCCTGTTTCTTCATGTGTGCTCTTAGAAGCTGAGTCCAGGTGACTGTCACATCCCCAGACTGCAGGTAGCCTAACTGCCCTGAAACGTGTGGCTCACGTTTCCAGGTAGTTCTATAGCTCTGTGTTGCTGCTGGGATCTGTTTCTGACCAGGACAATGTTTTATCCTAGGATTTGAAACTGCCAAGTCTCTTGCCCTGCACGGGGCCTGCGTTATCCTGGCCTGCAGAAGCCTGGCGCGAGGCAACGACGCCGCGCAGCGCATCCTCGGGGAATGGGTGAGTGGATGCATAGCCCAGCACGGAGCTGTGCCCTCCTAGACATCAAACCTCTGCAGTGCCAGCAGTTAAACACAGCTCTGCCATGCCAGAATCTCAGGAAAAAGTAATCTGTCTTGTCTGGTAGCAGCCTGCGCAGGTGCTGGTGCGTGGGTGATAGAGGTTTTTCATTCCTTATGATCGTGTTGGACGGCAAGGCTTGATGTGCTGTTATCCATGTTATTTATGGATGCTTTCTAAGGGAAAAAAATATGTCTGGAAGAGCCACTGAGGCTTCGTTCATAGAAAAGGACATTTCAGAACCAAAGTGAGTAACTATCCAAAGGAGGATGGACACAGTCCTCCAAAACAGCCACTCTTTTGCCCATAGTTGTTCTGCAGTGAGAGATTCAGAGGGTCATTTTTGTACTTTTCAAACGCAAAAATGTTTCTCGTTTTCTCTCTGAGTTCATTAGGCAGTGCTGCCCTGCTGCCGGGCTGTCTCAGTGCTTTTTTCCTTCTATTTTCTTCCCACTGTCTTTCATTTTTCTCCCATTTTTGTCACACAAACTCAAGCTTTTCAGACCTGTCTATTGCCTTGTTGCTCTTTGACTCCTAACTTGTCCTGATCCCTATTTTTTTTAAATTATCTTCTAAGACCCTTATTAAAATATATTCAGCTGTCCTAATTTATTCTTCCCACAATAATTTATTTGCTAGCAAGGATTGCAAGCTACTTTTGTTTGAGCTTGCTGGGACTGCTGACTTCCAGGAGAAAATGTGGTGATATCCCTACACTTAAATGAATAAAAGACCAATGGATCAGATTCTTGGGTTTTTATTTCTTTCCATCTAAAATTAGTGATGAGTGTTTTGCTTTTGTTTCCTGAGCTCTCAAAGTATTTCAACTGCTCCCAGATGCCATGGGAGAGCACTCAGTTGTATTAATATTTACACGTAAGTAGTCTAAAGTTAATGATACTATTTATTAATGCAAAACAAATGGTGCTTATTTACTGTATTTGCAGGTAAGTGATGCTTTAAATGTTGCTAATTTTTGTAACCACGAATTTCATGGAGAATGTCTTTGGATTGAGGCCTTTTTCTCTTGCCCAGATCATATGAATGATTTACAGTAAAGGGTTGGTTGGGGAAAATGTCTTCCTTGCTGCTTTCATGCCATTAAAGCTCTCTTTCTCTATTTTTTCCTTCTTATTTTTTTTTTAATTTATTTTTTTTAATTTCAATAGCATAGAATTCCAAGGGAATTCCAACAGAGGCCAGCATAGTGTCTGTTCTCTTTCAATAGGACTGGATTTGGTGATATTCTGCTTGAATTTGATGGTCCCAGCGAAATATGGCTGTTTATGTGGGTTTTATCTAACTAAAATTAGGCAGTGGTGAAAACCTTTTATTTGAAAAATATCCCATTACCCCCTTAATCCTAACCATATCTCTGAGCACTTTGAAGACAATGGGAGTTCAGAATACTTGTCTTAATACCTGTATTATCTCACCAAAAGTTAATGAGTTGTTAATTGAATGAAGAACATTGAAGGTCAAATTACTTCAGAAACACTACATTTATTTACTAACAGTTTTCAAATTCTAATTGTTCAGAAAAAGAGTCTCATCTATAAACTGGTAGCTGGAAAACCTTCAATGCATCTTTGTAATGGCTTTGTTGTTGTTTATTGAGAGGGACTAATTAACTTTGATTATTGCACTAATATTATGGCACTTTGACAGTCCCTCAGATTTATGACTCTGGGAAAATAAACAAATGAAATGCAGGTGCTGGAGCAGAAAGAATAAGTTATTACTGAACTTTAATTACTTGGAGTGTGTAACCAGGAGAGAATTAGTTGATGAATTACAAGATGCTTAAAATTTACATCAAATTGTAAGCAATCTTGAGGAAAACAAACACAAAAACCTGCCCCAAAATCACTTACTGAAAACAAAGAGACAAAGATTAATTTGACTGATTTGCTTCTAATATTAAAATATGGATGCAAAATATTAATTTTTAGCTTATAGGTGTAACTACAGGAAGTTGTTAATTGAAAATCCTTTCCTGAAAATGAAAGCTTTTTAAAAAATATCAACAACCTCTGCATCTGATTCAGTTGAATTCTCAATGTGTAGCTGCAGCTGTTCTGCTAGAAAGAAGTTCAAAGCATGCACAGAATTTTGTCTCCTCTGTTCCTAGGCAAAGCAAAATTATTGAAAGGAAGTTGATTTACTTTTCAATTTGGAATCAATTTAAAGTAAAATACAGCTGGTTAGGCTGCAGCCTTACAAAGCCTCACGTTCATGGTACTCAGGTAGTATTTTCAGTAGCAATAGTGCTATCTACTTGTTTTATGTTTTCTTGTAAATCTTTGAGATTAAGTCTCTGAGCTGCCCTATTGAGTACAATGTTCCTCCAGTAATTTGAGGGGTAAAAATTTGATAAGTATGTTCCTATTCTTCAGCTGAGTTCCCAATCCTCTTTTAATTTGCATGAAATGTGCTCTTATAACGAAAAAACCCCAAACCATTGCCAAATGGAGTTCTAGTGTGTTTACCTGTCCTAAGTGTGGAGTTTTACTACTGTATTATAATATAATTGGTATTTCTAGAAAAACATGTATATTACCAAAAGCTGTGTGTACCCTGTGCTGACTTTCCTGTGGGACAGTGTCCTTTGGTACTCAAGGTTTACATGTTGGACACAGAATATTTCTTTTTCTATTCTTTGTTGATATAAAAGAGTTCCACATACTTTGCAAGAAGAGAAAATAATTAAAAGTGTGTAACAGAACAACTTATTTCAAATTTTGATACAGTTATCTAATTGATAGCCTGTATTAGCTAGAGCCTGAAATATATATGGCAAAAACTGTGATTTTTAAAACCCCAACCACCATCTCTGCCAAACCACAACAAAACAAACCAAACCCAAATGAAACCTAGTGTAATTCAGCATTTAAAAATAAAGTACATGGTACATAAAATAACAGTACTAAGGAAAACCACCCAGCTTAGTCCCTTAGTGAGTCTGTGCCATCCCTGTCTGGAATGCCACAGACTGAGTGCAAAAACACAGCTCTGCTCTGGGCCTGTTGTACTTCAAAATCAGTTGTTAGGCAAAAAAATGCAGTTTCAGTTTGCTTGTAGTGAAAGCTGAAAATCAAGTTTATAAAGACAAAATGGGACAGCTAAATGGCTCAGGAAAATCCAATTGTTAAGATTTAGAGAAAAAAGCAGAAACAATGGGAGAAAATAAGATTTTTTTTTCAGATTAGCTGCCATTATGTTTAAAAAGCAAATGCAAACTGATCTTAACTGGCTGTTGTAGACAAATCTAGAAAACTTTCTTTGCAACGATTTATGCTTGAAGAGCTGTTTTATAGGGGGAGCTTGAGCCATTTGAGTAGGGATTGCCCATATAAACTTGCTAATTACTTTGGTTAACTGACATTTGTTTGCAACCTGCAGTATTTCGGTTATTTTCTTTCTAAACTGCAGCAGAATTTTGCTAATATTGCAAATAAAGGGTAATTGCCTTGTGTAAAGCATTGTGACAAGCTTTAATGTGATTGGTCTGGCTGGTCTATCAAATATAATTTTTATGGAGGGGTATGGTTGATTATATTGGTGCAATCTAATGTTTATACACATGCATATATATATATAGACAGAAAAAGAAAGCGTATGTAAAGGCAGCAGATAAAAAGAGAGATCAGTATGGCTTTACATTTGATATCTTGAAAATGAGTGTTCATGCACGATGACGTTCAATATCAATTTAAAACTGTTTGATAATTTCTTGCTCGGAAAAGAGGAAATTAGAATTCTAGAGTTATGATTCATTTTAATCAGAAAGAAATTGTCAAACATAAATCTCTCCTTGAGTAGTGAAAAGGCCTGAAAGCAGCCAAGAAAAATATCAATACTTTGCAAAGGAGGAATGATTGTTCCAATTCGTAGCTTAATTGACTTTGAGGCTTAATGAAAAACACTACAGTGCTGTTTGTACACATAGTTGCTCTGACAAACATGGAAATCTATGCTCCAGGAAGAGAGGCTAGGTAATTTATTTTACATTATTATTGATATAATTTTCTAATTGAGTATGAGCAGAATGTTTGGATAAGACTGCGTAGCTCCAGATGTTAGTGATATTCTCAAGAAAATACTTAAGAGTATGAATGAGTAGAATATTTCATAAATCACAGCTTTTCTTGCCAAGAAACTCTCATTTATTTATTCCTGTCAAATAGTCTTTGAAGTAGATATTAAAAGATAAATTGTGAGTTTAATATTTCATAAAAAGTATTATGTTTCTTTGGTAATTATTCCTCAGTGTTAAACCTACAGCTACGTTAAAGATTAGATTAAACTGTAAAAAGAACATGTGGGTTTGCTTTTTAAGTAGAGACTCACAAGGTAGAGATGTGACAAGAGGAGAGAGAAAAGCTATGAAGAAAACCAACAAAACAAACGTGACTCCTTGCTGTATTCCTTTCCCCTGAAGTATTCTGCACTGAAGGAGTGATTTATATTCTTGCTGATTAGGTAACTGAATGAAATTAAAACCTGATAAGTGAGTCTTTGTATTCCAGTTGTGATCCTGTGAAGTGCAGACAGACAAGAAGCAAACTGGGCTCATTTACCAGACCGTGGGCAGCAGTTTTCATGTGGTCACTGTGTGTGTTTCCCCCTCGAGGAAAGGGCTCTGATTTCCCACGTGGTGATTTGTCTCCACTGCTGTCCTTGGTTTAGATTTTTTTGTAAACCTCCTCATGGCTAGTGACAGGTTTTCATTTATTGGTAAAGCTGAAGACTGCCTAGAAGATGCTTTGGAGATGTAGTAAATACTGATTGAAACCACAGTCTGATAGTACATAATCAAAGGGTTTCAAAGTGATGCTAAATAAATGCTCTTAAAAATAATCCTCAAAATAGGAAATATTTCAGAATAAACTACAAGTGAAACACAGGAATTTCTGTGAGAATATTATTTCCAATATTCTGTTATTCTTTTGTAATAAAAATTGTCTAATTTCAAAGCAGAGTATCCTAAACTATGTATTGCTGGCTCACATGCCATGTAATATACAGTTAGAAAGGCCTGCAATATATGGACGTATTTAATTTTCCAGTGCTTGAGCAGTGTCCATGCTGAAGAATCAAGTTAAAGGTAGTTATGCAAACCTTGCTGTGGGGAAAAGGCCTTGAAGGACAGGGCAGTATCTTGTATTAAATGAACTGGTAATACAGTAAAAAAAAAATACATCAACTTGTCTCACTTGCAGCTGTGGACACTCCAACTAAAGAATTATTGCCTCTGCTGAGTATAATGCCTGTTTTTGATTCTTAAGGGTGTAATCCAGATTTTTCTGAAATGAAGGAATCTTTTAATTAACTAATTGCATGCAATCAGACTGTATGTAACTCGTGGAGAATTAACAATATAAACATTGCCCAGTTCTGTTCCTAGCAACAACTCATTGGGACCAATATGAATGTATGAGCCAATTTTGGTCATAGTGTTTAAGAATTCAGTAAGTTTCTGAGAGTAATTTGCTCAGTTGAGAAACCTTAAGAGAGTGATGTGTGCTGCCAAGCTATTTTCCAAATACAGATGCTTAAAAATCCCCCCACATGAAGTTAAAAACATGGAACAGTATAATCAACATTTACATGGATGGATTGTTGAGGTATCTTTTTTTTTTTTTGTACACCATAAACATATGGCATGAATTTGATTTCATTACAGATGCTGAGAAAAGGGAAAGGCAAATATTTATATTACATTCATGTTTTACAGTAAAAACACTGTTCAGTTTGTTTATACAGTTCCACTGTTACAGTTTTTATGGTTAGTAATGAAACCGCTGTAAAACAGAGTCTGAATTATATAGCAGATGCGTTAAGCCCCTAACTTTCAGGGTTGGGCATCCTCCTGAATACTGATACCAGTTACTTGGAGCTGAGTGACTTGATGTGCTGGCTACAGCTGAACTGTTTCATACTTACATCTCCATCTGCAGTTAGCTCTGCACTGGCATGCTATGGATACATACAACTGACAGAGTTTTATTATTGATTACGATGGAGCAACCAGCCCAGGAGGGCAGCGTGCTCAGCGCTGGCTGCTGCTGCTGCAGGGACAGGGTTTCTTTCCATTGCTGCACTCACCAGCTTTCAACCCCCAAACCTGAGGTAGCTCTTGACCCTTGCCCAAATCCAGGAGCAAACCCTAAATCTGTTTGCACCCCAAACCACCCAGGTGTTTATGAATTCGTAACACTGTACACAGCTGAGCACTCCCATAGCTGTGAGGTTGCAAGGTTTTTAACATGGTAAGACAATTTGCCATGATTTCCTCCAGTAAAGAAAAAAGTTGTCTTTTGAGCTGACTTAATTACTTCTACTCTCATAATTCACCTTCCAATATCTGTTACACGTGTATTAAAAAAAATTCTAAAATGTAATTTTGAAAGAAGTCACAGTATTTTACTATTCCTTAATTTTTTCCTTCAGTCAGCAGAATTTTATACATAGAAATGTTGAAGTGATCTTTTTGGTAATTTGTTTCTTTAGCACAGCCCTGCTGTTCTTAATCTGGAAATGTGAGTCACAAAATCCCTACCATGCCTAAAGCTTTATAATAATACTACTTAAATGCAGTTTGAGCTTTTTAACCAAAAAAAAAAAAAAAAATTAAGACCTCCCCCCCCAGACAGTAACAGACCTCAGGATAACCCCTTTAAAAACTGCACTTCATGCTTGGTCCTCAATTAAAAGTCACTAGGAGACACTGTGTGCTCAAATATATCACCAACCTGTCTGAGGATTCTGTCTTTATAAAAAAGTACACTTTGTACATTGACTTGAGTATAGCTTATAGGATACAAAGTTTGGGTTTTCTGTGATAATTCATATATTTAATGTAACTTGGGTTTGGTCTTTTCTTGAACCTTTCTCAGAATGTTTTATAAAACTGTTTAATGTTGCTGACGTTGAAAACTTATTTACTGTAGTCCAGATAGATGTGTTCTTACATCAAGTGAGTTCTGCTGTCGCTGGATTTCTAGCTGTCAGTTCTGGGAGAGGAGGAATTAAAGTGTCTGGGTATATTTTTTTTTAACCATCTTCACAATTAATCTGATTGTAACATAAGCCTGTAATATATTCCATTAATGAAGAAGACAAGCTTAGCTTATGGTAAATACAGTACTAAGTGTTTATAGTGCATTTCATATTTTACATGATTCCCTTTATAATTCTGCTTATCTTTTCATTCTAATTCCCTAAAGGATGTATAAAAGAACCCCTAAAGAGAGTAATTACTGCTCTATTCCTTAACCAAGGCTCCTCTTGCAAAAAGAAATCTGAGCAGCTTTTTAAAGAAGGCAGTTTTAAATAAAAATGCAAATAAGCTGCTTTGTAACCACATTAATTACCCACCTAGCCTCTTATTACCGTGTTTGTATTGTTTGCAAACACTATTTACAGTGGTGTGGAAATTACCATTCCTGGGCTGGAGGAGCTGCTGGTGGTGGGTTGTGCTTTGGAACCAATTAGAGTGAACCCTGTCTGCAGCGGGGCTCGGGGGAGCTGGAATAGCCTTGCACTGTCAAACCGCGGCATTAACGGGGCTGTGCAGCACTGCCTTGTAATTATAGCACTGCTCCTCTTCTGCCTCTGCAATGGGGTTCATTCTCTGCATGTTAAAACTAAACAGGCTGCCTTGTCTCTCGCTAATGATTTAATGGGCACTCTGATAATTTTTTTTTTTTTTTGTGGACGTCCCGGTGAAATCTGGTGGGTCGTTTTTTGTCACCAGATCAGTTCTGTGCTTTAATTTTGTAGAAAGTAAACAAAAGACTCGTGCTTTTATGTTCAGGATCTCACACATTTCCATGTCATTGTTTTTTTTTTTCCACATTAATCCGTCATCTTTATTAGTTTATTTCATCATCAGAAGTGAACAGGATGGACTGTATGTTGGTGTTGCAAGCAGTGTTAGTGGGAAATAATTGTAGCTCTTCCAACACACTGAAGAAACAGAATGCTTCCTAACAAAACAGAGTCTGGTGAAGTGCAGTGCACACTTGTTGCTAACCTGGTGTGTGTTGTGTTGTCTTGGTTTTCTCTGTCATGATTCTAAAATGGGCCTTTACCCTAAAAATTGCCCTGAAATTAAAACAAAACCGAAGATGTGACTCAGCATTAGTGTTTTTGGACTTATAAATGTTTCCAGATCCCAAAGAATTTGATTTGATGGGTCATAGAGCCTGCAATCTGAAGAATCTGTTGTTTAAGATTTGTTTTCTCAAGCTTGTAACCAGTCTTTCAATATGGTAAATGAATCTTTTGAAGTACAGAAATATATTTTGGTTGAGCTTAGTGTGGGGAAGGAAAAGGTAGAGAGATTATTTTCTTCCTACTTGTGAATCTGCAGTGCTGTGACAGTGTGATAATGTTTAAAGGATTCTTGATTATAAACTCAAAAATCTTAAGGTCCTACTGTAACACTAAATATGGTAGAGAAGGAAAATAGTAACTCCAGGATGGTATAGTACAACTGCACAATTGTTATGCATTAAAAAGAAGGAAAGAAAGAACAAAAAGTGATTGCAGGATCACTTGCAGTTTTAACAGTGACAAGGGACTAATGTGAGGGCATCAAAAGAAGCACTGACTTGTTTCATGATCCACAATAGCTTATAAAACTGAAGATAATTATCAGGATTATATGACTACAGAGCAGCATAAGTGACATAAAACAAGCATTGCTGGAGTTCAACAGGAATGCAGGAGATGTCTTGAAAACAGACTTGCTGAGTAGACTGCTTAAAAAGTACTAATAATTTATGTGCTTGTCAATTATATTCATAATTGACATACTATAAAGCCAAAGCATCATACTTTTTGTTTAATTTACTGTCCTTTCTAGTTTCTCCTCATCCTTTAATTCCCTTTTATCTTAATAATCACCTTTGGAGGTGGTGTGCTAAACTTGTTCGTCCTCATGTTTCGTTTAGGGTCACTGAGACAGAGTGTTAACTTCAACAAGAACCTTTGCTTACCAAATAAAAGCATGGGATTAATGCAACAAAATGAGTACTTGGGGTAGTTTTTATTACTTTGTTTTTACTGGAGCCAGAGGAAATAGGCTTTGAACCAACTTTGCAGTCAGTGGGCAGAACTGGAGGAACTTCAAGCTCTGGGACGTCAGAGAACCCTTGAGAGTAGGTGGGAAAGAAAGTACAAGACCCAGTTCAGGGAAAATTTCAGTCTGGACGTGTATTCTGCTTTGGGTGCTGAGAGTTCTCAGGAGTTGTTACTCTGCTGTGGAGAAGAAGCAGCTCTGAAGTGGTGGTGACCCTCTCTGTGGCATTTATGTCTTGTGTGTTCAGGGAGCTTTAATATTTTCCTCAGTTATACCAGCTTATAAATTTTAGGAACTGCTCATTAATATAGTCATGTTTAACATGTTATGGCTACAAACAAAGACATGAATGTATGTACTCATTTCCAATTAATTTGTGTAATTATGTTTTATAATCTAGGTGTTTGCAAAGCAGAACATAGTACACCCCATTTACTGTCTGCTGTAGCTAATAAAAAATAATAGAATGAAATAAATCTTGAAACTAACTTTAATTGTAAGTATAGATTAGTTGTAAATTGTATCTTTGTTATGTTTATTTTTAATTCTGCAGTGTTGCAGGTTTGTAGAGCATCCCAATTAGTGTAGTTATTCACAGTAATGATGAGTTAATTGCTGTAAATGCTGAATGCTATTTCAGTGACAATTTAAATACAGTGCTGAGATACATTTTTAAAATGTAGGTCTAGAAGTAGAGGGAAAAAGGAAATGGTGGCAATAATGAGACTGGTTAGTTTTCTAAAGATTTTTTTCAGCATCCAAAGTGATAATCTAGATAAGATGATTAAAAATGCATGAAGAAGAAAGAAATATAACATCTAAGAATAAAATCTCACCATCTCAGCTAATACCATTATAAATATGGACACAAACAAGGTAAACCTGTGTATTTCACTATGACTTAAATATTAATTAAGAACGTTTGATTGAGCTCATCTGAAATTGATTTCTGTTCTTGCAATGCTTGTTTATGCTTTCCTGCCAAAGCCTGTCTGGCTTCACAGCTCATCTCGTGCAGGTTGGGAGCCCTCCTTGTCCATAGTGCTTCTCTGCTATCTAAGGCAGTGCGTGTTGTCGGGTTTGTCTCTGTGAATGTGTGTAAGGAGTAGAAAATGCCTCTAGCTTAAAAGAGGAGTGTTTTCCCTTCTGATGAACAGTAGTAAATCCTCCCACTTGGAAAGCTGTGGAGTATACCTGTGAGAAATGAGCTGATCCACAGTGTTTCCTTGAGCATGCACGCTGTAAGAGATATTAATAGCTTCCTTCAGCAGTGTCCCACTTAGAGGAACTTTGAAATGAAATATTTCATTCTGTCCTGGTTAAATTAACCTTACATTTTCCTCTGAAATAGCATGACTACCTAGAGAAAATTTGAAGCTTACTATATACATTCACACTGCAGGGGGGAAAATGGTATCAGGGTAGTGTTTATGCATTAAATATTTATTTTCCAATTCAGGGTTGGTTGTCTCTCAGTTGAGTGCAGATTTGGTAATGGAAACTGGTGCTATATACTTCTCTCTTGGATGATCTTCTTAAATAATCAGAGAAGTGTTAAAACTCCTTAAGATGGTTGTTGTGTCATAAGTGATTAGTTGGATTTTTGCATGCACAAGACTTTATAAAGCATCAGCAGAAATCTCTTTAAGTTCTAAGAATGGTGCAATAAGGGAAAAGCTCTTCCACTCTTTTGGGGGCACTTTTGGAGCCTTCTTCCTTCAGGAATTCACTAGAGGGAATAAAGCTGAGAACAATGCACAAACCTGAAAGTCACAGACATCCAAGTTCATCTGTTTGGTCCTGTTATGACAGAAATCATTACAAGTTTGATAGATTTATTTATAAAGACTTGCTTCAATATTTAAAGTACATCTATTCCAACATTCCTCATTTCAAGCTCGGTTGTGGATCAAGATGAAAGAAAAATTAAATTGTATATTGAAGAGCTGTTAATTGAACTGCACTGCATTTAGCAAGGGAGCATCAGCTTCAGGCAGTCAATACTACAGAGAATTTTTAATGTACTGTATCACTAGATTGTCAGTTTGTATTGGAGAATGCAAACAGACTGCTTCGACTGATGATAAAGCCCTGGAAACTTCTAAGTTGTTGAGGGGAGAAAATGTTATTTTGCTTTGATATATTGTGACAAAGTTGTTGATGGAAGCAGGAACAACATATTTTAGGTGAATATTATTTGAATATCAAATTCTGATTGCTAGGTATTCATTCTTTTAGTGGGTAAAGGCTGGGTACTGATTTTTCTTTATGGGAGAAAACCAAATTTCTCAGAACTCTTGGACGTGCACAAATGGTACTTTACAATTTGAGCAGCTCTGAAAGTCTCATTTAAAAATATTAGTTCTCTCCAGATATAATTCTAAAAAATACCATATCAAAAAGCTTTAGAAATGCTTTAGAAAAATGTTATCTCTTTTTCCTAAGGCAGTGTTAATTTCTTTTGTAGTTAATCTTTTGCACTGGAATTTAGTACATTTATAGTTAAAGATTCTTTTTAACAGCTAAATTATTTAAGCACGTCTTCTGGGGTAACATGGTCTGTTTGGTGTTAAGTATGAAATACTTTTTATTTCATTTTCTTCACTGATAAAAAGGAAATAACTAGAGGCATTTGTAGAACCAGAACAGATTTAGGACTGTGGTGTTAGATTAAAGATGTTCTATTCTAAGACATAGCTTGTTACAGTTGTCATACTTTGGGATAAAATTCTTCCTTTTGGTGTTCCTTACAGGGCTTAAAGTTCACCTTCAGAAAAAAACAAAGCAAGTCTGAAACTTGTTAATAATTTTTAGATGTCAGTCTGTAGTGTTTTCCATAAATGTGGTAGGTCTCAAGGAGCTGGTAAAGCTTAAGAATTCCATACATTGCCTTCTCTTGGAGCAGACAGGTCTCTCATAGAGGTTGGGTTTATTCTGCTTCATCTTGGTGCCTCTGTGGCATCTGAGTAGACTGGGAGTGGCTTTTTTTAACACTCAAATATTATGCAGTGGAAGAGAGTTTCCATTTATATAGAGGAAGAGTCTTCATTAGTATGAAAACATTAATGGCTTCAAAAGACCTCATTTCCCCATAGTACTGAAATCTCACCAAGCTGGTGCAAGTCTTGTGACTCCAAAACCAAAATAAAAGAGCAAAGTCCACTCTTTGTAAGTACCTGACTTTGCTTCATTAATCTGGGGTTCTACAGACAAACTTTGTGCAGAGCTGGTAGCTGTTTGGGGAGGTCAGAGGTATTTAAACAGATTTAATCCTGTAGCTGCTCTCCCTTGGTATCTCCCTAATGTTGCTAAAGTTAGAATGGATGTTGCTTACATGCTGTCAACTTACTGTTGCATTTTCCAAATTTTCCTCGTGGTTCCCCCTTAGTAGTCTTGGAATATTTCTCACCATGTGAAAAATTGCATAAAGGGACATACTGCATGTTCAAGAACCCTTTACATGACAGCTTGACAATCAGAGTAATTAAGATAATTCTCCAAAGCTCTGGTAAATGCCATACATCAGAGCTCAGCTTGAAATTGTGCAGAATTCTTCTTTTATTTTTATGTAGGTAAATCCTGTATTGTCTGTGTAGTGGGTAGTTGTCTGGTATGAGCCCCTGATTTTCAGAGCCATTGTAGGAGATTTAGTGTAGGATACATGGATAGATCCACGAATGTAGTTGGAAATTTAACAAAAAAAGTGCAATTGAGATGGCCAGGAACAGGCGGTCTCCACAATGGGTTTGTTTTATTGTTGGAGGAATGGAAACTTCCTTTCTGTGGAGCAAGGTTGAGTGGCTTCCCTGTGACTCTAAGGTAGTTAAAGTTTAAATGTTAATAAGCTTCAAGATGTGCATGCCTGTTTCCTTTTCATTTTTTTTTATTAGACTACCAGTTAATTTGTGCAAACTCCTCATCTCCAGGCAATCTGATTAAAAAATGGTATGTTTCCTGTTTCTTTATGCACTGTGTAGCTGCATGAGGCAATATCTTTAAAATGTAAAAAAGCCTACAAAATGCACAGTCTGATAACAACAACAAATCTAATCTAAAGTGACAACTGGGAGACTTTCCCAGACGTTTTTCTCTTTAATGTAACATGACTTTAAATTGATGCAGCCCCACAGTGATTGAAAAACTCTCAGAGCTTGTCTCCCATGATTACATTTCTGATCTGTACAACTTAATTTTTTAACTCGGTGAATCTCACTTTTGCGATCGAGCAGTTTGTCTCTCTTTTGAGAGGGAGAGTCTCATGGAGGCATAAGCAATGGAACAGTGATACTGTGAAAAGTCGTATTCCTGATAGTGATCCTGGCCAGAAACTTGGATTTGTTCTTTCTCTGACTGATCCAGAAGTCAGCTGGTGGGTAAGGCACTATGTTGAGTGCTGGTTTGTACTTCCACAGTGAATTTAGTGTTACATTAACAGAAATAAGGGCAGCCAAAATTTGGGTGTCTTCCCACCTCTCAAAACACCTTTGTTACAGCATTTTAAATCTGCTTAAGGTTCTTTATATCTTCAATTTTCTTTTTTAAATTTTATTTTATTTTTGAGTTTTATTACAGTGGGATATCTGTTATGCATTACCTTAAGCCAACAGACAAACATAAAACCCTGTTAGGGTTGCCAAGATGCTTCATTATGAAACAAGTCACTTCAGATTTAATAATGAATTGAAAGAGTATATTTTATAGAGAGAAGATATGAAGGATAAAATGACAATATTTTTAATCATTATTCCAATTTAAGTTGTAATAACTTCTGGGTTTCTTGTTATAATTTAGGTAATTGATTGTAAGACTTTAACAGATCTTACTGAGTGTAGAAGAAGTTCTTCTACTAAATAGTAGAAGAGGTATCTCTTTGCTCAAGAACACCTCTCATATTTTCCTGTCCCTACTCCAAGTCTCAGCCTCTGGGCCAGTGGGACAGCACAGTCAAGGCAGGTACTGGGGCTGTGTCTTCCCAGGTGGGGTGGGAATGAGGCACCTGCCATTAGGAATGTGGGCAAGGAATAGTGTCTGGAGCTGAAAGGAGTGGAGGAAGGTGGAGCAGGCAGCACATGGGAAAAGGACAACTTAGAAGGTCAAAACACTTGATACTGGCCACAGGTTTTGTTTTGAGTATAGATGGAAAACCAAGGATTGGTTTGTAACTTCCATAAATTGTTGAAAATTGCTTTTTTTTTGATAACCCTCATTTTATCCCAGCTTTCTGTTGATATATTTCTGGTTAAGAAGTACATAAATTCTCATTTACCTTTTCATTTACTTTTAAAAATGTGTAAAGATTGAAGAATGATATATGTATAGCAATATTTCATAATATGTATAACTGCTCCTGGGCCTGCTTTCTAGATCTGTGTGCAGGAAAAATGGTCATGTGTAAGAAGAAATGTCCTGTGGTCAGTTTTGTAGTACAAATTCTAAAAATCTGTTATTTATTTCTTTATTGCTTCTCTCAGAAGCAGAAAATGATGCCCATGGGTAGATGCAGTGGTTGGTTGATATCAGTTGGAAATAAAAAGAAATAAAAGCCTTTGAAATGTAGTAGCTGTGTTTTATATCAGTGATGCATCAAACTGTGTTGTACTTATGAGATTGTGCCTGACTTATGCCAGGTTAGAGCAGTTGGGGTTTCAGAAGACTGTGGATTCAATCCATAAAACAGTGGACAATATGCAGGACGGGCAATAGGCACAACAGATAAACTTTCTGAAGGAGGAAGCAGTGAGGTGAATGTTGTAGTCCTGAGGAATATTTCAGCTGCCTTGATTAAAGCTCTGGAGGTGCTGGAAGAAAAAGCAGAATAACAGTTTTATTAGAACATCAAATTTTTGGAATGGTGCAGTAGAATGTAAACCAGGTGAAAAATTAAGCTATCAATTTAAATCTAATATTGTCTTTTCCATAAAGTTTAGTAACCAAGCATTTTATTTGACTCTTTTGTTGCTTGAACAAAAAAAATGTATTATTTTTTGATCTGTGTTTTAGGGTATATCTTCTGATGATGATTTCAATCTTGATTTCAAATCCTTCTTTTAGTTTAGTTTGCAAATGAGAGCAGGTTGTTTCATTGGTGGAAAACCAATGAGGCTGTAATACTCAGAAAAGTAACATTCCTGAGAGTGAGCCTGGTCAGCAACCAGGATCCATCCAGGCACCATGACCTACTTGTAAGAGTATTGCTTAATAGTACATCTAAACTTAATTAATAGAGCCATCAGGACAGTGGTTATCCTGCCAAAATGGTCAAGTCCTGGGCCAGCATAAACATAGATCTGGAGACTCCCTGACAGGCATCCACAAACACCTGGGAATTATAGCCATGCAACCATATCAGAATGCACACGTGTATTATAAACTAGTCAAACTACTTCATCTGTTCATTTGTATAAATGTGGTGTCTATAAGTCCTAAGAAATTTGTTACCAAAAAAAGTCCAGTTGCGTTTGTAAGAAAGTAGCAAAAGCTTTGCCATCTGCAGAATGATTTTTCAGCATCACTACTTTTTTTTTCCCCTTAAGATAGATATGTTCTGCTGTATTTAATTTGTTTGAGAAATTAAACAATTCACTATTTAATTGGCTTTTTTTCCTCTGTGACTTCTGTTTTATTTTAAGCACTAGCTGTTCTCTTCATGGTGCCAGTTTGTGAAAGGTCCATTTTGGTGTGGAAGAAGCTGGGGGATCAGCATTGCATTTCAAGTAGTTCAGGCATGTCTTTGGTGTCTGATTCAAATCATGTCCAGTCAGTTCTTCAGTCACTGGATTGGACTCATGGAGTCCTATATGAAGTTGAAATGGATTTACTTTTCTTCATGTGCCAAATAACACTGGAATTACTTGCAATTTTCTTTCATTCTCTTTCCATGCCAACTTCTGGAGGAGGGATATGGTCAGGGAATATGAATAATTGTGATTTCTACCTTTATGCCTATGTCCCCCTCCAGCTGAAAAGAACCCCCTTAGCAGAGCTGGTTTTGGTGGTGAGTTGATGCAGATTCTTGCACACAGACTTTCTCCATCCTGTCTCTTGTCCTGTATCAGCAGCCTGTGGGGTTTGCATTTTGAGACCTCACCTAACCCATCTTTACCAAGGTGACTGTGGGTTTATCTGGATTCACCCTCCAGGATATTTTTAATTAGATATAAAGGAATGAATATATTACTTTAAATTATTTTGATGAAAGAATTCCTGCACGGTCATTAACAATGAGTTAAATGAGCTAAAACTTCCCTCTAGTTCCGTATCTTTTGATGAGGAGACAAAGCAGTTCTTTACATGATTAAGACTTGTGGTATCATGCCTGAAATGAGAAGCCATAATATATACTTTATAATTTGTGTGGCTTTTTTAACCCCTACATGACCACTCTTCTTTTTGTGCCTATTTTTACAGCTGGTTTTGTTACGTTTTCCTTTGCTTTGAGATGCTGACAAAAGTTAATATCTCTGTTTTTATTTTTCCTTTATTGCTAAGGGGGTTGTTTGATTCCTTAGGCACCTCAAAGGGAGTTGACATTGACAATTCCTGAGGCTCTTTAGAAACTTCAGATCTGGTTGGTTTGAGACACTGTAGACTCAATATGAATTTTTGATAGTGATGATTAAAACTTAGCAAGGTGTGTGAAAACATGTGGCAAACCTGAGGGCAACAAGATTACCCCTTCAGTCATTTGAAGTGTGCCAGTTCAGAAAGCTGATTTCCAGTAGCAATTTTACAGTATTTTACTGACATTACCATCTAGCAGCAGTTTGAACAGCGTATACAGAGAGCAGTTAGAGAAGCAATACAGGTTATTTGCTCTTGGAGAAAGATGATTATTCCAGTGAAAAAAGAAAGGGATTAAATTTTGTTGTTGATAGACCTCTTGGCTGAATCTCAGAATATATTATTCTATAGCAGCATGGTTTGAGTTGTTGACCTCTCCAGTATTTCTAATTGTTTCTGCTATAATACCTCCTCACAGAGTTTAGGCAGAAGAGCTCTCCTTGCCAAGTGTCAGCTGCCAAATAAAATTATCAGATAGTCTTTAATATCTTGAGACATTTTATAAGAAAAGTGTAATCATTTGCCTCATGGATTTTGATTTGTCTCCATTCTAACCTCGGCCTTGCAACAATAAAAAATTACTGCATATTGCAAGATTCAGAATTGTCTCAGAAAAGTTGCAGATGCATTCTTACATCCATCATTTTTGTGAATGGAAATTGATTCCTGTGTCTTGGAGCCCTGGACTCATCATGCATAGTTTTGAGTGGCTGTTTTGGAACACAAGCAGAATGACTGAGGTGGAATATTTGGGATCAGTGGGTTGTTGACATGGGGTATTTTCCTGTTGGCTTTAATTCAATCTTGAGCACAATAAAAGGCAGCATAATTGGCTTGAACTGTGGGTCTGAAGATGGCAGGTTATTTAAAATATTGGGTAATGCAAACTGGAACACTAATACCTTAAGAGTAGGAAAGGTGCATATTCTGCTAAATAAACTTCAGTAATTACTTTAGGGGGTTTTCCTCTGCAACATTGTAATTTTTCTAGTTTATATTCTTCACAGACTGCTGACCACAGTGACAGTTTTGCTGTTCTTGTATAAAATAACTCACACATGTGTGCACCTGGTCTTCATTACTGTTACATTGCATATATGGTGATGGCAGAATGGGAAATTTTCTTTTCTGATTTCTGCTGATGACGCCTTGTTTCAGGCACAGCTCTTTACAAATACATTGTTCATTAAGTGTCAGTATCCATTAAACAGAACTAACAGGCAAAAGGACTGTACAAAACACTCTCATCATTTTCATAACAAGAAAGTATTTATTATAAAAGACTAAAAAACCCCAGCACTCCTGCTTTAACTTTTTTGAACTGTTGACAGTATGAACATTCATATTTTACCTTATTAAGGCAAATATATTTGCAATAGCAAGGAATAAATATGCAAAATCCCTTTGAAAAATGTTATCCCTGTGTATAAAGTCAGAATAGGAACACTGAAAACTCCACTTCTGAAAAGTTAATCTTGGAAGTATAATTACAGGTGTGGTGATTGAAATCTATTTTTGGCTGAGCTCAGTTGCATCTTTTAGTGTGCTATGGCTAATTTGACCCACTGCATTTTAGAAAAATCTTTATTCTCACTGATTCTGGTTCTCTTGTAGACATTTTTGCCAGAAATGTGAGAAGTTACTTCCAAACCTCCAAGTCACTCATCTGTCTGCCAAACTGAAGTGGCAGGGAGGAGTTGCCTGGCTGGCTAAAGGCAGGGGAGTGTGGGCACCTCTTGTCCCTGGAGGGATGACCATAATGCCTGGATCCATAGGGGATCTCTGAGGTGAGCCCTGACTGCAGCACCAGGAGCTGGCAGGGCTTGGGCTGCAGCTTTTGACCAGTGCTGGGTTTGCTCTCTGTTCCATGCAGGGATGAGTGTGCTCAAGCCAGGATTTCTGTGTCTCCACGAGATGTCACTCTTTTGTTAGAAAAAAGTCTACCCAATGGCATGAATATCTGGAAATAAATTATATAACCCAAAAAGGTGAAATGCAGGAGTTTAAGGAAGAATATTCTTTAATGTCTTCAGTTGAATTATGTTCTGTTTAAGTAGGCACAATGGGCAAGGCATTAACATCACCATTTCCAGGTTTGTTAGTGTTCTACTTTTTCAAGCTGGAGGCACTGTAACAGGATTTAATTCGTTTAAAAGTCAGCAAATATTTGGGCTTGCAACATGGCAGCTGAGATGGATCAGTCGTTGTTGTAATCTTATTTAGAAAATTAGAAGATGCTTAAATATCTGTGTCGTGTAGCCTTGTGGAGAGGGGAGTGTGGAAGTCCCCAACGTCCCTCGGTCACGCTCCCCACTGATGTGGAGCAATAGTGACATCCTGTGGGAAAGGTTTAAAAGGGAGACAAACAAAAGCCTGCTCCTGGAATTGTCCTGGACCCTGCTTGGATTTGTCCATGTCATCTTTTTACATTTTGAAGGCAGCGTCTCAAGAGTCAAATAATATCCATTGACAACTGTGATTAGAACATCACAGCTTTCTGTGCTTTAATTTGCACTGTTTTGGGGTACTGAATTATTGATTTGCATTGCAGGAGTGCTCATGTTTTACTCTGATCAGAACCCCAAAATTTCGATTTTTTTAGATCTTTTAAGTTTTATCTTTTAGATAAAAGATTTAGATATTTTTAAATGCACTTCTATGATTGTATGGTTTCCTAATGTGCTAGGACATGTTGTACACACATTTCCTCTAAGACTAAAGATAACACGTAGGTTTTAGTATATCTTTAAATGGGATCCAAGTACTCAATTTAAATTATTTTTAAAATTATTGTTTAAATGAAAAGCTATGAGAAGAATAGTTCTTATTTTTTGGCCAAAAGTTTGTATATTACATTTAATAGAAATGTGAGCTCTGAACATGAAAACCTGGTTCTGACAACAGAAGTAGTGACAGAGATTCCAGTATTTGTAGCTAGATATAAAATTATATACTTGTACAACAAGATTGCAACAGAAATTAAAGGAATTGGAACAATGTTATTGGAATTATGTGACACTGGCGACAGAGTAGTCCAGGTGCTTCTAATTTCATCCCATAATCTTTATTAGCCTTTTTTAAAAAGCATGGATTTAAAAACTCTCTGATAGTTTGAAAAAGAGAAGTATTTACACCTTGCATTGTAATTCACTGCATGTCTTGCAAGAGGAAATATAAAACTAATATTTATGCACATTTTTTCCTGGTTTTAAAAATAGAGATGGATAAAATTGCAGCACTATCCCCGTGTGAAAGGATTATTTGCACATCTGTCTAAGGTTAGTACCTCCTGTGTGGTTATCAGCATCCTTCATTGTGCCTGCTGAAAAAGGGCCAGATGATGAGTGGCGCCTTGCAAGATTAACTTTGTATTGGTAGTCATTAAACAGTGGGAATTTCTACCAACTGGCAGTTTGGGATACTGGAAAAAAAGAGAAAAAACCTGAGGAAGGAGTGTTATAATGGCTGCACATACAGCATCTAGAATAGACTGGGGCTACTGGCAACAAGTGTGGTGGAACAGTTGGTGAGCAGATGTACAATAAATAACTTTCAGGAGGTAAACTGACACCTCTGATATCCAAAATTGTGCTCATCCAGGATTAACAAAACACTTGAAGTAGAGGTATTGCTCTGTTTTACAGCAAGTTCAGTCACTCCTGGAGGAAAGCACCCTTTGTGTTTTAGCTGAGGGATGAGTGAAGCCCAGGAGTGGCTGTGTCCTTCCTAACACTGCAGTGACACCAACAAAGCTAATTTAAACCAAATCTGCTAAATGTGGCTTAGCCATTTTTCTGGGGCGGCTTAAACATGTCATTAACTTCAAAGAGGTGAGGGGAGGATTCTTTGCACATGCATGTGAAGGACTATAAAAGTGATTGGCAGGCTGAAATTAAATTTTGAATATTTTTGTGTAATCACCGTTAATTTGGTTTTGCAAACCCATTCCTGGCAGATATCTGTGGAAAGCAGATGGCTAAGTTGTGTTGACTGGAAGCAGATTTTCAGATGCTTTTTACAGAAGCTCTCTATAATTGACTTGCTGGCAGATTAAGAGTTACTCATGAGATGTGTTTTGTTTTGCTCCTCTGTTTAAAAAGTATACTGTGTTATGCAGCTGCACTTAAATTTTTGAATCAGCAAATAAAATTACTTCTGGTGAGGATCCGTTTGGGAGCACAGAAATATTTGAGAAAGACTTGAAGATTGAGTAGCAGTAATGAGTCAAATCCTAAAGCTTCTGCTCAGATTTATGAAACATTTTTATTGAATTTTCTGTTCCAGCTGATAGAATTTCATTCTCAGAAGACTTCAACTATTTAACTGAATAAATGTGATCATTTTCATTATGCAACTCTGATCTTGTGTCTTTTGTTGTTCTGGATTATTTTATCAGACTGCTCTTTCTTTCGTGTATAACCCAGTTCAAACTAACCTTATCAATCAGAGTTGTATTTGATCACTTCTGCAGAAGGAAATGGAAAAGCTGAAATTTTCTGTTTTGTGACTGCTGGATTCAAGAGGAATTGGTCAGATGGAAATGTAACAGAAAAAATTGTTAGACAACAAGTACTGTCTCTGACTCTGGATGTCCTAAGCTTAAAACTTGTTTGAGTGTAGGAGAGTATCCCAAGGCAGTGTCCTATTTGTGTATTCTTCCTTAGGCATTAGAGAGTGAGAACTCTGCCTCTGTGAATATATGGGTTTAGTCTTTAATTATATATGATATATTTATTTTTGCCTCAGGATCTCTGTCACAGCTTGTGCAGGCAGGATTTAAAAATTCGAGGGACATCATGGCAGTGTGTGTTGTGGTAGGAAAGATGTGCTAGTAGCAGGAAGGGTGACTGTGAGGTCTAGTGAGGGCTTGTCTTACTCCCTCTGAAACATTTAAATTGGTCCTTATTGCAGCCAAATTTCTTCTTCCCCTATGACATGAATCGGCAAATACAGTATTAAAAGAATTGGTTTTCTTTTGGAGGATCACAGAATGTTTTGAATTTGTTTCTGATCCAAAGCTTTAACTTAAATTTAAATTTTAATCACGTTCAAAAGAAAAACCTTAGAAGAAAATGTTTGTTTAAAGCAAATTTAATTTTTGTTTTCTTTTGCGGTTCTTTCCTCCTTGTGGATAATTGTGGGATTATGTGTGCCAGGAAATATTCCTCCTGTCTTGTCGGAAACCTGTCAAAACTTCATAATAACATACTAAGTACTTGAAATAATATTAGTGTTTAGGAGAAAATGGGTCTGCCTATCTGTGCAGTGCAGTAATGGATGTGCACAGCTACAGCAAATACAGGGGTGTGGAGAAGAAAGTAATTTTAAGAAAGAAAACATACAAAGCCAAAAAAGCTTCTCATCCAGTGAATGCTAATGAGCTGGCTGCTTTTTGTGGTGAAAGGCATTAGTGTCTACTGGAGTTAGAGTGGGGGCCCAATAATTGCTCTGACTTCAGGGATGGAAATCTCAGAGCTCCTTGTGGCTGCATAGACGGGAGCTGGGTGGGACCCTGGTCTTCTGCAAATCTGCTGGTTGAGTTTCAAAGGTCGTCAGACTTTCAGTATATTCAGCTTGAATCTGTCAAGTACTTTTTGCTTTATTGTAGTTGACATTATTCTTTTAGAGGTTAACTTCAGTTTTATTGGATTATTTGTTATAAAAGATGATTTTAGATTTCAAAACTTCGTAAAATATGATTTTGTACACTGTTCCTGGCAGCCATTTAAATTAAAAGCTGAGGAGGTCTTGAAGGTCTAAGTTAAACATTTTTGCATTATTTTTAACTTAATTGGAAGTTGATATACTGTGTTTTTTGACCTGGTTGCTGCAGAATGCAACATTCTTTGGCAAATATTAACCACTGTGTGTGGTCTAAATAGATATTCAGCTAACATGGACCAAACCTTGCTCTGGTTAAAGATATCTCTTTCCACACATTTCCTAAGCTGTAATGAGTATTTTTATTAGTGTCTTCTCAAAACACCACAAAGCTCCAGTAAAAATAGAGCACAAATCCATTTGTACACAAAGCATTTAGCATGAAACCTTCATTTCAATTCTGTTCTTTATTGTAGTGAATGTTATATTGTTCATTTTCAAAGCAAAAGATTCAAAACTTTTAAAGTAATTTAGTTCATCCTGTTAGAGGTACTCATTATGGAAATCTTTCTTTTTTTGAGGATCAGTAAAATCATACAATCTTTACAAATATATTACCTTTATGATATAAAATTTCTCTGTAAAACATGCTGGCTTTTTTTTTCCCCCAGAAATCACATTTTAATCTCTAAAGTCATTGGCTGGATCAGAAATTGCAGAGCATGCTGAGCACCAAGGTTAATGGTTCTAAAGTAGATAATTCTTTAAGTGAATACCTTTGCAAAGGTTTGACTCAGGGGAGTATCTTTTATTGATACTACACATATGAACTAGGGGAATATGGGTAGTTGTAATATTAGTAAGAATTCTACATGGTACTATTTATGACTTTTTAGAGAGGATGGGTTTTGGTTTTAAATGTACAAAGGCTCTTGGTGTTGCTTATATTTTCTACGGGAGTGCAGATAAATTGTTATTTAGTGTCTTGTGTGTCATCATCTCCAAGAAAATGGGTTTCAGAAACCTTAATTTCATAATTTGTTTCAAAGTTGTAGCGATAGATCAAGTTTAAAATACATAATGCTCGTTCACAATGTACTTTAAATTTTTTTTATTATCTCCCAATGCCTTTTTCTTTTTTTTTTTCTTTTTGTGGTTGAGGGATCCCACCCCCCTGCCCCCTTTTAATTCACCATCTCTTTTGCCTGAACAATAAAGGCACACTGTAGATAACAGCAAAACATAAGATACCTGACAATATATGTTACATTGCAGATTAAAATCTGGCCTTCGAGGCAGGATGACTTTGCCCTTGCTCTGCAGGAATTTCCCCCTCTCCTTGGAGACAGAATTCACTGCTCTGATGGCTGGTGGGTTTGACTCCTGTCTCCATCAGATCCATCTTGCCGTGGTGTTTCTGGTGTCTGACAGTCTCACACAGCTCCTCTTTATCTCCTTTTGGGTTTGTGTTAATCTGACAAATGCTTCTTATTTTTCCCTTCCCTCTTCCTCCCTGTCTGGCACACTTCATGCTGCTGGAGTGTGAACCTAAAGTAGGCAATGATAAATGAGAAGAGGAACAAGGAGATTTTCATGTTAAAATACCTTTAGGCTCAGACAGTGGCATCCACAGTAGAATTTGAGTCGTTGGAAAGACTGAAGGAAGAAATCCTTCCTGTGAGGGTGGGCAGACCCTGGCACAGGGTGCCCAGAGCAGCTGTGGCTGCCCCTGGATCCCTGGAGGGGTCCAAGGCCAGGTGAGACAGGGCTGGGAGCAGCCTGGGATAATGGAAGGTCTCCCTGCCCATGGCAGGGGGTGGAATGAGATGAGCTTTAAGGTCCCTTCCAACACAAACCATCCTATGTTTCTATGATTGGTTATTTGGTAGTTTTGGAAATCAGGAATGGAAATAGTTTCAATTTTTCCATGTACAAAGAAAACTTGTGTGTGCTATTTGAAGATATATTTTTTCTTTCTGTCCTTTCCTTAAGATCAGAAGAAAATTTGACATCTGCCCATCCCTTTCTCTCATGATCAGATTGGGTTTGGTTCTGTTGCTTACCTTATTTCCAGAATTATAAATAGGATTTAAGGTTTTTAGCCTAACCTCAAATCTACACAGGGAGCAGTGTAGTAAGTAAATGACTAAAGCTATTTAGAGGGTTTTTTTAAACTATTAAATATATTTTAAAATGTCATAAGATGTCATGAGTCACGGATGTAAAGCTGATATTTATATTTATCAGACACTTTGAGGACAGAAAGTGGTGCTTGCTGTCACTGAGTGTATTGCAAGCTGTCCTGGGAGAAAGGACACCTGTCAATATTAACAATTGTTTTTTGCATCTTCTTTTGTTTATGTGAACAAGACAATGATTGCAATTTAATTTTATTTTCTTATCAGACAATTCTGTTTGACTGCTTACAATTTTTTTTTCCTACTCCTACTGAAGGAAACTACTCCTTCAGCTGCATTAAATATTCTTATTATCTTCACTACTGAAACTTGAAGTTGAGATGTGCATTAATCATTCTTGTAGCAGACTTACGAAATGTTCTTGTCTGAAAATGAATGTGCAGGGTTTGGGAGACTTTCTTTTAGTAATATGTAAATATGTCAAATTAAAACTGTCTGCTGCATTTTCTTAGAATGGGAAAATTTCTAGTAGCAGTACCAGAAAAGAAATCCAAACTCATAAAATATGAGGCAGTACTTTATGGAATAGCTCTTTTGTGATGCTGAAATCAATGGAAGCTTGGCAGTGATTTTAGTAGAAACAGAATTGGGATAAGACTGATGCTTATGCACTATTCTTTTAAATGTCCTTTTATGTTTGTAGTGGTAAAAAAAAAAAAAAAAAAGGAAGATGAAGACTCGAATCTGCATGAAAAATTTGACAGTTCATAGTGAAATGTTCATTTTCTGCTCTGGCTCATTCAAAAATCACAGCAAACCAAAAATCCCCTAAAGGGGGTGGCCTGCAGATGATCTAGATATTTACAGAAAGAAGAACACAACTCATAACTCTGTACCAAATTTGAAATGATGAGGTTTAGGGAGAGCACAGATTTACCTGAAGGTGTAAGCTTTGTTCATCTGATTTCTATTCTTAAAGCATATACAGAGCTGCAGCCTACATATGTTTGTCTGAGTGATTAATGGCTTGTATCCATACATTAGAACTGAGAGTATTAAGATTTATATCTTTTTGTTTTGAAAAGCAACAGCAAGGCCTTAAATGCATGCTAAATGTACTCCATCTGATGGGCATGTGACCCACAGTGGACATTTGCAGTAAATGACTAGAGCTATTTAGAGGGTTTTTTCCAAGCTATTAAATGTATTTTAAAATGTCATAAGATGTCATGAGTCATGGATGTAAAGCTGATATTTGTATTCATCAGACACTTTGAGGACAGAAAAGATCTTACCTTTATACCTCTTTCTTTGCTTTCTAAACTGATGAATGTACTATGCTAGGAGAGGTCAAGATAGAAAAATACAGGTAGTGAGGGTCCAACATTTTTCATGGTGTTTATTTAAGTTGTTTGTTCCAAGTACCATAAGGACGGCTGATAAATGTTCTAAGTTATGAGGGATTTAGAATACCTAAATTAGGTGTTGAGGGGAGAAACCTACTAGTTGGAGACAACATGAAGAAGCAGTTTGGAAGAAGTTCATATAGCTTTTATATTCCTTCTAAATAAGATGCTAAGTATATTCCAGGACTTCAAGAAATGTTCTAGCTCTATGTCCTTCAGTACCTTATTCCAGAGAGCACTTCCAAGGCCAAGCCTGCTGGTTTTGAGCTCCATGGGAGCTGAGCTTGAGTGCTGGGTTACCTTCCTATGGATACACGTTGTCTGTGCTCTTTACACCTTTTTGAGAGCTCCTCTTTTTATTGACATATTCTAGGATTTCTTCCCTGTGTGTAGAAAACCAGAAGCAGTAGTGGGTCCAGCACTGGGTCTGAGTTACATCCGAGTGACTTCAGCTCTGTGAAATCATGTTCAAGAGCAGCTGAACTCTGCAGTTTGTGTAAACATTAATAGTTCAGTGCACATCTGTTTGTCTTATGTTCAAGGAGGAGACTGGTCAAACACAGGCTCATAACTGCTATAGAAAACCTGTGATTTTGAACCGTCAGGATTTGATTTCTGGGATAGATACAAACCTGTTCGTAAAGAAAAATATTTGAAGAAGACATGGAAGATTTAATTTACTGGTTGTTTTACTCAGCCAGCCAAATAGTACTGTTTATTTCAATAGCACTCCTTCTCCATAGAAATCCTTCAGCAAGCTCAGGCAATGAAATGTTTTTCTGCCTTTTCTTTTTGTCCTTGTGTAAGTTTGTGAGAAATCCCTAAAAAAAGCATTTTTTAAAGAAGTTGCTTTAAAGGTTTGTTAAAGTGTTTTTTGTTTTTTTCATAGTCTATTTCTTTTTTTTCCAGTGCTATTGATGGATTTAAGGTATCTGAACTGTCAGTGAATTAGCTGTATAAGAATGTTTTAATGATACAAGGGGGTATTGGATGACGGCAGACTTTTTTAGCATCTCTGAACAGTACAAATTGCCAACATCTTCACATTTCTGTAAGGAGAACCTGCTTAAGGCCCAGTGGGGTTAAGAACGTTGTTTACTCTACTCTTGACTCCTGCAGTATAACAATAAAAAAGTGATTAAAATTTAAGTAGTCATGAGAGATTTTTGCTATATCTAATTTCTTGAATGCTGGTGTGCATTAAAACTGGATCATTGCATAATACTGTTGTGGTAAGTATTACTGTATTACCTTGTTTAGCAACCAACAGAAATAAGAACAGTAATTTTGTGATGAGTAGTTTTGTCTAAATGTGCTGAGTTCAAAAATTGTTTAGCACTAAGGTTGTGTTAATTGCTTCCTCTGTAGGTTTTATTAATAATAGAGACATTAATAGACCTCTATTCTGGAGTAGTTAACATACCACAAAAATCTTTTGCAAGACAAAATTTGGTGCTGAGCTTCTCACATCAAGAAAGCGTTTTCTGCTTCTGTTTGGGAAGGTTAGTGATTTCCATAGATTTCACAAAGAAAGCAAGAGAGATGCAGTCTTCTTTCAGTGTCTTTGCTTTCATCACGAAAGAAAGAGGTATCACTCCAGCTGTGAGTGTGGAGAGATGACTCTTTCCTTCAAGGGAACGTGGGGTTGCAGTTATCAGGGAAGCCATCAAGCTCTCTTGTGTAGGTGCTGTGCAGTTTGAGCCTTCATAAGCACAGAATGTGCAGTTCTGAACCTCAGTACACAACAGCATCTCTGCACAGACCAGATTGTGCATGCACTGAAAAGTGGAACAGCAGAATTAAACATTCCTTTGTATCAGCTGTTGTCCTGTATTGCTCCATCTGCATGTCCATGCTCTGTTTTTCCACATTTTCTTTTGGACAAGTCAGAGAGGGGGTGGTAGAGGATAAAAAAGCAAAGTTATCCTGTGCAATACCTCCTGCTAACTTTTCTGATTCCTGAAAGTTGTGCTTTAGTGTTTGGAACTGAACAGTGGAAGTGTGTGGGACAGCTTTATTTACTTACACCTCTTTGCTTTATGGCCTTTGGAAGAAGTTCCTCCTCACCTAGTTTACTGCTTTGTAAAGTAAATCTTTGATTTACTGTAGCAGTCACAGGCTGTTAAATAACTGTTTTCTTCATGTGGAAAAAACGCTTCATGTTCCCACTCCCCAAGTCTCCCCAACCCACAAAGTGTGAATTCCTTTTCTGTGACTGAAGCTGCTTTTTCACTGGTTTCTGACGGTTTGTTGTGTACTTTGCCATTATTAGGAAGATGATTTAAACTGTAAACAGATCACATGTAAACAATGCTTCCTAAAATGATAATGTTTTACTTCCTTAGTTTTGTCTCATTACAATGTTCTTGCTACCATTACTCTGTTAATTATTTCTTATATATAAAAAGCTTTCTGAAGCAAGACTCAAATATCTCTGTATAAGATGAACGTTATCCCTTTTTTCTTTAAACTACTCAGTACCAAATATCATCCTTTAAGAGCTGGACATCAGATTGAGGAAGGAGATTTTCTGAATACCAGAATTGTTGAAAGCACCAGGACAGGGTTTTCTGAGATCCTGTTCCAAGAGGAACAGATACAGACCCTTTCTGACTCACATGCCAGTACCTGCTTTGCCAGACCCCAAACCAGACCCTGATTCACATAAGCTCTGTTACTGAATTCACATTTTGCAGCACCTAAACCAGCCTCATCTCTTTTCATGGCACAAGAAGTCAAACTGAAGAATTGTATTGAAATGATAAGTTTGATTTTGTTGCTAATGTAAGATAATTCACATTCAATGTTATAAATCCATTTACAGGTTTGTTTGAACAATGTGCCTGGATTAATGAGAACTGCAATGGTTTAATTTTTCTATTTGTCTTCTTATGCCCACTAAGAAAGTGTGTCCTTCGAGCAACTTTAAGTGGAAGATAGGTTGTCACAACTAGAATTTGTTCTCTTGTGCTGTAGAAAGATTTTGCAGGAAAAAAGTTTGATTTGAAATTGTAGATGTCTCCTCTAAACAACAGTCAGACACATCAAGCAGAAAATTCTGAATGTCTGATGACATTCTTGCAGTTTTGATTTTTTTAATATAAATTCTCATAATACAAATGCACCTGCTTCTAATGGTTATACTATATGTGTGTTGAGTATCTTCAACTCAAATGGATCTAATTACTCTTGATAAAATCTCAAGCAAAAATTAAGATACGATTGTACTGTAAAATGGCCTAGAACAGCATTACTTTGAAATATTCATTAACATAAGAGAAAAGAGAAAACCTTTAGAGCCCAGAACATTTCTCTGAGGACACAGGCAGTTATTTTATTCTGCATTAGTTTCACTGATGGCGCATTGTTAAAGACAACGAGTTATAAAGAATTATGAAGAAATTTGTATTTTGGCCACTGTTTTTCAGTTGTGTAACGTGGAAATGTTTAACATGAAGATGCCTCCATTCGCAGATAAAATGGCTTTATTTAAAATTGATTAGGAGCAATTCACAGCAGCCTGCCAAATTGCTAATGGAAGCCATTTGAATCAATTCTCTCGTATAATTTAAATGCCATTTCACTGCATATAGTTTAACCAGGAAAGAATCCCAGCTTGCAGCCAGGAAAATTAATTATTTATTTTTCTTTTCATAAATATTTTCTTGGTCCAAAAAAAAAAAAAGAAAAAAAAACCAACAAAAAACTAAAACCAAAATAAATGCTTATATGCTGAAACTTTTCCAGGGTATGCACACTTCAAATGGCTAATTTAAGAAATGCCACAGTATTATTTTTACTTACGTATGTCAAAAAGCATTTTTATCTACATGTCAGGTGTTTCTCTTTACCTGATAGCTTTTTGTGGAGTATGCATTTAAGGCTAAATTACAAATTGGATTCTGCTTCTAACTGAGGGGCTTATTCAGCAAAAATTATATATAGGTTTTTCTCAGAAGGTCGTGGAATCCATCCTTGCTGAGGTGATGAAGCAGGGAACTCCTCTTGGCCCCAGAATCACTTCTGTCCTGGTCTGCCTGGGTGTCCCACGGGGGAGGCGTCTGATGGCAGAGAATTCATTGGGTGAGGGCTGGTGTTCTCTGCAGCACTCTCATCCATCACCAAGAGATTGTCCTATCTAGGGGTTAATTTTATTGTTATTTGCCTGAAAATCAATTGAATTAAACTTGAGAACTAATGGTATATTGCCCTAGTTTAAAAATAACCATTCTGGGGTTTGGCTGCTATTGGCTGAGATTTTGCACTGTCAGCGCAATGCAGGAAGAATATCTTTTAATTTCATGCTTTGCCCACTCATCTATTGCACTGCCAATTGCAACCACTGCAGTGCCAAGCAAGTGAAAATATAGATTGCATAAAAATATAGAGGAATGTTGATGCTGCAGCAGCAGAGGAAGTGCATTACAGGGGCTGCTGCTCTTCAGACGGAAATAGCAAATTGACATCGTTTCTGGTTGTCCTTCACTGCTGTCCCTTGTGACTTAGAGAATCCAAGAACAGTGGTGCTCTTAATTCCACCTCCCCTGCCCCCCCCAGTATAAAAAACATATTTCAGTGTCTTTTGCTCACATATGGTGATGCATATTGTAAGAGTTAAAATATGTCTGAAAATTAATCAACTCTCAGTTGGCCTTTCCTCACGGGAGTTGATATGTAAAGTTGACCTCAAAGTGTAGTAATAATATATGTCAAACATATTTAGCAGGCTTTTGCCATGCTCCTCTATATTGGTATGGTGGGCATATGACTGTGCTGATTATGGACCTGAAGGCTTTTCCCCTGCAAAATGTGTGTATCAAGTCAAGAAAGGTCAACCTGCAATAAGGGTATTTAAGAAAGAAATCTTCAGCTGCATTGGCCCAGTTGAAAATCTAATACCTATTTAAGCAGCAAGGTCTTATAAATAGTCTGATGAACATATTTGAGAGACTGAAATTTCATGAGAAAAACTTTAATAAGAAAATTTATTGAAAATATGGGAGAATCCTTAGGTCTGAATGCAAACCAAAGCGCTTAAATGTCAGATAGTCTAAAACAGGAGTAGCTAATGATGTGAAATGATTTGACTGCAGGATTGTTTTTTTAAATCGTGGTAAGGAAAGCTTTATGGTAATGGGACTGTGCTAGGGTTTGGAGTTTCTGTTTTTAGGTGTGGTGTGTTTTAATGATTTCTGCCCCCATTTCCTCCCCAGGAGACTTACTGCATTCATAACATTAAAGTTAAAAAAGGCAAGTGGTCATGGCAAAGATGACCAAGAAGAACCCAAAGGGAGTCAGATCATTTATCTGGAATACAGGAATTTTGAACAGGGATTGAGCTCTTGTAGAGCCTTGTAGAGGGGACCTGCCCTTCCCTCCAACAAACCCAACAGTCTAAGGAGGTTGTACTATATTTCCCTTTCTTCTTTGAGGCCATGATAGTTTTGTAGAAAAAATAGTTCCTTAACTGTATCCACTGGCATTTTAAGACTAATAAATAATTCTTTGCAGTCACTCAATCACTGCCAGTGCAGAATTGAAAAGGTAATTTATTTTGCAGATAGACACCCCTGACAGCACTCCAGAGGCCATCCTTTCTGACATAACCACTTTCAAGAAGCCAAGAATAAAACATCCTGCTTGACCAGGTTTTGATGTAGTGAAGCCACTCGTTGATAGGAAAATCTAATCTGTACTCTGGGGAGGGAGCAGGGCTCTGCCACTGTCCTTTTCCATTATGGTTTCCTGTCCTGTTAACCAAGGAAAGGGTCAGTAACACATTCTCCAAGCTCATCACTTCACACATGTGCACTACCCAGCAAAGGAGAAGCCCTGTGTTTGTCCACCGTCCCATGGGATGGGTTAACAGAAAATGGTCACTGAAGTAAACAAAGAGGAGTTAAATGCTTTTTTATTTGTCAAAATGAAGAAATGCAGAAGAAACGTTAAACAGTTTTGAACAACAAACCTGGAGGAACCCATAGATTCTTGATGTGGGAATGATGGTGGGATAGAAGAGACAAAAACTTAATTAATGGGGAAGAGCTGGGTGAGCAGAGACAGATTTGGAGAAAAATTGGTGACCTAGTTTGGTATCACAAAGCATAATTTTCATTTTAGCTGTGAGGCATTAAAATGGGTAACATTTCACAAAATGGGCTGTAGATCATACAGTCTTTCCTGAAGTCCATCGGTAGAAAAGTTTAGGAAGTGCTGTTTGTGTTGAAGAAAGTCTTCCAAGGACTTGGGCAGTACCTCTTGCTCTTTCTCTGTTTGTTCCCTGCCTGGGGACAAAGTTCCAGCATTTCTTGGTGACATGGTGGTCCTCAAACATCAGCATGGTCTTTGGGGCAAGATTGGGAAAATGTATGGATAAATACATAAACCTAAGCCTAGTGGGAGCTTGACTGTTGAAAAATTCTTTTTTTTTTTCCTTTTCTTATTTCAAACCAGATTACCCTGTATTGAGAGATTAAAATATTCACTGGCACAGTAAAGAGACACTCACATGAATGAAAATAATTTATTTCTATGCATTCTTCTTTTATCTGAGTAAATGAAGTTTAGGGAGATATAGTGCCTTATTTCAGCAGGAATTTCCATCTGAAGGGGGAGAGAAATAGAATAGGAATTGTGGTTCTAAATATGTAAGGTTACAACTTTGCTGTAACGATGTGTAACTCCTGTTACGGTGGTGTTTGATCCCCTTCCTGGTTCCAAAGGGTGTCTGGATTTCTCAGATATATGTCTCACCATTAAAGCATTTTCCCCTTCTCTGTTTCTTATGGTAAATATGCTCTAGAAAGACCTTTTTTTTTTTTTTTTTAAACTCTTTGCAAAGTTTTAAAATAAAATTTACAGCTGGTGAGGAACATGATTTTTACATACTGGACCTTATCATCTCAGTAACCAATTTTTCCTTATGTCTCAGAACTCTCATTAATTTTTCACAGGCTTGTGATGGATAGTTTTTATTTATTCACGTCTGAGGTTCTGTTGTGTGAAAAGGACTCATTTTATAACATTACATATTCATGGCTTGGGATAGATGGGATAAGGAACTTATTATTAATGTGTCACAGTGGGAAACTTACTCTGGGTTCATTTGTGAATCTTGTTAAATGTGGTGCGGTCAGCAGACAGTGCTGAAATTTTTGATACATTTTATTGGAGAAGGGCAAAGAGGTTCAGTGACGCTTCCTTATCTAAACAGCACAAGTGAGATGGTGCCTTTCTAAATGCATTTGAAACACTATATCAATAACACAAGGGTAGGAGCAAAGCATGCCTGAATGACAGTAAAATCAGAATGGTGCTTTTTAGTAATGACTGTTTCCAGGTGTTATTTGGGTCTATTTAAATCCAGTTTGCTTAATTAAATCTTATCTTACTTTTAGCAAAACCCTGGCAATTACTTGCAGTGTAGTAAATTGACGTAAGAGTATTGCAAAACTTGATTTTTAGCAGTTAGGCTTGCCTGTAGGATTTGATCGTGGCCATATTTCACTGAGATTCTTTTGCTGATGTACATGGACCTGTGCAAATTCTGAATGTGTACATGGAAAAATGTTTGGAAATCTGTGAGCAGTCTGTGTATCGAAGGTGTGCAGCATACAAAATAAAAAGTAAGGAGGTAAACTGTGCTGTAAACTATTTTAGAATTGGATATGGTTTAAAAGAATGAAGTATCCCTTTCACTGGGCCACAAAGATATTCATTTCCAAAGCAGAACATTTTGTACCACTGAAATTTTTAAAGAAAGGGCTTTGTCCTCTGTACTTATGTACTCAAAATTTATTTTTCAATTAAATGCTTCCATACTCATTTTTGTAGTTAAAGAAATGGGCCCAGAGAGGAAGTCAGTAATTTAGCTCTACTTCTGACTCCCTGTTATTTATCACCTATTGTTACCTTTCTACTTATGTTATTGGAAATTTAGAAAGATGATTTTGTTGGGGTCTTTTTGAGTGTATTAATCCCTTTCTTACCAAAGCAGCTTGTGGGTTAAGGTATTAAAGTTTACAATACCAGCAATTATTCAACTATTTCAGAACCTGATATCAAAATCCAAATGAATTATAATTCCCCTTTGTTTTAAAACATTTTCTTTCATTTGAAATGAATAATAAAATAGATGAAATAAATTTGAGCTACTTAAGTAGCTCGAGACGACCAGGACAAGACAATTTATGATGGCTATATTTTAAAAGAAAATTTTCAGTGATGTTAAACGTTGGCTTTATTAGTGATCCTACCAGTAGGTCAACAGTATTATATTGTCATTTATAATGGAGGAGCTGGGCAGCGAGAAAACTGTAGTCTATTAAGAGTTTTGTGAGTGTGTATATACAGTGAAATAATATCTAGTGTAATGTGAAGTGACAGTTAAAATTACAGCTTTTCTCTTGCCGCAAGGGTACTTCTCTGCCAAGTATAGTAATATTGTTGTAGCAGTGTTCAAGGTTGTCAGCAGTTCTTGGTTACTCTGCAGAGAGCCATAACTGTGTGTGGAAGCAAGGAGCTTCCTGTCAAGGGAGATACTATAATTTTGATATATATTTGTTGGTGCCAAACTGCAATTAAATAGGAGGCGTTGGAAGAGGTTTTATTTAGCCAACTCAAATTTGTTGATTAATTAGTTAAAACAAAACAAAAAAAAAACAAAAAAAAAACCCAACCAAAAAACCCTCCAAACCAAAACACACAAAAAACAAGAGCAAACCCCCCAAAACCCAAAAAACCCACAAAAAACCCACAAAAATCCCCCCAATCCCCCCAAACAATCACAACAATAAATATGAAATGAAATCATCCTCTTACACAAATGTAGTTTAAATTGTGAATTTATCTGGCATTTGTCTGTGCTCAAAGTGTAGTGTGTTATTTTTATGGAATAAACCTTATTTCTGCTGGTGGTTCTGGGATTTTTGAGGATGTGTAGGGCATACTGCTTTTAGTTAAAATATTAGATCTGAAGCTAATTACCTAATATGAAATTATTTTAAAGGGTTGTTGTAGAATTCAGTTTTTTAGAGGTCAGCACGGAAACTGTTTCTTCTCGAGGCATGTTTTTTCAGGATGTGCTTTTGTGTCAGGAAGTCAACAAAATATTGTCACAAAAATGTGGATTATCATCCATATTGGAAGCAGTAAAGAATTTCTCCTCTTTCCCCACGTTGAAAACAATAATAATGGTGTCAGCAGTTTTATTCAGCAGAAAACCATTTTTCTTGATGATTAGATTAAACAAAATGAGATGGAGGAGAGAGCTCCTTTGGAAAACATTGCTTTAAAGAAAGCCAGGAACTTTCCTGCTGTCCTCCAGCAAAGTGTTAAGGGGTAAACATACTTACATGAGTTTACGATTTGAATGATGAAAATTTAAGAGTTGTGCTAATATAACTGATAAAACAGTGTCTAAAGTATTGCTTAACCAAAACCCCCAGGGGTTTACATTGAATATTTTTAAATTTGAGCTGCTCATGCACCTGGTGAGGTGCTTCCAGACCCTGCCCCTCCCCTCCCTTCTTCCCAGATTTCACTGCAATGCCGAGGTGTGACTTGCCTTGTAGAATTGGGTGCTGCTCACAGCAAAGAGGAAGCCACAAAAGCTGACCCTCATTTTCAGATGGCTGTATGAGGAAAGATAATTAAAAAAATAAATCACTAATAACTTTTCAATGTTTTCCTTCTAAGTATAGCTAAAATGAATTTCAAATGCTTTATGTTGGGGAAGTGAAATCAAAAGCAAGAAGCATCCTTTGAGTTATTTTCTCAGTGAAAACTGGGTGGTCAGTGGGTACTTTGCAGAACAGGCATAGGTTTTTCCAGTGTTGTCTCAAGGACTCTTCATTTATCCCAAAACACCCTGCAAGGTGTAGGCTAACTTTTTCTGGAAATCCTTTGTGTGTGATTTTATAGAAACTGAGCGTGTCTGAAGGTTATGGGTGTGTTGAAGATCTGAAGTTGTAGGTTCTGCTGTCACTCATCAAGTGAGCTTAATGAGTAAATATAAAATGTAGCTGTAGGATTTGTTACTGCACTGGGGCCCATCCTTAACCATGGGTAACATCTCTGGCCCCTGTGCAGAGGAGCTGTCCCAGGGCATTGTGATTGGGCATAACACACAGGAAAAACTCTACAAAGAAAAATTTATGAAATTACACAAAATATCTGTTTTATGGTGTTTCTCTCTGTGACTTCCACAATGTTTTGACTAATGTTTCTCTTCTTATTGTCACTGAAGCTTTTTATTTTTGTCTGGTGGAGGGCAGAAAGCCAAAATCTGAGCATGTTATCACAGCTGATTTCCCCATTTTTGGTAAATATATCATTTATTGAGGTATCATATGAAGTTTTATCTCTTATGTTTTCAGAATTTCCTCAGACTGGCCATCTGTCTGGTTTATGAACATCCAAAGTCTTTGTTTCTAGCTCTTTTGTTGCCACTAGGAATTTGGGTGTTTTCCTGTGAAGTCTTATCTGTTTGGTGCAGGAGCCTTGGTGCTCAAAAGGTGATCACACAATATCTGTTGGTGCAGAAAACTGCACACACCACTTGACACCTCACTCAGCATCTCTAACCTGAGTGGACTCAGCATCCTGTGTGTGACAAAGCAATTTACCAAATGTAAATTCCTTCCCATCGCTGCACTGATATGTTGGCTCTATTTTTTTTTAATTGAATAAATATATTACGCAGCAGGGCAGATTATTTTCTTTGTGGCCTTGCTGTTGCAATTTGAGAACAGATACAATTTCCTTCAGCTGATGAAGAAAGCAACATCTGTTCTTGGTTTCCTGCAGCTTTCCTTCAGACAATGCATTTAGATGCACAACTTGAATTCCTTCGGAAGAAATAGAAAATTAAAACTTTGACCCCTCCTTCAAAGCAGTGGTTACACTGTGACAACAGTGGGTTGAGCTAAATTCAGCTATGTCAGGCAAGAACTATAAAAGTAGATAGATTGCCCTCTAAGCTTCACTTTATTGGATATTGTAATTGACATATAGTTGTCATTTATAATCATCTGTCCATTCCTGTGAGTTGGGAGCAGTAAAGTTAATTGTGGCTGCTCATTTGCATTAATCTCACCTCTGAAGGGTACAGTAACCCATTAATATCATGTCATGATGAATTATCACAAATAACATTGAACATATTGATTAATGATCTCTGAGATTTGTATCTCGTTAAAACATTTTGTTAGCTCTTTAAACTTTTAAGCAGACAGTCAATGTATGCAGGAGAGGTTTAGAGATCACCCACGAGGTGATGAAAAGTTATGGCACACATTTTGGGTCACTAATTAAAAATTGTTTAAACGTTTCATATTCATTTTAAGATGGCTTTTTCCTTCTAAAGGTATAGAGCTTGAAGGCTAATTGCAAGAATTGTCTTGTTTTTCACTGTTTATGAAGATACTGATTTGTATTGGAGTTGGGATGAAACAGGGAAAAAAGAGTAATGAGACTCAGAAACTGCCATTATTTCTGTTTCTACTCTATAACAAGAATCATGATCAGAGAAGCATAGATCTGTTGGTTTCTTAAAAAACATAGCTTCCTTCTATTTTATTTTTTTTTCTTAATTCACAGCTTCCCTTGCTGCTTTAGCACTTGAAGTCACTTGATTTTTTTCCCTCCTGTTCTTTCTTTATGAACACAGATAAATACATGAGGCTGAATGAAATCTCATCCAGTGGGTGGCCATGTAATTTGAAGTAGCTGATAATTAAATATTTTGCCATTTAGATTATTACCTGCTTAAATTTCTGTAAGCTAAGAAGCACAAAGACTTTAGGGAGGCAAGGGAATTTACACTGTGGTTCAGGAAGGTGACTTGGCAGGACAGAAGTGACTCCTTTGCATATCTGAGTGTTGTGTTTCAAGAGTCTGGGAAATATGTAATGTTTTAAATCATTCAGCAGTCTGCCTTATTGTAAAGGTTTCTTTGTCTCCCTCCACATGAAGTTACTGCATTTGAGTTGGTGATTTTAAATAAATAATAACTCTAGTGGGTCCTGGTTCTATATTCAAGACACTGTTTTTCCTTTCTTCTACTTGCAGTAAGTTGCCAGTAATAGTTATTTGAGGGGATACCACTCATCATCATCATCATAATTTATTACAGTTATTTGAATATTCCTGCTATTTGACTGTTCTGTTTCTCAAGTCTGAGGAGATGATTCACATACACAGAATATTTTGGGTTAGAGCTGTTTTGTGTTTTCAGTCTGTCTCATTCTTTTACACTGAGAGGAAACAAGAAATGAGTCTGGCTTTTATGCTTTTGATAACTTTGTTGGTCCCTCTCTAGAACTAATCCTCACCTTTTTCTTCTAATTATTGCCCTTGGTACCTCAGATGAAGTTCACACACTCTGCCAAATGTTGAAATAAGCTAGTTTTGTAGAGGAGACTAATGTGAAGATTAGAGCAAGAAAAATTATCCCTTCTAACTTGAAGATATGATATGGCAAATCTTCACAGGTGTGCCATGACTTCTGCTGCTCTGGGCGTGTGCAGTGGCCAAAGGTATCACATCTCCTTTCCCCAGGCTGGGATTTTTGTGTGTGAACTAACACAGTTTTAACTTATTTGCTAGCTTTTCAGCCCAGCCCCTACAATCTTCTTTCAGTAATTCCTGGGAGTCCGTTTCCCTGGCACACGAGGCTGTAGAGTCAAGGATTATATTCTAGCTATAATTTATGATTAACTAGATTTATGGCTGAGATCCCAAAACAGCCTCAGTGCTGTGGCCTGAGGAATTAAAGCCAAAATGGAGACTATCATTCTGAATTGTTTGCTTCTCTGGATTTCAGGAAGACTCTTAGTTGTGTTTGAGAAACAAAAACAAACCCCAAATCCAAACCAAATACAATTTGCAGTTGTGTAACAATTCAATTTCGTAGTAAGGAATTTAGCACTAAAACACATGAAGTCCTCAGCCTTTTTAGCATTGAACTATTTAATTTAAATCCTATTATCACCTAAAGCTGATGCAGTGAATAATGCATCTTAGACCCTCCTCCTGCTCATGCGGCCCCTTGCCAAACAGAAAGTGGTGGGGGGGACACACAATTAGGGTTCATTTTCACCCATGGTATTAAGCCTTACTCATTTTAAAAACCTGCTAACGGAAATATTTCCATTCAGCTCATTAATCAATTGTGATTTTCATTCCCTTGTTTTGTAAAAGCTGTTGCAATAAATACTTTTTTTCACTAGGCAAAAATCTAAGAGATGGATGCAGCAAGCGTAATTAATAGCACCCAGTTACAGAAGATCAGCAAGTTTGTGAGATTCACATGCTGCTTTACCATATGGCTGCCCAGTAGGCGAAAAATTTGATTAATGTTTTGAAGTAGGTTTTTTTCAGCAAATATTACAGCCCCAGATGAGAAATTTTACTTCCAAGTATTGTTAGGCTTTACTAAAATAACAGATCTTTTGATTTAAAGCTAAATAATATTTTGATCTCATGGAAACTCTACATGCAGAAGAATTACGGTCCTGCTGTATAAAGAACGGACCCTATAACTTGTTTATAATTCAGCCAACAATGGTTAAATTTTTGTTTAATCTTAGTTTTTCATAAGTTGTTCAATTTAAGATACCAGAAGAGGTGCATGGATTTTGAATCAAGGATTTCCCCATTAAAACTAGGGCTGTAACAAAACTGATTCATTCTAACTTGTCATGCTGTTTTCCTTTATACTCCTTATGTAAAATAATCAAAGTTGAGCAGTTGGCTAATGAAAATCAGAAGCTAATGTGTGGTCTCTTCACTAAAACATTACTGTAAAAAATTGTATGAAAGCAAAATTCTACAACGCATTCATTTTGCTTTTAAGTAAGTGATTGTTCTAATAATTGCAATTGGTAGTTAATTTATTGCCCCCCCCCCCCATCTTTACCTGAAATAAGAAATATTTACAGAAATGCATCCGAAGGGTGTCACGACCTAGGATGGAGTGCTCTCCTGCAAAGCTGACACACAGCGGGAAGTTCTGCTTTTCCCACAAATTCTCAGTTTAATGCAAGGAACATCAGCAGCTGGTAAAGAGCAGATCCGGGGTGCTGAGCTGAAATGGAGTGGAGAGCAGCTTCCAGGGGAAGTCTTGCTGAGCTTCCAGAATGCTGAAGATAAAGCATTACCTAACACTACTTTGCCTCTTTGGTTTCTTCTAATTGCTTCAGGTAATGCTGAGGTTCAGAGTCTGGTGGGATGATGCTAAGGCTGAGTGATGAGAATTTCTGCCTTTAAAAAAGCACCTTTTTGCATTTTTTGCAGTTATGTAATCTAAAATAAATAAATAAATAAAATAAATCAGTGATTGATTGTAAGGGTGTGCTACATGAAAAAATAATAGTCCTGATTCTGTACATGTCCCCAACTCAGGGCTCTTGGCACAAAGTGTTTCTCTAAATTGCTAATTCTGGGGCAGGGAGTGGGAACTCAAACCTAACTATAAAATAAAGCTCAGTAAAAATAAAAGTTTTAAAAAAGTGTTTAAAGAAAAGGTTTTTTGAACCAAAAATGTTCCTCTTTGACAGCTCTAGGCAGTGCATGACCAGAGGGGCTGTCCAGCTGTGTTAATCACTGGTGGTAAACATCAGAGGCAGGAGAGCCTATGAAGTTTGTCTAAGAAAATCTTAAAATGAAGCATAGCTGAGGTAGTGAAATGATGGTTATTAGTTCTGGAGAATACAAATGTCAGAACATCTTGTGCTTTAGATTCACAGGCAACTAATAGATGACAGAGCCATGGGAACAAATCCATACCTTTAATATACAAGGATGGATTAGATTGTTTTATGCTTTTGAGACAGGACAGTTAATTAATTGATACGGGCTTCCCAGGCTTGCACTGTTTGTAGATTGCTTCTGGAAACTTCTTTTCCTTAATATTATCAATTTTTCTGCAAATTGCAGAAAGTATAAACATTTTTTAAAAGGCATTTTTGACATATCTTTTTTCTTGTCTGTATCAGTTGTTCTCTTGTCAGTGATTTATTTCTAATAAGAGTACATTTTATGCTATAAATTAATGTAAAATAAACCCTTGTTTCCCTTAACCTGTGACTAAACTACATGCTGATGTTAAGATATTCCATTTAATGCTCAATGAAATCTGGAGAAATCAATATTTGAGTATTTAATTTTCTTCATTTTTAGTTCTCATTGGCTTACCTAGGAAATAAGCAGCATTTTCAAATACTTTAATGGTGGGGCTAAATTTTTAATTGATAATGTCTGCAAAAGAGGGTTGTTGGAAGCTGCTTGAATAAATGATGCCATCAGATGCAAATAGGACTTAACCTGAGCGAGTGGGGGGTGCTGGGGATGATATTGGAATTCTCTCCCATTACTTGGCTTTTTAATTCTGGAAATAAAGGAAAGTGTTGGCTCTGGTCTGTGCTGCTGTTTCCTGTCTGTGCTCATGTTTTTAACCATTTCTGAGCTGCTGTTCTGCTCAGAGCTGTGGGCAGCTCTGGGAGGGGTTGTTTGCATGAAGAGGCTGGAGAGTGGTCACTCTAAAAGGCTCCTTAGTGTGGTACTTTGAATTTTAAATCACACACATAATTCAAAGGTAATCTAACTTTCAGTGTTGGTCTTTAGTCCGTTCAGTTAAATGGAGAAAAATGACTGACATAAGGAATGAGTTATTGATTTATTGTAGGAAAATGACTTCTGTAATATAGGAAGTATGGTAAAAGGAACAGCTTAATTATTTAGGGGACACCACTGAAAAAAGTGCTTTTGCAGCATTGCAGATTGTCTAAATAGGAGTTGTGCAGCCCAGGTTTTCAATAATTCTTTCTTAAACACAAATTGTAGTAGTGTTTTTTACTTTTTTCCCTCATAAGTTAGAGTCATCTGGTTATTTAAAATAGTTTTGTACTTGTGCAGTTGATGCAGAAAAGCAGGCAATCAAATGATTTTGTTCTTAACACTAAAGGCACGTCAGCTTTTAACTGGTGTTTCTCAGTTATCTGCATTTTGTTTATGCTTTGTGGAATTTTGATGTCTGGGGGCTGGACAAAAAAGAAGCATTCTGCAAGTTATTCTGAAGCCCTTTGTTTTAGTAGGTGACATGAACTTTTAAAACATGAATTTATCAAATAAATATATGTGGCAGTTTATATCTATATGAGCAACATTTTTAAAATATTGTATTTGATGATTTATAAAATATCAGATAAGATATTTGCTTTGGCTTTTTCCATATGTTTTTGCCTTTGATTTACTGCTATTCTTTGCACAAGGACAACAGAATCATGTTATTTTGACGGCAGCTCACAATTTTTGGCAGCATCTCAGATAAACAGAATATTTGTGGCTAATTGGTTGAACATGTTCAACAATTATAATTATATTAAAACTGTAATGTGTTTGAACATTTGCCCACTGCGGGCTGCTAATATGTGCGAACTTAAATTCCTGTCTATGACTGGAGCTGGCTTGTAACTGGCTTTATTGGAAATATGTACAAAAGGCACATCTAATAAGAGTGTTTAAGGGCTTGCCACTGTGTTCAATATATAGGTGCTTGTTTTTGTAGGTTCAGAGTTCAGTCTTAAAATTTCCTCTCCTCCTAGCATTACTAAACTTCCAGTATTGCTGAAAGGGAGTCAGTATTATTTTTTATTGAGTAAATTTTGAGGAATACTAGCTTGCCTTTCTATCAAAGATTTCCAAGTTAAATAAAGAATTGGGAGCTTCTCCACTTCTGATGTTTTAAGTCCAAAACCTGTGAATTGCATTTGGTACTGCACTTTAAGTGCAGCATGGCAATAGGCTGACTACCTAGAGAATACAGAGGTTAGACATTGAATTCTGAGTGGTAATGGAATTTTGTGTGCAGTGTGATGTATTTTTCAGTGCATAATTCCCTATTTTTGTTTTGTTTTGATTTGTTTTTTTAATTTTTTTTTTAAACAGATGTCCCAGTCTAGTCTTGCTTGTGGAGTTGTTTGGCTCTTATTATTGTAGAGTAGGTAAATAGTGCTGGGTTTGACTTTAAAGCTTTGCCACTCGATTACCTGAAGAATCACCATTGTTTTGTCTGGATGATACCCTGCAGCTCTAAAAAATAGAGGCAATTATGCTTGCAGCCCCTTGTTTTAATTGAGTGAGGCATAATGACTTCTCTAATGCTCCATGGACTGAAAGCTGCGCATGAGAGGCTCCCCGGGGACCTGCAGCGTAGCCTTGCCCAAGCACATGTTTTTTGGGGGAAAAAGTAGCTGAATGGAGGGGTCAGCCAGAGGCTGAAGCTGGCACAGCAGGAAGCAGGAAGCAGAACGAGCTTTGTCACTGATGACAGTGACATCAGCCTGTTCTCTGGTTGCTTTCAGGATTTTGTCCCTTGCGCTGGCTGGGGTTGACCTCCAACCTTTGTGTTCTCCACTCCTTCTCTTGCCACGTTTCTCCACCTCAGCAGTTCCCCTCCCTCTTTCTGTTTTATATTGAAAAAAAGTCTTTCTGTTCATATGGTCACATGCTAAACATTTTCTTATCTTCTGCCTGGTTTTTTTTGTTTTTTTTTTTTTTTTTTTTA
>VYXD01006812.1:325052-423585 GCA_013397195.1 Hylia prasina
TTTTTAATTTAGATTCAAAGATATTTAGGGCATGGGTTCTTGTTTATGTTTCTGCCCTCAGAGAGCCTGCACTTTGTCCCTTGGAAACCAAATTAATTTAATGCAGTAATTTCTTTTTTTTCTGTTCCTGAGTTTCCATATCTCTAAAATTAATCTGCTTTTGCTCATGGCCCTGCTAAAATGCTTTGAAAGATACTATAAGAAAAAAAACCACTACACATCAACTGAACTGCAGTATAGCATATGGAATGAATGATGGGTTATTCTCCATTTTTTATAGGTTAAGTAAGGCCTGCTCAGATCTGGACTTCTTTCTGTTCCCTGGCGTTTGGCAGCCAGATGTGTTTGCACTGGGAAGGTGCCTGCCTTTGCTGGGCAGGGTGTGCTGGGGGCTGCACACCTGGAAGCCCAAGGAGCCTGACAAATCTGCACCTGCCTGCCAAAAAGTGCCTGCCCAAAGCAGTGAAATGCTGCAAAAAGAACTGAATGGTGGCTTTGTTGATGTGAGGGACTTGTGAGGAAAATCCAGACCATGTCAAGGAATGAGACTGGGAAAACTGAGGTGGGACTGGTTAGGACTGGAATAGAAATGGAGAATAATTCCTGTGACATCTCTGGCAATAATAAGTGGTTTAGAGGAGAAAGCAGTTGATGGTGATCTCTGATGGAGGCCACCAAATCTCACCAGCTGTTTCTTTCCTAATTAACCAAATCTGACTTTCCTTTGGTAGGATTGATTTTAATAGCATTCAGTGCTTCTGAGCTAGGTACTTTTTTGGAAAACTGGTCTGACAGTCTTCAGAGAAATCAACCTTCTAACTATCATCTTAACTTTTTACACTCCAAAGCAAAAACTTTTGGACAACTGGGGAGGCTGCTGAAGGAGCAGAAGGAAGGGTTGCCTCCAAATGCAATATTTAATTGGTACTGATTTGGTTACAGGATGGAAAACATGGTTCTTGTTGGAACTTGGGAACAAAAGTTGTCCAAACATATCCTGCGAGTAAGTTTGTCTCAGTTTCTTGTGAGAATTAATTCCTTGTCATCTTGGATCATATGACTGATGTGTCTCTCAGAGTGTGGCTGAATTAAATTGTTCAGGATTACCTGTTCAAGCAGAATCTCTTGTCTGCAAGTCTATACTTCAGTGGTAATTTGCTGTTTTGTTTCCTTTCCTTTTCTTTTTTTGATCGTTCATATAAAAACATAACTTTCTCTTATTATTTTAATCTTTGCTTTTCTTCCTGCATGGATCATTTATTTGTGAACTGGTTATTTCAGTAAGGGCTCAAAGGTAATTTCATGGTTTATAGAATTTATATCTGAGGGTTTAATGAGGAAAACATATTGTTTTCTAACACATGAAATAGAGAATCTTTCGTTATACTTCTATTTTCCTTCTCTAATATTACATGTATATCAAGTTCAAAGCCTTGAATACACCTAAGTATAAAATTATTCCTTTCCTACACATGGGAAATATGAACATTTGCGACTCAAAAATCAACACACACAGACTTAGGAGGTGATTTCATTTTTAATGAATCCACATGATATAAATGAGCTACTCTTCTGTTTGTGCATTGTGCTAGAGTATACAGTGGAAAATACAATAACAGTATATTACTTTTCTGTGATTTAGGCTAGGAATTAATGCATTCAAATGAATTTAAGAGCCTTGGGTGTAATTCATACAGGATGCAAGTCCCTCAGTAGACCTCTCATGAACATTATCAGATTCAATACAGTTTGCATGGTCAAACAGATTAAAATTTGACCAACCCCCTCTTTTTGCCATTTATTAAACTCCAGAATGTCTTTCAATGACTTTCTTCTTATTATTCCATGTGAGGAAAAAGAAGCAAAGACAAGGTCTTTGTCAGGTATATCAAATTGTTAAAATGTCCTGTTTTCAGCCAAGTTTAGTTATGGTAGATCAGGTTGGAATTAAGGCTGCAAAATATCAAATTTCCTTTTTTTCTTTTCTAGGTCCATTTTCTGAGAACTTTCACTTTTATCCAGTGCTGATGTCTCACTCCACATCAGGGTCATTACCCATTCTCTGGCGTTTTGTTGTGTGGCTCTTGCCTTTGATTAACAATTGTGGAAACTGGAGGATGCTCTCAGCATCAGTTTGATCTTTTGATGGATCAAGACCTTTGCTGGGCTGCCTCCTGAAGTACTTAAAATACATCTGACTCCCTCTTTCTGATACTTTAGCAATTTTACATCCTGTGTTAATTATACCATAAAGTGTAAAATCTATTAGCAATTTTCAAAAAGTGTCATGCTTAGAAAGCTTTTGAGCACTTGGGACTGATTCTGGTGTGATGAAAACACACTTTAAAATAGCTTCTAAGTTCTGAGATACAGCAGGAATTATTCTCCTTCCTTGCAGGGAAGGTTTGGAAGGATTGTGCTCTTAAGTACAAAAAACCTGTAAAATGTGTCCAATACTTTGAGCCATCTCAGGGAAGCTTAAATACAGATTTTTACACTGGAGGGGAGTAAGAATTGTAGTAAGTACTCTGCAATAGTAATGCCCTTGTGTTGCTGATTTATCAAAAGGTCATTGGTGCATCTGAAATTCTACAAAAGTCAGTGTTGTGTGTGCTGGAATTGATGTCTCTGGGTGTCCTCTGTCATTGTTTGTCGTGTTACCCTTCAAGTATTCTTAGTGCAGAGATAATTAAAGCCCCCAGGAAACTGCTCGTGCTACATTGCCAGGGATATCAGGCCAGGAACAGGCACATGGGCTATGCCAAGTTACTCAGTCTCAGATAAGGAGGCTTAGGGATGTGTGACATGGAGTAGGCACCTGACTTTGCCCATGACAAGTTCAGCCTGGTTTCAAAGGCTTAAAATTCCCCAAATGTCACGGGACTGACAGGTGTAGCTCTCTACTGACTGTTCCCGAGTTTTGAAAACACAAACACACTCCTCTGTTGCTGTGCTTTTTTGCTTTTTTAACCTACAACTTCTCTCAGATTGCTTTGGTGACAATGTCACTGTGAGAAAATGAACACTTGGCTGTTCCATTTCATATACTCTTTATAAACAAAATTGCAGAATTGCTTATTAAAATCTTTGCTGTGGAAAGCAGAAATAACAATGTATGGCCCATTTCCTGAGAGAACCAAAGAAAACTTAATTTCTTAATATGCTTTTGAATAGTGAGCAAACACACATCTATGGCTGTGTTTGGTCTTTAAATGTAGTTATAGTCCTTGTCTCTTGCTGGTTAGGAAGCATTTATATCATGATAGCATGGAAAGAGGCCACAGACAAGTTAAGGCCAGTACTTAGAGTGAGAATCTTAAAAGCTGAAGCTGATTTTCATTGTTGTTGTTTTGTTTTTGCATGAGAAGGGGGCTCTGCAGGTTTTCAAGCCATCCCAGAGGCCCAGAGATCAGAACGTGTTTCCATCTCTTCTTGTTGCTGGATGTGATTGATCACCCAGAGAGGGAAAAAGGAGCAGTAGATGTACTGTGCTCATCCTGGGCAACTCTAGAAAGCTCTGTGCTGCGTGGGAGATGTATTCTTCTCAGAGGGCTGCTTATTTGATTGGGTTTGGGGTTTTTTTTAGGATTGCAGCCTCTTGCTTATGGAGCTTTCACGATGATTTAGTGCTTATGAAACATCACTGAATATCAAGGAAGCCTTAATAAATCTGAATTGGTCTCAGTGTGAATGGAAATGAAGATGTATTTTTATTTCATGCTGGGATGATAGAATGAATTATATCAGAAATCTGACTCCTAGAAGAACTGGGAATTCTTGGAGGAATACAGCAGCCAGGAAAGGGCTCCACAGAAGGTTTTTGCTGAGAATGAGCAGTGATGTGTTATGGTGATGTGTTATGTTGATGTTTGGAAGGTGTACCAGTGCTACTGCCAGGGCACGGCAGGAGCAGGGAGGGTGAGCCCGAAGCCAAGAAGAGCACCAGGGCTCAGCTCAGCCACTCCTCAGCTGGGTGGGGATAATGATTTTCCTGAACACTCCCAGAAAAGGCAGGAGGTGTCTCAGGTCACCCGGGCAGGAGCAGCAGGATGTGAGGCCAGAGACAGGGCTGGAGATGAGGCTGCAGCAGGGGTCCAAGGACCATCTAGAAGACAGGGCTGAGACAGGTACACCTGGGATAGGGCCCAGAGAAGGGCAGAAGGACCAGAATGTCAGGAGTGTGGTGGAGCTCCGGGAGCACAGAGAGGAGGGTGCATTTGGGGAGTTTGCAGGGGCCACTGCACGGGGTGCTGGATTCTGTGGCAGCAAGGCCTCTTGTCAGTGATCTGAGATGAGAAAAAGAAGTTTCCAGCAAAAAGTAACTTTGAGACTTCAAGCTTCATAGCAGGGATAAATTCTGATATACTCACTTGCCTTTAAGAGAATCTCATTCTAGTTAGTCCCTCTGATTTCAGAATAATACTTCTGTCTGTAGTCTCAGCTGCAGTACTTTGACATGTATCACCACATTTTTATGGGAAAATCATTTGTTTTTATTGTAACGTTTAAATTTTATTTTTCATTAAACCCATTTTATTGACTTTAGAAACGGATTTTAGCTATAGCAGTGTAAATCCAGAGGAAGTGAATTTATGCTGTTTTTATACCAGTAAGCATAATCTGGCACACGCTTAAAAGAAAAAAAAAAAGTTGAAATTGTATAGTCAGCAGTCAAAGCTTCTTGTTAGAAAATTCTTGATCTGTAAGAGTCCTATTGATAAAGGAGCTAAAAACCTCAAAATTGATTTATTTGTTATCAGCTCAATACAGTTTGTCTGAACACTGAACTTGCTTTTTTTGTTCTTCCATGTGATAAATGTATTTGCCTATGTTGTAAAATCTAAGCTGAGATAAGCTTCTGTACAAGCTGAATATAGGACTGGAAACCAGGATTTCCAGAATTTTACCTCTTGCTTCTGTCAGTAAATGAAGTTGTGACCTTAAGTGACCTCTTAGGTCTCCTTTGTAAAGAAAGCTAAATTCCCTTTGCAGTTTGTTTAGGAGTCACTGGGAATTCAGCATCTTATGAGATGAGATCTTTTCAGGATTGATATATTTTGTTTCTGCAGTTGTAAATTGAGAATAGTCTTCTGGACAGTCTAGTTATGCTGAACCCTGAGTCCTTAGTACAGCCTGTGTAACTGCAATGAACAACCTACTCCAGGCATGCAGATTGGGAATTAATGAGGACTGGAAGTCTGGAGGATTTCAGGCTTTATGGTTTTTCCTTTTTGCTGAATTTTATAGTTACTTGAATTACTTGTTTTGTTACACTTAATTTATCATTTTAATTTCAGGGGATGTTTTGACAGTAAATGTTTGTAAAGCGGCTAAATATATTTTTACTGGAAAGGCTAAAGAAGTAAAAGTGGCATTCTTATTTTCCTGTTAGTTCCATGGTATTAAAGAGATTGAAAAGTGTGGTTTGGTCTTTGCACAGTGTACATGTTTTTTGCCAACTGTGTTTATTCTTCCTGTGATGTAGTTTAGGGTTTTTCCTTCCTTGCATTATTTCCTGCCTGTGCCTCAGAAGGAGTAAGAATTCAAGAATACAACAGGGCCAAAGGGTGGGCACCTGTTTATGGCCACAGATGGCTTCTTTAAGTCTTACCAGTTGTAACATTTAACAGTGCAAGGCCTAATTTCCTCCTTGTTTTTAAAACAATGCTTTAAAAGGCGAGTTGTGCTTTATTTATTTTCTAAACTTAACACGATCTACTTTTTGCACATAGTAGCATTCACTTAGTTTATACCATAAGTGACCTAGTTTGCATTTTCTTTCAACTCTATAAATTACCCTATTTTTTTCTGCTGGTATTGAGGTTTCCTACTAGTCCTGAAAAATTAGGTTTTAATTTTTTTCTCCCTTCTAGCCAAATAAACATAAAGAAGGATGAGAAGACAGGAATCGTGAGTGGATTTATGGCTTCTTGGAGGCAGGTTTTATTCCTCCATGTACTACTGCTTTAGCTTTTGATGAAGTTATTTCATTCATCTCTGCCATGACTTTGCTACTTTTGAAATGCCTGATGTGCATAGATTGTTCTTGTGTAGATGCTCTGCCTGGAATTCTGCAAGCAAGTGACTATTCCCGCAGCTTTCTTTGAAAGGGTGAAATGCCCAAACTATAAATTTCTGCATGCTCTGATCAGGATTTTGATTTCCACGTTAAATTTACCCGGCCCTAATCCTTGCCATTGCTGACACTATGGCTACAGTACACAGTTCAGGTGCTGGAAAGGAAGTTTGTATGTTTGTGGACTACTGGTCTTAAAAGCAGGAAACCAATTTTATATCCTTTACGTGATAGATATTGAATCGATAAAGCATCAACCTAAGGTTACACTTGATGTCTCCAGTGAGAAGACAATAAATCATGTTATGTGCATACAGGTATATTGACTCAATTTCTTTGGGCTGCCTATGCAAAACTGAAGGTGATTGAAACTAAGCCATTAGAGTGAAAGTCTTATAATGGCAGGTATAAAGCCATTTAATCCACTTTTTATGATTTGAGATTTTAGTATTAAAAATCTAAGTACAACATTTAAGTCAAATTGAAAATCCATCAGGTCCTGTGCCCTGTCCCAAATAATGGTCAGTGGCAGATGGCTAAAGAGGGAGGATAAAAGAACATGTGCAGAATGATTTCTACCTTGTTGTACCCTTCTGGTCTTCAGCAGTTAACAGTTTGGGTACTTTTGTAGGTAGACACTGCACCCAGTAGACTTATCTTAGGTAAACTTGTTAGTTTTCATTTTCAACCTGTTTGTAGTTTGGCTTTCCCAGTGAAGTTTTGCACATATATATCGGGGAAAAAGCGTCTGGCTCATGTTGGAATGGGTGGGTAAAAAAAAATGGTCCATTTATGCTTTATGTCTTTGTCACTGAGCACTTTCTGAGGATAAAAAACTCGATGGTTGTCTCTCCTTTTAATATTGTGACTCGCTTGTGGTGAGACTGTGTAGGCAATACAGGGTATTTCTATTTCTATCTGGAGGCTTCAAAGAAGCACCATCTGAGGATGAAGATGGAGTTATTGATACAGCATGTCTATCAATAATATTGTATTTGTTCCTTGAAATTTTCATATCTCAACACCAAACAAGTTATCAGTACAGATAAATGAGTCGATTCAAGATGAAAGGATGCTGTTATATCATTAACCTGCAGAAAATTTTATAATGCTGCACTGCATTGCTGAGAATCATTTTGTTGTTTAAATATTGGTTGTCCTTTGTAGTAATCTGGCTTGGTCTGGCTGGACAGCTGTATGCTCTATTGCAGGTTTGGAAATATTGCTTGAAGAACCAGTTGGGCTTCTAATATATATATATATAGTTACATATGATTTTAAAGGCATGGAAAATTTTATTTAAAAAGAGTAATGGCTTAATATAGTCTGTTAGAATTCATATAAAAAGTTGCAAGTTGTATAGGTACATTATAACATAATTATAAAAAAAACCTATGTGTAAAAAAGATCCTTGGTATCACTGTATATTTAATTTGTGTGCTTTAGGGACATTCAGGGACTGTTCTTTGACTGTAAAATGTTATACATAGAGATTTGTAATTGAGAACTTTATGATATGATTTGCAGTTAGAGGAATAAAACTAAATTGCAATTTTTCCTAAATTGAATATGCCACTATCTTACACGTCTCAGCCTTTCTGACCTGGCCTTGCATGATGCTTCTTGACTTCCTGTCCTGCTGTCATTTTCTTTCATATTGGTCTGGCACTTAGTCTCACTGGAATCAATAAGGTTGCTCACATGCAAGTGTTGAATAAATAATTGATTAAGGAGATACTACACTTGTCACATCTTTTCCTAGCAAAGGTAGCCAACATAACTGCTTTTTGTGAAAAACTTCTGTTCTTTCCTTCTACTGATTATCCCTCACTTCTTCCACTGAACAAGCAGAGCATGATATCTACCAGATAATGATTGATGTCAGGTTTGTAAAGTGGTGATACAGCTCTGTGTGTACAACAGTTGGGAGAAATGGCTTCTCTGCAGCTGTGTAGCTCAAACCAAATGACTTTCTCTCTGTTTCCCTTCTAAAACCCTTAACCTGCTCAGTTTTAAGAGCTGTTACCCAGAATGGCAAAGCACTCTCGGATATTGGTCACCAACCCTGACTGCTGCGCTCATCCAATTCTAAATGAATTATTTAAATAATTTGGTCCTACACAAAGCCAGATAGAAAATGGCAGATAAAGTGGTATCTATTGACATGAATAATCCCAGTGAAGTTTGCCTGGCAGCTTGGCTGGGTTTTGTGTATTTAGAAGTGCAGTAAAAGTAGAAACATTTTGTGACAGCCGTTGTGTATTGTGACATCTGAAATTGAAACAGGCACTTCTAAATTTTCTGCACATCTCCTCAACTCAAAGGTTTATTATAGCTCCTACTATGTTATGTAGTATTAAACTACAGTGAACTTTCTATAATGGGAATGCACTTACACTGAAGACTGATGTAGGATTTCTCTAGGAGATGGAAAATAAGATATCCCAGGCAAATAAATACCTGATGACTGTGCCTGTTGCAGTCACTCTACCAGTGTGATTAACCTTTTTATCTTCAATTACATTCCTAAGTGATACAATTTGTTCCAGTAAAATAGTGTGCAGATCCAGTCTTGTTCAATATTTCCCACAAATCCATTGACTTGCAGCTTTGGTTTATGAAACCCTTTCTGTTGTTGTGGTTCAGTGACAAGAGAGATGAGGTAATTACAGAACAGTTTGCCCACTGGTTTCTCTCCAGTGCATAGCTCTAGTCAATGCTGTTAGACCACTCATAGACCCAATTGTCAAAAAAAGTAAGGAAAAAAGGCTCAGATATCTTTAATAGAAATCAAGTCAGTGCTGCAGAAGTTCCAATATGCATTTTATGTCATCCTACATGTTGCTACGTTTGTTTTGAAGTAATGTTTCATTATTACTATTGTATGATTAAATATTGAGAGTATTGCTTTTCCAATTGTTCTACTCCAGTATTTAATGAGTGCAATTAAATGGAAAAATTGCCTTTTTAACTGATGGTAGTCTATTAATGTCTCTGTCTGTTCAGAAAAGAAAAGAAGTGAATTATTAGAATGACAAATGAGTCAAAGTTACCACGGTGATGGAGAGGTGCGATTCCCCTCCACATAATCTTCAATTAGTGATCTTTGTAAGAGGATGTTTTTCAAAGGGGTAATAGAGAAGTAATGAGATCAGAAGGAGGTCAAACCCAGCCTTCTTCCTTTGGCAGTTTGATTAATTTATTTCTCCTTCTTGCAGACTGCTGTAAGGGGCTTTTGGCACCCGGAGTTTTCCATGGGACTCTTGTGGAAGTGACTGCTTATGAAAGTATTTTGTGTATCCAAGAATGTTCATCTGCTTGGAAATGGAGGCCTTTGAAAGGTTCAGATTCGTTCTTTAGTACAAGCACTCACTGGTAGTTCTGAAAAGGAAGTTTTTTGGGAAGAAACCATTCTTGATTCTGCTATGTGTATTGTTATGAGGCAAAGTACTTGAGCCTAGAACTGGGATGCAATGCAGCTTCCATCTGCTTCAGGGGGATGATTAAGTCAAAGGAGAGGGAGGGAAAGAAGCACCCAAGAACATAAAGTTGCACTGAAGTTGCTTTTTCCTCAATATCTCCTGGATCAGTCCCACAACACCTTCATGAATGCACACGTAGCACTTCTGCATCCTTCAGGTGTTCCTTCCTGCTCTTTGTCATTCTTACCACTTGTGTAGAAAGTTTTATTTTAAAGAGTAATGAGATGTTTTCTGATGGTGATCATGAACCTGGGTGGCTGTGGCCCCATGCAGTGTGTCAAGCCTGTGCTCAGAGTGCAGTTACATCCATGTTTAGTTTATTCTCAGTAGTAATTCCGTCATTTTAAAATATTCAAAGTCATTTTCCTGCAAAACTGAAATGCCAGTAGCATTTTCTCAACAGTTTCCTCAGGTTTACGTAATTGTGCACTGATCAGTTTTGCTCTCCTGATAGTTGAATGGATTTCTGTGGTTTCAATTTTGACATAAATACAGTCATTCTATGCAAACTAACATGTCAGTAGAGGAGCAGTAGATGTTAATTTAATACGACACATTCTCTTGCTAGCACACGTGACATTAGCAGTTGTATGATATCCAAGACTTTTATAAGTCTACCTCAGTTTAAACTCAATATATTCATGCAGCTTTTTATGTTTGGCTTTGGTAAGAGTAGCATTAACACTTGAGTTTTCATACTTTCTCATGAAGTCTTTGCAACAGTCATTTAACAGATGTTCAGGTTTTTTTTAAAGTATTATTATTATTATATTTAAAATATTTCACCAATAAAAATTGGATTAGATAGATTATAAAATGTTTTCATTGTACTGATGATCACAGAATCACAGAATGGTTTGGGTTGGGACTTTAGGACCATCTAAAAAGTTAAATATCAAAGATTATTCTAATTGCATTTATAATCACAAATCACAGGCACAAAACAATTTTGTGAATTTCCCCTCTTTTTAAGTGCTGTCCATTTGGGAAGAATTTATACATGCACACACATATTTATGTGTATAGATAAACATGTCTCCTATTTATCAAAGTTCCCTCAGAACAGAAAAAGTAAAATTAGATTTTTGTAAGCTGGAGTGATGTGCATGTTCTTATTTTCAATGTGTGGTAAAGTAATCCTTCAATTTTATTTTTTAACAGTATTCTATAATATAAATAATCTAGTCTTTTCTTCTGCAGACTGTTTAATTCAGACAGGTTGAAGTTGCCTCCAAAGATTGGCGTCAAATTGAGGAAACCATTCATGTAGTAAATAAGATAATTTGTTTCTACCCAAAAAGATTAAAATATAGATTTTTTTTTTTTTTTGGTCCATAAGATTTAACACATACAGTTCCTGCATCTCTATGATTCTGAATGCATTTTGAAATTAAGCACTTCTACATGGATTTTCTTTTTTTCATCTTCTGCAGAGCATTTTTAACTTGAATTTCTGGAATTTTAATTAATATAATCAGTAGAGATCTTTATATCTTTCCTAGATATTGATAAGTGTTTATGTAATTTCAAAATGTGATGGGAAACTGATGCTCCTAATGAAAGCAGAAGTTGTAAAAACAAGTAGCAAGTCCTACAATTTGAGTATTGTTATATAAATAAATGAGGGAAAGATGTGTTCTGACACCTACTTTCTGTGCCATATTTAAAGCCAGGGATATATTTCTCTGTGATTTTTGTGTGATCATAAAATCTGTTGTGTTGTTTAATTGTTCTTCACCCAGTCTTTCACAATATCAATCTTACTGCTTGAATAAAATAGTAACTTATTAAGAAAGTTTATGAGTTTTGGTAGTTTTGGGGCTTTTTCTGCTTAGAAAGAAGAAAAAGGAGCTGTATGCAACAAACATAACTTCCAGGGATTGATCANTTGCTTAGGAAGAAGGAAAAGGAGCTGTCAGCTGCTGAAAATTTGGGCCCTGTTGTAATGGGGTGTGTGGGAGCTGCTCACTCTTCTGCTGTGGTTGTCGGGCTCATTTTGTGGAAGGGTGCTGGAATCAGGCTTTAGGACTGATCTCCCCTTAGAAAATTAAATATTTGGATGGCTGAAGTCTGATCAGAACAACCCTAATTAATGTTTGAAAACACTTCTGAGGTGAGCATTTATGTTACCACCTTTGTAACCTCATGCAATGGCAACAAACTTTTTCTCTTCAGGCATGAAAATCTGTTCAACTGAAGATTGGGTTTTCACTTTGGCCCAGCGTGATGGTCAGAATAGGTTCAGTGTGAGTACACTGCAGTTTTTCAGTGCTTCTCAGATTGTATTAAACTTTAGAGAAGTCAGTTTTCCATGGCATTAAATAAGTCTGGACTGCCTTAACCATCAAAAACAAAGCAGCAAGGAAAAGTTTATTTTCTTTGTACCCTGAAGGCAAAATAATGTGTTGGCTAAACTTCCCACAGGATCCTCGCTCCTTCATAATGCAATATTTAGTGCATTATGCTCCTTATCTGTTTTTTGTGCAAAATCCATTCTGGATTATTGGGTTCTATATAAATAAAGTTGTTTGCTCTTAAGGTTTTTGTTTTGTTTTGTTTTGTTTTTTGTGATGATGTTGGTATGCAACTAACATAACTTCCAGGGATTGATCAGTTCCTGAATATGCAGGTCATTCTCTTATGTGATGCAAGTCTTGTACAGAAAACCTGTTTCTCCAGACTGTCTGTCCACACAGTTTGTCTGTAGATATTAATTTCTAAGTGTTTTTAGCCTCAAGGTTTGACAGTTTTATACTAAAAATCTGTGTGAGCAGAAGTTTGTGCTGCAGAAATGAAAACCAGAGAGTAATCATAGTGAAAAATCACACTCAGTAGAGCTGAAAGTTGAAACATCTCCTAGAAGATTTCCATGTTAGAAATGTTAAACTAGGTGTTAAATAAGTGCAAACAACTTTTTCTGAGACTCAAAGACAATCCAGTGAGAGATGACAATCTTGATTTCTCCTTTTCCCCTCCACCTATTTAGTGGGATTCACACTGTCCTGGCAGATTTTTGCAAAAGAAATATTTCTGAACCTAGTGCCTGAAATCATCTCTCTGCTGTTAATTATTTAGTTAGTTGATGCTAGACTTTCCTAAAGTCATATAAAACACTGTAAACACTCTCATTCCTTACTGTACATTACTTTGGTAGTTTGGAGTGACAAAACCATTTAGACACTGTGGCTGTTACCATATGGTTTGAAAGGTAAAACAGAACATGATCATCTTTTTAATAGGAACACTATGTGGTTCATAGGTGGTGAATATTTCATGCACTTTGCATTTGCCTTTGTGCAGGAGGGTAAATGGAAAGTAAATCCATGTGTACTTTAGACAGTAAAAAGGCATTACTTTGTTACATCATATAAACATGTAGATTTGATTCTCTCTTTACTCATGCTGTAAAAAGAAAGTTTTAAAGTGTTTAGCCATACCTGAAAATGTAAATGCCCGAGCCTAATATAATGCTGCAGAAAAATTAAGATAAATGATACTGCATCCTTGCCACAAACTGCAGCTTGTACAAAATTCACTTTAGTTATTATACTGTGAATACGTGTGCTAAACCTCCTCTGTGTATGCACAATTTATGTTGAATGCAACATGAATCATTTTAATAGACCAAGCAAAAAGTCCCCAAAGTCAATTTTCAAATTATGAACCTTGGAACAGAATATAGCAACAATGAACAACAAATAGTTCAGATTTTACGCTGAACTACAAATGAACCATTAAAGGTACAGCATACTCATTCAGAAAAAACAGTTTCTCCTTATCATCACAGTGGCTAAAAAGCATTACAAGAATATTTCTTAAAGGTCAGTTCTAAATTTTCTCTTTTTCTGTACCCTATTAAGAGGCACATTCATGAGAGCTGCTGCCATGAAGATTCTTACATCTGTTGTGAGACTTGGATGATTCTAGATATTCTGGTTAGATTCCATCTCTGATCTGCCATGTAACCTTGAGAAAGGCTGGGTTTAATGCTTTAAAATTCAGGAATTCATTCACATTTACTGCTTAAAAAATGGCCTGGCTCCAGATGGGTCATTTGAATGGAAAAAATTTTCACCACCTGATTTTAGCTGTTCAGTGTTACCAGGACACAGCAAAGGTGGTAGCAGAGGAACACAGATCTTTTAAAGGTTGGTAAGGAATTAAAATTCAACAGAAAGGAAGGAAGAGTGTTTGAGTGTCATCTAAAACTTACAAGAGTTAAAATGCATGTAAATGTTTTCCCATTGCCTCATCTACTTCATTGATAGCATTTTTCATTGCTGGATACTTTAATTTATGAAATTGAAATAGATTTAGTTGATAATAGGGATGCTGATGATTTTTTAAAACAAAATTCAGTATTTTTTGAGCCTTTTCATTTTTTTGAACTTGTCTCGGTCCTCCTAAAATTGCCTACTTAATCAAAGTTTTATGAATATAAACCTCTGCTTATTTTCTTGGCACATGCTTTGCATGGACCTGAGAGAATTAGTGAGTCATGCCTCAAAGTTCTCTGTGGACTCTTGTGCAATTCAGTGTTCTTTAACTGGTCATATTTGCTGTTTAGATTGGAGAAGACCGAATAAAGTAAAAAGACTAAAAAATTGTGCTGAATGGTGTCATGGGAGCGGAGAGAAGGGCTATTTTTAGTTAACTTTGTCAGGCATGTAGTTAGAAATTGACAGTGGTCAATTTTCAGGGCTTTTCAAGATACAAGAACATGAGAAAAATTATCTAACTCCAAAGTTCACAGCCATTGTGTCACAGTCAGTTCTGAAAATGTTCTGTAAGGTACGTCATGGCTCTGAAAACTGTACCTGAAAATGCTGTAAGAGCTGTAGGATTCTGTAAACTATTTAGCATATTCTGTGGAGCACAGCACAGGAACCTTGGGTTTCCCATAAAACCTGTGTAGTTCTGACTGCTCTTAGCATTAGATGGTATAAAACAATTTATAAAATCTATTCTAGATCTTTACAAGGTTGCTCATTGAAAATCAGCTTTCTAAAATTTCTAGAGAGAGAATTTGCCTTTGCATTTTGACTGAGTCTTGGTAAGTCACTTTTTGATTAATTGCATCATTTAAGATGCTATTTTAAGCATCTCTGAAAACTGCTCTAAGTTTTTGGAAGTTAAGAGTTCTTCCAGAGTAAAAGGTAGAATCTGTTCTAGATTTCCTTGAAGAATTAATATTTTTTTGTATATTTCTTAAAAGTTGCAAAAAAAACCAACAACAAAAAAAACCCCAAACAAACCAAAAAAACAAGCCTTCATTTCTACTTCAGTATTTTATTTTTCAGCCTCGTAGGAGATTACAGCATGTTGCCATGGGGTGTTCATGGATCAAATTACATCCAAATGGAACTTGATATATTTTGGTAGGACTGGGTTCCAGCTCCTTATGTTTACACTACTGCAGGTTATTGGTGAACATTGATAGCTCTGCAGATGATGCTGCTTGTAAATGATCTCAGAACTTACTCTCTGTTTTCACTGTGTGTGCTGTCACTGCTTGGTCCTCACCTGCAGTTACTGAGACCCAAACCAAGGACATTTTAGGGTGAGGCAGTCACTGTTGGAGACCTAAAACCTGATTTTGAATTATTTCAGATCTTTTAGTAAGGATTCTTTATGAAGTAGAAGTGATAAATTATCTGCATTTGATACACAAATTTGGCAGAAACTCTGCCTCTTTGTTTTTTAAATTTTTTTTTATGAACCCCTGTTAAAATTTCAAGTGACTAAGCAGCCACCATAAATAAGAAACACATTCCTCAAATGTTGATAATGTTTCCTCCTCCCCTTGGTCCTTCTCTGTATGTAACATTTCATCACAGTTGACCCTGAAATCCAGAATATTGTCATCTTTAGGCAAAACCTTTTTCTTATTGCAGGAAAGATAATCCAGTATCCCATGGTCTTGCAGGTCAGAACAGAACTTTATACAGATGGAGAAAAAAGTTTCCTATTTACCAATCCAGAAATCTCCAAACTCAATTAATTTTCTGGTGTCGAAGCAAGGAATCTGTTCTGGTGTTTCTATTTTGTCTTCTTGCTCCCATTCAGGTTGCTGATTGTGTCAGTGACCCTCAGAGGTTTAACCAAGATAGCTACAATATCACATTGTGCACTCTGCTGAATTCTAGGAGACAGCCTGAGCATCACAGAATGTGAAATTTATGCTGGTAAAGAGGGAGTATGGATCAGCAACTCATTGATTTTAGCCAAAAATCAAATCAGCAGTAAGATCAGAGAAGGAGCTCTGTGGTTGCATCCAGACTCTGATCCACTTCATCATTCTACTCCCCAATGAATGAGAACCCCTCTGACTGCTGGAGAGGTGAGGAAACAGATCTGCTACAAAAAGCAATGACAGAAAAAGTTGAAAATGCCTTTTTTCTTTTTCATGTAGATTGTGAGATGTAAAAGTTATGAAAATGATGTGTATGTATGGAAAGATCCTGTTTATATTCCACAAGAGTAAGTTATTCCAATATAATGGCAGCCCCCCTTTATTCCTCAGCATCATGCATTTTGTTCATTTTGTGATATATTATGTGGCTTTTTGGTGTAACTACACTTTTAGATCTCATTGAATAGAATTTATGTGTTGCCTTATGGAAAACTTGTTTCATATTTCATTAATTATTTACTATTACTTGACCTTACAGTACATGAAAAAACCTATCCCATAACTGTAATTTCAATTCTCTCTAGTGTGAAATCAATCACATTCCACGTCTTTTATATTATTTAAAATGTGAATCATGAAATTTTCCTGTGGATTTCTCCCAAGTTACCGAGAACTTTCAAACCTTAGTGTGTGGGAAATGTGCAGGCTGTCCCCTGCAGACCTGGGCCAAGTCCTGGTTCCATTGCAAACACTGCAAAACCATTTTCAGCTGCCCCTTCTTGTCAGTGGGGCTGGTAAAGACCAGGAGTATTTTATAAAGATCTACTTCACAGGATTTCCATTTGCTTTGTGTACAAGTAATACTTGGATAGCTTTTAACTTGTACCTCCCTATCCCTACAACCCAAATTGTGCCAATAATGTTGCTGAACAGGCTTGATGTGTGCAGTTTCCAGTGCTGGGGGAAGCTCCTGGACAGCTGCATAATGCTGAGTCCACTTCTGATATTTGTGTATCCTGTGCTGTGTGAGGAAGGTGATGGGTATTGTGTTTGTATTTAAAGTTCAGGAACAATTAGGGAATGTTGTGGGAAGCAGCCTAGTGTGTTCAAGAAAGTGATGGAAGTTCTGTTAATGATCCTGAGGCACATTTTCTGATTTCTTTGGCAGTAATTTCTGAAAATACATGAATAGACAAAAGGAGTAATCAGTTATGCACTTGAGATTTGGAGGTTACGTTTTTCCCTGAAAATCTGCAAGAGAAGTATTATCAGAAACAAGAATTTTTAAACTATATTTTAAGCAGGAGATACATTTGTGGAATTATTGTGGAAAATTACCCTTGTACCTGCATGAGCACAGAAGAATAAGATTTTTGTCCTTGACAAAAAATCTTGCCTCACATTATTAATTGCTCCTCCTTTTGCCTGCATGTACGCCCATATTCTTTTGCTCTGTGAGGCAGTTTATCAACAAAATATGCCTTTTCTCCATTTTTCTTTCAGTAGTTAAATGCCAAATGTTTTAAGTTCTAAAACATGTCCAGATTGCCAGATTGTATCTTATGCAAACCCTGACTATTTTAGAAACATATATATAATCATATTAACTGAAAGACTATTCATGTATATGCTTTTATGAATCTCAGATGTAATTGACAGTATTTAATTTTACTTAAATAACAAAGGCTTTTTAAGTATAGGTTTTCCTGATACCTGAGCATAGCTAGGAAAAAATTCAGTGTACATGTAATATTACACAAGGAAATAAAGTTAATTTTCTTGAAATATACAGTAGGGTATATAAATGGACTTCGGGAAAAAATAGTAGAATGAAAAGTCTAATGCTATTTTCCTAAGCCACATTTGCTAAATGCAGACTTTTGCAAGGTCAGCAGTTATACTGGAGTTGAGGAGAAATGGCTTCAGTGGCTTTAACTTTACCAGTGCCCTTGATGAGGTGCAGAGTTGTCAGTATTCTCGTAAAATTCCTCAGTGATGGCTTCTTCTGTTCTCTTTATTTCCTTAAGTGAACATCTGTCTAATTGTTCACCTCCATTGCTTTAGTGCTTTCCTCATGCTTTCTCTGTTTCCAGACAATAAACTTTATTTTCTTCATAAGAATTCAGTCTACGCAAGGGTATTAGGCAGCTTGTTTGCACCTTTTAATTTCTGGAAGTTTTCCAGAAGGGCTTTTTGCTGTAGTTCCAATGGGTTCATCAGTGAATCATGTAACATAATGCAGCATTGTGTTTGGGTTTTTATCCGTTACCTTCTGTTTATAAACATCTGCTTGGAAATTTTCTTTTTGAATTTATTTTTTTTTTAATATGTTTTACATTTTTGCATGTGGCATATGGGTAAGATACACAGTACCTGCTATTTTTTCAGGTGTTCAGGTAGGTACAGCCAGTATTTACCTTAACATTTAGGAAAAGCTACTTGCTTAAACCCCAAAATTTCAAGGTAGAATATGTGCTGGTTATTTAGCTATGTAACAATATCCGTTAAATTAAAAGTAATTTAATAATTGAATGGTCACATTAAAACTTGGCATTAACACTTATGATTGCAGGATTGCAGAAGGCATCTGTAAAGTCTCTCTGCCCAGTACAGAGAGTATTGCTCACAAACTTAGTATGCTGCTTCTCTTGTGTCCAGTTCTTTGTGTTATGGGGTTTTCTTCCTTTATAAAGGGGAAAGGCAGTGGGGGTCGTTGGGGGCTTTTTTTGGAAGTATTTTTTCCTCTTATCTGTAAAGTATTAATATTAATCTTGCACATCTCTTCTTCAGTCAAATATTTAAATTTGGAAGTAGGTGGTTGTTGTGCTTTTCCTGATGCTTTATTTGCTGTCCTGACAACACTTCCTTGTTTTTCATGTACAAATACCTGTGCAAATATAATTTTCAAGGCATATTCTTCATCCTTCTGACCATATTGTTCATGCACCACTTGTATTTAGGAAACAAGTGTTTTAGAAAGTTTAATGATGAGAGACTGTTTGCTCTCCCTCTATACTGCTGTATGAGGCAATTACTTTCTGGATTACTTTTGTTATCTTGAGATCAAAATTTTATCAGAAAATTAATGTATATTTAGTAAATGAAAATTTCAAAGCTTTTCATGTTGATGGTGCTTAAAAATAAGACACTTGATTGTGAACTTTTTTCCTGTTTACACTTAAAGACATTTTAAACTTTCTTAATTATTAGAACAATGGGACGTGGCCTTCTGACCCCTCCTGTCTGGGGCTGCCCCATTGTGCATCTGTAAAATACAAGGTCTGTAAAATACACTTTGATCTCATCTTTTCAGACAACCTTGGAATTACCTATTTAATGATGTTTGGTTTTATGTCAGTGATTCCCGAGATGGGCCACGTTTGCACACAAATTTAATTTCAACCTTTGTGTTTATTTTGTTCATGTTTTCTTTGTCACACCATATTTCTTTAAAAAGAAAATAGAGAGAAGCTTCCTCCTTTTGTGAGCACAGATCAGGTGGCAGAAGGGCAGGTTTCCATATTCTGGTACTGATATTTTCCTGTGCATGCAGAAAGACTTCATATTTTTTGTTCAAGTCTATATTGTGTATATTGAGTGTATATTAAGAAGCTGATCCTGCCAACCCTTGTACAAGAAATCTTTACTAATGTGATTCAGTCCTTTTATTTCACTTTCTAAAATTACACACATATCAATGTGACCATTTTCAATGCATCTCTTAGCTTGGGAATGTGAACAGCTGGGGAAACAAAAGAGTTTGTGTATGTATTTATTTCTTTGAGGATACTGTTCTGTACGTTATCAGTGTTATATTGTTTAAATCTAGGAAATTGTAACCATGAACTGACAATTAAAATGGCTTAAATAGCTAATTATTCAGTTCTTTCATTTCTTTGTCTCATATATTTATTTCTACTTACGTTGAAGCATCCCGACATTATTAATGAGTACAGCAGTGACGACTTTTAACCATATTAATATTTTTATTTTCCCTAATATTAAGAGTGGGGGGGAAAGAATTGTACCTTAAATCCCTTGTCAAGCTTTGCCATCCTCCCAAATTGCTGCAATGCATTTGTAAACCTGCAGACGTCACTATTCTGCCAATTAATTGTGCTGCAGGAGCTGTTCCACCGCGCTCTGACCACGCTGGAAATGCACAATGCAATTACAGCACTTGGTTTTTAACCTGAAACAATTTCATCAGATTTATTTTAATATCCTTATTTCATTATCAACGTTCCACTAAAGGAAAGAGTATGTTTTCCTTTCTGACTTGTAGGATCCATGTCCTAAGACTTGTCTTTAATTATTAGTTATTGTTGTTTCAGTACAGATTTATGAAGTACTTGTTTTGTGTCATATAACATACCATTTTTAAGCAACATTTTTCAATCTGAGCACAGCTTCCAGGAGGGCAAGCTGCCCAGAACATCAGTGATCTCACAGTTATTACTTTGTGTCATATATAATCTTGTTTTTTCCTGCAACAAATAAATCTTTGGGCCTCCCTGCAAAAAACATTTGTGGTTACAGTATAATAAAAATAAACCGTTTGTCGTGACTGCAGCTGACATTTATCAGCCTATTTGTGGGTGCTCTTTCTCTCTCTGTATAATACGGAACATAATTTGTCACTTTGTAAATACATTCCAGCCTAAATCCCTGCCAGCATCTGTTAGTGTTTGAAGGATTAATGCACTGCACAGTGCATGTCTGCACTTTCAGGCAACAACGTAGCTTATGGTTATGGATCATGAGAGAACAGGGAAAAAGGGTTCATTCTGTATTTACTTAAACATTGTTGCCCTTTTGACCATCATGCTTTTCTCCTCTTGTTTGTCATCTGGAGTGGGGATGCTGCCTTCCCTTCCCTCTGTGACGGCCCTGTGTGAAATCCTGCTGTAAGTTTTGTACAACACCCCGTGTGGAGCTGTACATATAAGATAACACCTCTTTAATTTTATGGATAATTAACAATGGTAATAATGTATTGCAATAGGGATGTTACTGGTTTAGCCCATTTAGAAATTCTCCTTTCCCCCTTTTTTTCCTTTTCTGCTATTTCCAACAAATCCATTACCCTATTGCTTCCTACATGGCTTCCTTCTCAGCAACCCGTAAAGTGGGCTTATTTAATCTTAAAGACTTCAAATAGAGAGAGTTTTCAGAAGGAAAAAAGCCTGTAGCTTCTAAATTATCCCGATGCTGTTTGCCTTGTTGCTCTCTTCGAAAATGCAATCTGCTATCACTTCGAATCTTGCAGAATGAAAGGAATTGAAAGCATCTGAATAGGAGGCTCTCCACAGCTGAGATCCTGTTACATGTTCCCAGGCTCCCTTGATCATTCTCTAAACAAGGAGATATGTTTATTACAATAGTAAACCATACACATGGTGTTATATACTGCCAAGATTATTTGAGATTCCCCAAGATAAATTCAAATGAGCTTTACAGGAATTGGCATTTGGACATGGAAAGAAGTGATCTATATCCAGGGAAAGGAAAAAAAAAATCCAGCTAAAAGTAGGCTCTGAATTAATTACCCACGGTTCATATGCATTAAAAGCCAAAATCTACAGTAGATTTTTGTTTAAATACATGTAATTTCTTGTTATTGAAGCAAAAGTGTCCTGTGGAAAAGTGTCCAATGGAACCATGTGCATCCAGGAAAAATTTCGAGCCTACTAAATGAAGTATTCTGAAACTATAGTCCAGCAGTTTTTGTGTGTTTTTGTCCTCTCTGGTTATGGAATGAATAATTTTCAAAGTATCTTTAGGAGAATTTTCAAAGTATCTTTTGCTCTTTCTAAGACTTGTTTAGGATTGCCAGGGCATAGTTTACTTCGCTGAAGATATTAATGTAATAAAGAAATGCAGATGTTTTCCCTTTTTTTTCCCTTTATAATTATCTTCAGAAGATATGAAAGGCCAAATTTACAGAGATACTGATCTAAGAGTTAACTAATGTAAAGATTATGAAATAACATTATTGCTTATTGTAGTGGTAAGTGGTATTTATTACAGAAGATTTATTAAAAAAGGATATTAAAATCTGAAAAATGAAGCAACCACAAAGAAACAAATGAACATATCTGTAGACATTTGCTAATAGAAAGAGATAAAGTTCTTAAACTATTGGGAAATTTAAAATGGTGATTGCATGATAAGTCAAATTTACAAACTGCACCTGGAGACTTGAGTCCCATTTTCGTATTTGGATTTTAAATTATAGTTAAGTATTTGGATGAAGGAAAAATATTGCTGTGAACAGTGATTTGTTTAAAGGTGAGGTGTGAATGCCAGGTTGGTGTATGCCATCCTCAAGAGCTGAGCTCCTTCCTATCAAGCCATCCTTATCATTTTTCCACATCTCTCACCTTCAGGATTTCAGGCTCATGTGTTTTAAATTTAATCTCCATCTAAGGGAGGATCCAGACATCTCTGTTGCTTTTATAACCCAGCTGAGCCAAACATTAAATCTGTAGTTCTGATGTTTGTTCAAGCTTATTGTCTGTGGGGACAATTGCAACTTTTAGACGTTCACTTGCAGGACAATCCTACAACAGCTTGAGGGCTTCAGGTTTTTCTGAAAAGGCCTCTAAGTTGTAGAAGATGCCAGAAAGATAAACACTGTTCTCTGCCAAACATCCAGAATTGTTCTGGAGAAGGGATAGAGACAAAGAAAACAATGGTACTAATAATTTATTGTTCATGATAAAATGTTGGTCCAAGGCTGATCAGTAATCTGAGCAGTTTGCAAGCTCACACTGACCCATTAAATCTTGATCTGTGTGCTGTTCTCTTGACTTGGATCAAGGCAACCCCGTAGGCAATTCCATTTTTGTGAAGATCAGGAAGATCTAGTTACTTAAGCAGGAAGAACCAGGCTTTACAAATTAAGGTTTTGGGAGAGGTCACACACAGCATCAGACAATGACAAGATGGAACAAGAATAATAATGGAAAAATTTACACCATTAAATTACAACCAAAATACAGGTAAAACAAACACATCAGGAAATAGTGAAACCAAGTATTGCTAATTTTTTTTTTTTGTAGTGAAAGAAAGGAAATCCTTTTCATCTCTATTTTCATGAAGAATCAAGTTACTCCCAGCTATTTTTTTGTACATCTCATAAATGGATTAGTAAAATGGTTAATATTTGGGAATTTGGTTTGTGTTGTCTTGCGTAAAGTTAGTAGCAATTTGAAAATACTGCACAAATACTGCTGATATTGGAGGGAGGAGGGGGCGGGGGGGAAACTAGAAAAAGGAGTGTAAAAATGTTCCACCACAAGGTCCTCTAATGAACTTTATTGAGGCATCCCAAAGGTAGCAGAAGAAGACATTATTAAAGCAGCTACCAGAGGTGCTGGGTTGCTCTCAAAGCAGTGGGATGCATCCATCCCCATCAGCCCCAAGGAGCTGCAGAGCATTCAGAGCACACAACCAGGTGAAGCTGCCATTGCATAAATACAGTTTTGCATGAAGTACCAAATGTTGACTACATTAGGGACAATAATATTTGCAGTCCTAATCCTGAGTGAAAGGCTTTTTCCCCATTAGGTACCCCCATAAATAGTGCATGGCACTGGCTATTGACTGTCATAAGCTATGTGTCAAATTGTCAGATGTGCTTCTAAAACATCCCCTACTCCATCTTCAACAGGGAAATAGGAGTTTATTTGGGCATTGCTTGTCATATGCTCAGATTTGGTTATTTGTTTACCTATTTGCACATAATTCCACAGATTTTTTGTTAGCTTTGATGTAAAATTCTTCTTTTTCCTGAAGATTTTCTTTCTCAGACAGCTTATCAGAACTATCTGCATTACAAGATGTTGCCATGAAGATTTTTCTGTATTAAATTAAACCTCTTTTTGCCAATTGATTCTACTTTCAGTTCCTCAAAGTCGGACATTCCTGTTGTTGTGCTAAGTATTCAGTTTTGAGTTGAGGACTTTTAAATATTGAATATGTACACACGCTATTTTCTGAGAGTAAAATTATGCAGTAAATTATGTAGTGTCCACTATGGTACAGTATAAGTAGGCCCTCACAAAATGACTTGTACTTACATAAGATACAGGGGCTACAGCATATTTATTAAGACTCTTCAACTCTGTATGAAACTGGAGCAGTCAGAAGTAATGGTGTCTGCTGAAAGATTCTTTATCATATGAATTTACTTTTAGTCATCTATTATTTATTTCAGCTATTTTATATGCCATTATAATAAATATTATGACAGAGAAAGCTTTTATGCTTCAACTTATTGTACTGCTCTTCACTTCCTTGCAATCCTTCAGGAAAATGTAGCTATGCTTTACCTATATTTAACGTAAATCATCACTTACATTTGAATGAAAAATTCACTATGAAAAAAGGCTCCTTCTTCAATACCAGGACACAAATGCACAATCATGTTTACTGCCAAACTACTCTACCATGCAGTGTTCATTTTTAAACAATTTTTAAGCTGTAAAGTGAATGCATTGCATATAGTGAAATAGCTGGCTTTCTGGGGGTTTTCACTTTTGTGTTACTTTCTGGCTCAATAAGCATTTTTCTAGCATGAGTGCAAAATATAGCCAATTGCACTTAAGCATTTTTAATATTTTTGCTCCAATAGGGAGCAGCTTACATACAAAACTGAAGAAGCTGTTTTCTGGGGTTGTGTAGACTAATGAAACTTACCTGGAAATATTGATGAAAGGCTCTTAGAACTGGGTGTGAAACATGAAATACAAGATAATTTTTTTCTTTGCACTTTTCAAAGTGTTATTGTGTTGGGTTTAGAAGAAGATTTGTTTGGAACTGGAGATTGATTTGCCTTTGGCTGTATCTTCAAAGGCACCACATTGATGCCTGGACATTGTTAGCCTTGAATTACTCGTTGGGCTTCATGAAATACAAATACCCCCATCCCAAACTCAAAACTCTCAGTTGGTTCAGCAGACAGCAGAAGTGTGCCCACCCCTTGTGTCTGTTCTCCTCTGGCCACTTTTGGATGCAGGTGGGACATTTGTCCTGCAGCAAGGACAGCAGTTCATTTTGCACAGCCTTTCAATGGCACCACGTGGTTATGATCCTGTGGCTTAGAAAAGAGCCCTTTAAATTATTCTACACTCATTTCATTATCTACTTTCTCCTTAAATTATGAAATTGAAAATAAAGTAGTAGAGAGAACATTAATACCTTTTGTTAATTTAATTTTCAAAAATCTGGAGTTTCCTGCCTTAGTGTATTGATTTGATGACAGCAGTTTAAAGACTGTCTCCTGTATTTGTGAAGGTGGCAAGTCTCATTTAAGGTTTCACAACATAAAATGAGGCTTAATTCAGTACTGGAAACATGTGAAGTAGTGAGAGACATCAGCATAATACAATTATGACACAATAGATCAGGATTTGCAGCATACCATTAACAATCAGTTCTGACTTCAGAGAACAATTACAGTTAAGATGCCTTTTAGCAAAAATGATTTTTAGTTTTATTTTTTATTAAAACCCCCTATGCTCTTGTATACATGTCACAATATGTGACACCTAGGCTTCTAGGGAAAGAGAGAAAACATTTTAACAGAGGTAATTCTGAGCTACTGTAAGAAAACAAACATAAAACCTTCTACTTGTCATTGAATGGAGTTATTCTTACATTATTAAGAACATACCTTGCAAGTATGTTGCCTTATTCATAGGTTTTTTAAAGAAGGTATTGTGATATAAGTAACAGTGGGAAAATTTGGAATAAAAATGAATTGATACTAAAGGTTTTGCATTTCACAGTCTCAGACTGGAGTAGGAACTGGTGGTCTACAGAAAACCTGTGTGGGGTGAGTGGTGCTGGATTCTCAGCTGAAGGGAGAATCTGAAACAAAAAAGTTGGGGAACTTGCCTAAGCTCATGGTACATTAAACTGATTTCTTCCCCAGTTGTGCTTGGCTCCTTGAGTGCCTTCAGAAGCTGAGGTGTCAGGTTCTGAATGCTTTGGATGGCCCATGCTCTAGTTTTTCCTGTGAGGAAAACAGTAAATGTGTGTCCCTGCACAGGAAGGAAATACAGGCTGCGACCATCAAGGTTTTAAACAGCAAAAGCAGGGAGAAAGTTGCAAAAAATATTATGATTTTTAAATCATAATCATACAGAACCAGTAGCAGAAGCCTAATGTGTGACACCAAGAGGAAAAGCATTACCTGAGTGACATCGTGTGGACTTGAATCCTTGTCCCCAAGAGGACAGTAGCTGACAGCTTGTGATCTAGTCTGTTGAACCACTTGATTATTATGTTTTTGAGCCCCTTATGTCCCTGTATTTGTAGCATTCTTGTCCTTTTACCCTTGGGAGGGCCAGGAGAATATTTCAATTGAGGAAAGCAGAGGCAAAGTAAACCCAAGTATGCACACCACTTCTGTAGAGAGTAAACAGCTTTGAACTGCACAGCTGAAGAGAAATTGTTATGGAGTTCTATTGCATAATGCAAAGCAGCATCATCTTTCTCAAGTCTCTGACCATCAAACAGAAGAAAATATTTACCCAGTGGGGCAAAATGAATTCCAGAATGATGTGCATCTTGTGGGGGTAAAAAAACCTCTTTGTAGCAAAGTTTGGTTTAGCATTTTCTGACTCCAGCAATTGATACTTCCTATGGAGACTGAACCTGTTGAAATTTTAGTTGTGTTTATTTTTCTGTCCTGATAAGTCTGGCTGGAATGGGACAAGAGGAACTGGAGTGATACTCTGTTTAAAGCAAACCTGTAAGGTATTTGTAGCAGGCAGAATGGGTACTAGCAAAATAGAAAACATATGTAGCCAGATGTAATGAAATGGGGAGATAAGATGGATCAGTTGAGCTTGGGAGACTCTTCCTGGCTTTCTTCTGTGCTGACTTGTGTGCTGGACTTTCATTCCTCCAGCAATGCTCATGGTATTCCTTGCAATCCCAGCAGAACCCTGTTGCAACCACCAGTTACTTGGTTCTGTGATGACTTCAGTGCTGTGATGAAAATAGGCTTTTGGTTAATTTTGTTCTGAGATTTGGAGTTTCAAAATATCTGGAAATAGGGATCTTAAAGCTCAAAATTGTGTTTTGGGATAGTGTGTCCTCTCCTAGGTGAAAAGTTGGCTTTAGGTATCTACAAAATTTCTTTTGAAGACAGAATCACAGAATGATTTGGGTTGGGCCTTAAAGCCCATCTTGTTCCAACCCCCTGCCATGGGCAGGGACACTTTCTACTATCCCAGGTTGCTCCAAGTCCCATCCAGCCTGGCCTTGGACACTTCCAGGGATGGGGAGTCCACAGCTTCTCTGGACAACCTGTGCCAGGGCCTCCCCACCCTCACTGAGAAGTGCATTTATGATATGCCCTGGTAAACTCTTATTGCATAAACCACTGTGTAGATGGATCTGTTAATTTCTGTACTCATTTTATACTGTTTTTATATCACCTACTATGAAAAACAGATTTTTTTGAGAAATATGTGCCAATCTCAAGTTAGCTGTTTTTTATAGAGTATTTAATGATTTTTTTCCTATAAAAATAGCATGTATTGAGAATAGCACTTACTCTACTTTTTATTTCATGAGCTACATAAGTTTCACCATCAAAATCAAAGCAGAAAGATACCTATTAACCTTAACACTGCCTTGAGTCGATTCTTTGCATTAAATAAAGCTGTGCATTACATAGTGTATGTTTTTAGCAGAATCACCAAATCACAAATGCTGTTTTTGGCACTAAACGTTCTGCTCGTCCATCCCTTTTGATGATTTGTATTCACTCTGGGGTTATAATGTTAAACAAGGGAATCAGATAAGTTTCATAACACATTTACTGTAACATGATACTGTGAACTGAACTTGCTGTTATTTATCTCTTTTTATATTTTCTCTTGTTCCAGCATAAAGCCAAGGTAGAGGCAATGACCTTAGACCTTGCTTCTCTTCAGAGTGTGCAGCACTTTGCTGAAGCATTCAAATCCAAGAATCTGTAAGTACTCAGAAAATTAGATGTAATAATTTCTTGTTATTTTAATGTCTTTATCAGCTGAGCACAGTTGGCAGAATCACCATAGTTGGATGGATCACCAACTGCAGTTAGTGAATAATTTTTTCAGAGGAATTTTTTTCAATGTAAATTAAAGATCATTTGTTTTCATGAAAAAAAAGAAATTACAGATCTCCTATTATTTGATGTGTAGCACCACTTTTAAAGGGATTTTTACCATGTGGATGTTGAAAAAAACCAAAGCTGAATTGCATAAAAACAGCTCAGGCAACTTTTAACAGTTTTGCAGTGGTTTGGAAGAGGTCAGGGATGAATAATTAGTGCACTGCTTGTCTTACTTTGTTTTTTAACCTTCTCTCTCTCCTTTTCATTTTTAAAGCTTTAAAAAATAAATCCCTATGAGCCAGACAGCTCCATTTTCCATACCTGTATGTGGAATAGTCCATAATAAAAAAAAAAAAAGAAAAAGAAAAAGGGGAGAGGTTGTGATAATGGCATCACTTAACAATAGACAAATTTACATGGAGATAACCAGGTTATATTCCAAGTAGCCTGTTTAATTTTGCTTGACCGGAGAAATGAATGTCTGAATTGAAGAAATTATTTGTAAGCTTTTAACTTCCAAGTCTTGACAATAAATTTCACACTTTGTGCTTTTATCCACAGTTTGACCCATTGCTTGTTCTGTGTATTCAAACTTAGCTATTTTCTGCAAATATTTCTGTAACTGATATGCATCTTGCTGTTCTTCTCGAGAGAATATGACCTCTTAGACAGCTTTGAAAATACATTGTCGTAGAGAAAATATATAACAAAGAGTGGTTTTTTTCACTTTTGAAACACTGCCAAAGCTAAATCTCACATGGATAGACAGATGACATTTTAGTACTTATAGGTCTTTTAGATTCAAAGAATTGTCAAAACTTTCTTGTAACAGAAGTTTCTGTACTGCCAAAATCCTTAGTATCAATATTTTCTTGTCATGTCATCTTCATATATTAAAGTTTCTTGAAAGACAAATCCTTGCAGTATTGCTGCTGACTTGGTTTTGTTGTATGAGAGCAGTAAGTGTTTTAATTTAGAATCTTCCTGCTTTTAATATGCTACATTTCTTTAAATGTATTGTGCAGTGGAAAGCCAAAACCACCCTTCTTCCAAATGCAGCTCCTAACCTCATTTGTGTGTTGTAGCTCATACCATGGTTGTCCTAGCTAGTCCATTGGGTATGCATGTTTATAAATCCTTGGAAGTGAAGAGGCTTAAATCAATTTTTGCCGGAGAACTTGGGAAATGAGAAGATCTAGAATCAGTAAAACCTGTTTTGTTTTTGTTGGCATGGCCTGTTCTACCAGTGTCGATCTCTTAAGCTACACTGTCAGTGATGGACAGGCTTTACTGATGTTTCACTCTTATTTTATTTGGAAAAACATTTAGTAATAGAGAGCATCTAAAGCCTCTGCCTTGCCCTCAGGCCTTAAATATGTGCTCAGATGTGCCTGTGTCTGGCAGGACTCATCCAAGCATTGTGTGAATGTCTATGTTCTGTATCTGTAGTGAGAATTGTGGGGTTTTGACTAAAATGAATTTCAAGTTATATTTTGTTTAAAGTCTGGGGCTGGATGGAAACCAGACCCCACAAACTGCCTGTAGCACTGATCTTTTATCTGATGCAGATACAGAAGAGTCTCCTTACAATCATCTGCGCTGGCAGGAGGGCAGACTGGAAGACCTACCAGGTCTTTCTGGTCTCTGATATTTTTTTAGTGATTTAACTATGTCTGGGTAAGTTTGGAAAAGCAATTATGTGGCAGAGGCATCTCATTGCTGCCGTGGTGGGCCGATGTGTTTTCCAGCTCTAATGAACACTAATGACCTTTGTCTGTTGCTTCCTTCCTTTGTTTTACCGCAGTGTCCAGAGGCTTTTGTCACCTCGGGGATTCCTTTGCACCAGTGGCTTTATGAGCAATTGCAAGGAATCTTCCAGGCTCCAGTGACAGGCTGAGCATTCTTCTTCATGCCAGTCTTGTCAGTTGGCAGCCAAAATTTCTGAAAAGGGGGTCGATATCCCTGTAGGAGAAGCACATTGAGCTGGAGTCCCCTCCTTTCCCATGAGGGACCTGTCACTCCTGTTAATGAGCGTAGGAAATACGTTAAGAGAAGAGGGTTTCCTTTCTCTTATGGATTTCTCAACAATAAAGCAGGTAGGAGAAGCAAATAAAGCATTTGCTTTTTTTTCCCCCCCCAAACAAAACTATCATTTGAGTTTTGAGCTGTATAGGTCTTGGTTTCTGGGAAAAACTACAATACTTCTAAAATGTCAAGGAGAAATATTGTATGAGCAAACATTTTAATAAAGACCTGTGTTTTATTTCTTGCAGCATTTAATGTGAAGAGGCCTTCAGTATTCAGGGGTGAAGATCTTAAACTTCTCTGTGCAAGTAGTGATATTCTCTGTTTAGTTTCTCCAGTCCACTGTTGGTTTCTGGGACACTGACATTTTGCAGAACCTGTTGGTCTTGGTGACACATGACCTAATAACTGAAAATTTATAAAATAGACAATAGATAGGCATGCCTTCTGAAATTCTGCTTTTCTGGCACACTTTGTAGCTCTAGGTGCTATTTTTTGTCAGCAGATGTAAGGGTGTGCTCATAGTCACATCACAGCCTGGGACCCTGTTCTTCCCTGATTGATAGCAGCTGGAAAATAGTCGTGAAGAACAGATCTCCTCCTGGATGAAAAAACTAAAACGAAACAACTCCAGAAAATGGATCCCTAAATTTTATTGAGTTAAAACCTCTTGCAGCTGGGGAAGCTGGGGGTGTTTGTATTGTAGAGAGCAGAGGGGAAATTGCTGAAACTGTGAATCTCTTGCCTTAATCAAATAAGTTGTAGAGAAAAAAAAACCCAAAAACTTCTTGAATGTGCTTGGGAATCTGAGGGATTGTGGAAACAACATGAAGAATGAAGAAATGTCATCCTCTGCTCAGCAGGAATTTAATGGGTCTGGTTGCATACAGAAAACAAATGATGCAACAGAGAGAGCCTTGAGAAAAACATAAATAATAAACGGGAGGAAAGAGTTACTCTGAAAAGAAATATTTAATATGAATTGGAATTGTACTTTAAAGCTAAGAAGGCTTCCTTGTTTGAAAGTAAAAGTCAGATGATTCATCTATATTATCATACTTCTGAGATTTGGTAGAAATCTTTTATTCCTATATGGATTTGTTAGGTGTTGCAGACTTGTCCACAGATAAAACCTGAGCTCTGAATATATAAACACTGGTAAATTATGCCATATTCCTATAAATATATTCTAGAAAATCCTTCATCCTCTCAGAAAAAAAAAAAGTTTTTTTGTTTGCATTATCTATGCTCTTGAGTTGATACAGCTGTTTCTCTTTCTGAGACTTTTTTATCCATGCAGTTTCAAATAAAGCTTTGGGTAGAAGGGTTTTGCAGATTATTTTAGATCCTGCAGTTCTATGATTGCAGCAGTCAAACTTCCTCTAGGAGCAGGACAGTGCCTTGCAGTTTTTTCTGCTCTCGCAGTTAGATGGATTCTGTGGGCAAAATAAGATAAAAAACTAAATTAGTTGGATCTCCCAAAGTCAACTTTGGGAGAAGATAGAATAAAGCAATATTGCTGTTTAATATTTGAGCTAGCATTGTAGCACAACCTGAACACAGTGTGACTAACACATAGAATGGATGTCCAATAAAAAATAGTGCTCATGGATTTCTAGCACAAAATTTTTCAGAGAAAGCCAGCTGTCTTTTAGTATTTAGAATTTCTGGCTTGTTTTCGCAGACGTTTCCACCAGGAGTGGATGACTCCATCTTCCTTCCTTGTGAAGGTAATGCTAACTTTGGGATGAGAATGGGAAAAGATATCTCAGTGCACCTCAATGGCTGGATTTGTTCAAGTCGCTTCTTTTATATGTATCAAGTCTTTCCCCTCTGCTGGTTTCCAGCTCAGGCAGTTCATTGAATGTCTCTGTTATGGAAAGTCAAAGAAATGATCTGTTTATAGTAATGTTCTGGGCTAAGATGGATTTGGCACGAGCTGATTTTTGTGCAGCTGGCAGAGGCAGACCAACCAATCTTCCATATTAGTGTTTTGGAACGAAGAAACACGGAATTGAATCTGCTGTTCATTGAGTGGGCATGATGTGAGGAATTGTGGTTGGTATTAATCTCCCTTACAGACAAAATGACAGCCCTTCTGTGATTGTATAGAACATAGCATTGAAATTCAGTCAGGGTCAGTGTGGGAGTGTTCAGGGTGTGTATAAGTGGTGTTTGTGTAGGAATGTCGACTTGTGGATGTGGCATCTTGGTTTCTGTTTCTCAGATTGACCATCCCATACTTGACTGAAACCTGCATACTTTAACTGGGGGACAGCACTGATGTTTCAGTTCTAAAACTTCCAAGATAGGACCTGTTGTCAATATTTACAGCCATGGTGTCGTGGCATTTGCCCAGTCCTCATTGTAAGAACATTTCCATGATCAAAACAGCTGGCAGGAGTGAGCAGTAAAGTTATAGATGAAATTTTATGTGCATTTGTAGTTTTCAGTGGTGCATGGTGCCACTTGGTTTGAATTAAAGTTATCTTCTGCCAAACAGTAAGGCTTTAATTTAATGTTCTCTATGTTTGAGGGAAAAAAGCTGAAATCATCCTGAAAAATCTTGAATTACTCCAAAGATATGAAACAATGTTTGCCAATAGCTACTGCTTAGAATTTTCTGAATTGGTAGGGGCAATTCACAATTATGTGGGACTTCCAGATGTAGATCTTCACTGCAGTTACTTTCCTATACTTTAAAACAGGATTTTTTTTTTTTTTTGTGGTAAGAATTGGCATATGCTAACAGTTTATTCACCAATGATGTGTGTAGAAATATGGAAAAGGCAGCAGTTATGAATTATGGAACTCCTCCATTTGGAAGTTTAGGCTCTTCTTATTTTCCTAACCAGATCCAAAATGGAGTGGGCCAGGTTTTCAGCTGGTTTCCTTAGCTGAGGCCCCAAACTCTGTAACTGCATTCATTTTTCATGCTGCAGGCAGAAGTGTGCTGAAACCTTGCAGGTGCAATTAAGATTTTGGAGCCTGATGAAAAGTCAGTCCAGAACATGATTTTTCTGCCTTTCCATGTACTATAACTGACATATTGCAGGTGTGTTATTTTTAATTCCAATTGAATGACAGTTAAATCATAGATACTGTGTGATAAATTCTATGCATACCTGAGAATACATATGTAAAAATGGGATCTGCTTAGCACGTTGTTACAAATATAACTTAGAAGATCTGGAAAAAATGAATTTATGATTCAGATGAATTATCAGTGATGCCATTATGCCAAAATGTTTAATGGTTCTGTAGTCAATGTATCTCTATCAGAGATGATTGTTGCCCCTGCTTATTGTCTTTCCAAACCTGAACATATTTTATATCACTGTACAACTCTGTTAACTCTTTGCCTATAACAGAGTTACTTTTTGTGAATTGAAACTAGTGACAGCTGAGATTTTACATTTGTCTTCTCAGCTTTGAGAACAGTTGGCATCCTGGCAGTGCCAATGGGGCACAAACTTCTGGACAACATTGTGCATTTTGAGACATCATAGAATACCCACACTGAATCAAGAAACATGCATAGTTCAGAAGTTACTGTTGCAGACAGCACATATCTTAAATTTAAATAAGATCAAAGCCTGACTACATTTGAAACGTACATAATAATATTAGGGTAAAACTTTTTTTGCTCTTTGTGGTGATACTGTGCCTTATTAAAGCCTAGGGATTGGTTTTCTGCATAAATAGTTTTTTCTTTTTCTTCTTTCTTCTGTTTTTAAGCTCTCATACACAATTACCCCTTTGTGGTAGCATGTGTCAAGTCATGTGGATCCAAAAACTATTTCCAGTATTTTATAAATGAAAATTTTAAAATCTCAGAAGCTTTAGCCCTTCCCCCTTTTCCTGGAGGCAGATGTTTTCATCAGATCACCTTTCCTTTCAGCTGCTCTATCGTGGAAATATCTTTTGCCTCAGAAGATTTGATTTTTTTTTTTTAAAGTAAAGTCCATATTACTTCACCATAACTTTACATACAGTTACACCTACAAAAATTATGAAGTGTTTTTACACATTACTAACAAAAAGATTTTGTTTGGTGTTTGTTACATGGCTTTATGACTACAACTGTGCTGTCCAAAATTTCCAAACCTGCCACTTTGGACACTTTGCACTCACTTCACTCTACCCTAACGAAGAAACCTTGAAAACCCTCCAGGACTTTCTGCTCAGCACCCTGGTTTTTCTGGTGCCCATTTTCAGTCATTTCTGTGCCTAAATTTAGGGTGAGTCTGAGATGGCTTGGGGTTCTGTCTTCCTAAAAAACTTCCACAAGATGCACCACCTGTGAAAGCTGTTTTGAGCATGTAAATAGGTAAAATATGTATGATTAATATGACTAATAGCTGATTAAAACATATTCTGTCACAAATATACCAAGGATTTTTGAGCATTATGGCTTAATGAGTTTTGAGAAGCTCTGTGCATTTAATTGATGTTGCCTTCTAAAAATTTTGAATTATAAGGCCAGGGTATTTAATTACATATACATTAAAATATATTTAGTCTATTTAGTTAAATGCTTTCTAGGGGAGATAATTAAAACACAGAAGGCAGAGTCTTCTGGCACTTGGATAGAAAACCTCACTGCTGGCCTGAGACTGGCCACAGATCTTCGAATCCAAAAATTTGTGTAATAGACTGAAAAGGTTGTATTTCTATATTAGCTGTTCCCCAAAATCCCAGAGGATGTCAAAGTACATTAATTTCCATCACTGCATGGAATCGTTCAGGTCTGAGTGGCAGCACACAGCTGCTGGAGGGGCTTTCTGAATTCTGCTACAGCTCTATAATCTCTGGGCAAAACAGTAAAGAGTCATTGGCAAGTGAAATGCTCAAAATCCATGAGGTGTTTTATTCTTTGAATGATCAACTGTGATCCCAAAAATATTTTCCAAGGGTTTAGCTGTTTTCAATTGAAAATATTACAAATATGCAATAAAAGTAATAATTGACCATTTTTCTTTTTCTTTTTTTTTTAATGAGTTGTAGCTTTCTTTTTCTAACAAGTCCTTATTAAGTGCAAACAAAATTTGTATATTCAGAGTACATGCAGAAACAAAAAATCATCCCATGGTTATTACAAAAATGAATATTTCTTTGGGTCTGGTTGTTTGTGACTGCATGTGAATGTGTGTAAATAACGATTTACTGCCAGAGTTTGAAAAAGATGCACCACTTTGAGGCAGCAAATGTCCTTAAGTGGGCTGCTGAATGAAAATTACCAGATTCTGAATATTTTCATTATGTATCTTATTAATTTCTGAAGGTGTAGGGTGATGTGGGGTTATTTTGGTAGTTGTCCCTTCACTGTATACGTAAGAAAAAATAATAAAGGGAAACCCATGACTAATGGATGTTTTCTGTTTAGTTCTAAATCAGTTGAGACCTCTGTTCCTTCTCCAAACATTTATGAAATTGTACACTGAAGGTTCTAGAGAGGTAATGAATAATGATTGAGGGATGGCTGACCTATATGGCAGGATGCAGATGATGTATTAGGAAGGCACAGGAGCAGCTGCTCATAGTAATTCCCATGTATGTGTTATGAAGGAAGAATCAGAACGCTTTCAGTCCACTCCCATTCATCTCTTAGAAGTGGGGCAAAAGTATTTGCTGATCAACAGTGTCAAATCCTGCAAAGAAATCCAGTAGGATGAATTGCAGAGAATTTTCTTGCTTCTGGCAGGAGGTCATCCATCAGGACTCTAAGTCCTGTGTTAAGGCTTGCCCTAAAATGAAGCCTGTCTGACAAGGATCCACATTTCTGTCAGCTGGCAGTTGGCAATAAGGGTATTTTTGCTGACTTTTTAGCCTATAATTTTAGAAAAAGGGAATTTAGACATTAAGCATTTGTTTCCAAAATTCATTGAGTTAAGCAGTGGGGGTTTTTTTTGTTTTTCTTTTACATTGAGCAAGTAAACATTTAAATATTTTTGTGTCAGTATTAGATTATACATGGTTCTGAGTTTTACTGCTGCTGTCTGAACCCTGACTTAGTGATTTTCTTGCTGCACAGTTTCCTGTCAGTACTGCTTGTAAAACTGAGGGGGATTTCTGGAGATGGTTGTTTAATTTACCCATTTTCTGGAGAGCCATAAGCTTCTCTTGCCTGTTGGATATTCCCTTTGTGAACCTAGGCATTCCCTCATGGAAAGAAGGGCAACTTTCTAACTTTCAGAGAAAGCAACCTGGGTGTTCAGGGTTATGGGGTGGAAAAGTTTGGTGGGCTGTGACTTTGCTTCTTTGTGGAAGAGAAGTCACAGCTCTGCCTTCTTTACTGGCCGTGACAGAGGTCTACAGTTGCTTATGGGACTTTGGGGATATGGTGAGGCCTTTTCTGTTGAATTTCTGTGTAATTCCAAACAGTGTGAACTTTTCAAATCGCTTGAGAAGTGCCCCAGATGGTGTGACATTCTGCTTCATGGGAAGATTTGAAAGTATTCCCTTTGCATACTCTCTGGTTAACTATTTCATTACGTTTGAAATGGGAGAACACCAAAGCCGAGAACTCTGTTGACATTTTGGTGGTGTTTGTTTAACCTCCTAGTGCACAGGCTACATTTGTTGAAAAATATTATTCTTACCTTTGCAAATCATCAGTAATTAATTCCCTTGGAAATATCTACTGCTGCACACAGCCAGCTTGGGAGGCTGCTGACAGATCACAGTTTTACATCAGGTGCTAACAAATTGATTATTAAATTTCATAAGTAACTGATTTATAGCAACAATTTAATTTCTGTATCTCTCTAATGTATTCACTTACTGTATTTTCAAATAGTGCAGAGGAGTTGGATTGCTTAGTTGCTTCTAATGGTGAATTGTGCGCAGCATGTGAGATCTGAATGACTTCCCCAGTGCAAAGGTTAGTAAAGTAGCAGAGGCTTTGTGAAGTGCACAGAATATGAGCTGCATTTCAGCTCAGGTATTCACATTTAAGATTGTCCTGGCTAATTCTACATGCTTTTTAACTTTCACTAAATTGTAGGTGCACTTACCAGCACAGGGAGGGTTTTCTGGGATTTCTGTGTACCTTGCAGCTGGAGCAGTGTGTTCCTGAGTCTGAAGCTGCAGTGACTACCTGATAAAGCAGATCACGTTCAGGTCCCTAAATGGCACTGGTTGCCCACGTTATCTCCCTTGGTGGGATGTAAGTCACTGCCTGAAGACATTTTAAGGAGACGGATGCAAATTTCCATAACACTCTGTAGGGTCTTAGCTGTAGTGTCATGGTTAGAGGGAGCACTTGGTCATGTTGATACCAGGAGTAAACACCATGGAAAATTTCCTTTGCTGCTGACATCCTTTGTTGGCCTTAGCTGTGCCTTTGATGCAGAATTACAAACTATTTTAAACCAAGGGGGGATTTTCTTTTTTCCTTGGGCTCAGGAGGAAGCCTCATGCAGATCCCAGCAATGTTTTTAATGAACTTGTGAAATCAAGGTCGTAGTTCTGCTATCACTTGAAAATACTCCTGTCATAAAGCAAAGCTGCAGTGCCAGATGTGTGGTGTGAATTGTCATGTATCTTAAAACTTTTGTCCCTGCATAATGATACGTTCAGTGACACAGAGCTCTGCACCATTGAGATTAGAATCTGTCATCTGTGGCTGAAATTCATAACTGCACAGTGGCTGTTACCCAGGTAATCTCATTCACTTCCTGGTGTGCAAATGGCCAGGTCACAAAAACTTAGATGACAATTTTCAGTAATTGGACCTTTGTTAGCAGTCTGACGAGAGACACCGATAGCTTAATGGACGTGGATCCAAATCTGAGAGGTGGCTTTTTTCTGAGCTGAAATGAAGCACAACATCAGTGTCTATTCATACAGCCCTTTAGGTTTCTTTTCTGCGGAGTTATCTAGGAAAAAAATTCCTTTTTTATTTAGCATTTAAAACCACTAGTGCTGATTAAAAATAAAGGAATTCTAAAAGGGAATCTGATACTAACTTTTTAGTGCCATAACTATTTAAAATGTTTGTGTATTTATTTTCCTATTTCTCCACAGATTTTTATAATAAAAAATTGTAAGTAATGTTAATTTTACAGTCTCTTAAATCTGAATTACTTCTACTTTTAAAAAAATGAGAAATGCGCTTTGAAAAATCCAAATATCATAAAATGACTGAAACATAATTTTATTTCTTTTATAAAATTCAATAAAATTACCTAAAATTTAAAAAAATACTAAATTTTATCATTTTATATTTCTAGAATCTTCTTTTTAATTAATTGAGCTGACAGATTTAGGTATAGAGTGTATGTTTCCCTTCTGGTAGTTATTGTGTAATTAATAATAATGAAGGATACTACAGTTTGGACAGGTGGAATATGTGAATCCTTTCTGGCTGTGATTTGTTACTTCCTAGTGCACATTACAATCATCAAATAGAATGATGATTTTTTCAAAAAGTGTCGTATTTGTTTTGGAGGGAATGGTGATGGTATTTTTGGTGTTGCTGCTGCATTCATGTGCTGCAGTTCTCATAGAGGAGGCTCTTATACCAAAAAATTGCATCTGTGTTGGAGAAACTTGTTCCTTTTTTCCCAGCAGATGTACAATCTGTAAATTAATTCTTAGAGCTTTTCATGAAGTCTCATAAGAGGTGATGAATCATCCAAAGCTCCATGCCCTCTCAAGCTTCAAGCAGCTTTGTTTTCCTCTTGGAAAATGCATCTCAAAACAGCCAAAATGAACTCTGGTTTAAATCATTTTGATAAAAAGTGCCTCAAAAGATCTGTTACCTTCTAAAGAATATGATCCTGCACAACTCAGTGAATATCCTGCTTTTGCTGTATTGAGTGAGGCCGCAAAGATCAAAGAGCTGCCTTTTTTTGCCATTTGGTTGGAACTAAAAGAACTTTGCCTTTGTAAGGACAATCCCTCTTTATCTTCAGTTGCTTTTGTGGATGCAGAATGCATGCACAGATATTCTGTGTTCGGGTGTCACTGCCCAAAAGGCAAATCAGAAATCCAGCACTTCAGACACTCAAAGTGCACAGATGTTTCACTCTGCTTCTGGAGCTTTTGGTTAAAATTTTCCTAGTTGGCAGAGGAACAGGTAATAGATTGTTAACTTCTTATTGAAGCACACTACACTGGTAACTTCCCAATGGGCTGGAAGTCAGAATTTATTTTAATAAGAAAATACAGCCTACTCTTTTATGTCCATCCTTATGCATTTCTTTCAGTATTCAGCTGAAGTGTGTTTGATTCCCCCTGAAATGTTTTTTTGAAAACTGAGTTATCAAAATCTGGTGCTTTCAAACATGCCTGAAGGAATATAATTACTTAGGTTTGTTTGACACCCTGGGGCTTCACATTTCACATTATTTTCCAGAATTCCTTCTGCAGATGCTCAGAGTTGCAGTATACGTCCTTCAATCATGTGGGGAAAGGTTCTGACTCTGTGTCTCCTGCCATCCCATATGTATAGGGCTGTGAGGAGGCACTTGAGAAGGACAGAGGGCAAACACTTATTTTTCCTAATTGTGCTTCATTTATTAGCTTCAGAATTAATGTCAAGCGTTGATTTTGTCTCATGGGATTGCAGTAATAGGATGGAATAGGCTGAACAAATGAGACAGATCTTAATATTCTGCTGTTGGGACATCACAACTGTTAGTGCAGGAATTTTTTGGCCGTCTTTACTTTGTGTGACTTCTCCAAATTAAATATACCAGGGCGAGGGATGCCAGATGCAGGCTCTCAAACCTGAGGTTCTCAGCTCAGGTAGAGCTTGCTGAGGTCTGCTGCGTCAGGCTCTGACTCAAGGACAAGAACACGCTGTCGGTGCCAAGGTTTGCTCAGAGATGATGCAATCTAGCAAATGCAGATCCATCTGAGGTCTGAGGACCAGAGACTTTGCTGTGTTTCGTAAGGGTTTGGAAAAAGACGAGAAGGAACAGAAAAGGGCATTTGTCCTTGATCTTGCTGTGGAGGTTGGGAAGGCTGCAAGGTGTGGTATCCTGAGATTACTCTGGAGACCTCAAGGAATTTGAAGTTTTCTGGACCTGTTTTTTGATTGAGAGAGGTATGTGCCAGCCTAGGTTCTTTTCTAACTTAGTTTGGTAGAATCTTACCCTTTCATTTCAAGTGTCTTAATCATGGCATTTCTATTTAAACTGGGTTAGGTGAGTTCAGTGAAGAAGGATTCTGTCTCATGGATCTCATATGTATTGTGTACAGATTTTCCACCAAAGATTACAGTTTCTGGAGAATGTTTTTATTTTTCTATCTCAGTCTTGAATTTTTTAACAGCATATTTCATCAGCTGCAGAAATATAAAATGTGTACATGTGCCCTTTTGCATTGTGTCTTTATTTCTTAATCCCTTGTCCCCTACCAATTGTGCAGGTGTCATGTACCCCATACAAGAAAGTGGTAGAGGTTGCTCCTCCCCCAGGAAAAGTTTCTATTCTAAATGCTTCACATGGAGACAGTTTCCCCACTGGCAATTGGGAGAGCAGTGATAGTGCCGTGTAGCATTTTGCCTTTTATTCTGTACCCTTTCTCCAAGGGTGTGTCACTGTGGAGCTCAGCTGGACCCTGAGTGGGGCTGCTGGAACCAACTGGAATCAGCTCCTTCCCATGGAAACCAGGCAGCCAAATCCCTCACACCTGCACCCCGTTCACACAGGGGTGTAATTACATGTATTTAATTGAGATTTGTTTGTCTTTTGATTTTTCCAGGCCACTCCACATCCTGATCTGCAACGCTGCCGTGTTTGGTGCTCCCTGGTCCTTGACAGAGGATGGCCTGGAGTCCACCTTCCAGGTGAACCACCTGGGGCATTTCTATCTTGTCCAGCTCCTGGAAGATGTTTTACGCCAGTCATCTCCTGCCAGGGTTGTCGTGGTGTCCTCTGAGTCCCACAGGTTGGTGGATGTGAACTTTGGTTTTGCTTTAATCCTTAGAGCATGAAACAGTTTGGGCACAACCACCAAAGTTTCTGAAAATGAAGGTCCTTGCTCTCAAGCATTTGCCTTTGAATAATCTTTTTAAAAATAGGAGCATTACTAATGCCTGTGGATATTTCTGGATTTGGCTCTGTTGCTGGATAAAGCATGTACTAGTTTTATAACAGTATGTAGATATTTTTTTGATTGTTCTTTGTGTGAATGCAGATTTTCGCCGCCTTTCAGACCACTCATTGATTTTGTGAGAAGATGGAATAATAATTGATTAAATCTGAATGGCATGACCTATATTGATTTGTCATTCAACAACTTCAACATCTTAGCAAGAAGAATGTGCAGATATTTTAGCTGGAGAAACAATGCAATTAAAAACTGCTAGATGAAATCCAGTTGTTTTATAATGAGAAATTAGGGAATTCAATGCAGACATTAGCTGTATAATTGTAAAATGGGAAGTAGAGTAGTTAATACATATTACAAATCTGGCTATGCCTCTTTTGGTGAATTTTTTAATTAAAATGTTAGATGCTCATCTTTTCTACTGCCAGGAAAAGTACAGTTGGCAAAAAAGAAAGATGTTGATGGGGTTTGCCTTATTTCAGATGTGCTTGTATTTTTGTGTTAATAACTGAAGAGATGGTTTTGATTTAAATAAAGTTCCTTGTACAAAATGAATGCCCCAGTTCTGAATTTTACTGGGCACAAACCACTTACTCCTTGCTGATTTAGTTCAAGGACTGCAGGATTAAGCCTGTAACATCCTGCTTTAAACATTGCTGTTGATTTCTATTTCACTTTTGGTCATGTGTAGCAGCTGTAGCAAACTAAAAGGAAGAATGTGTGAGTGCCTTTTTTTTTTTTTTTTTTCCTCCCCGTCTTCCTATTTCTGAAATGTTTTAGTGACCCAGAATGAAGCTTATTTTTTTTAATCATGTTTCCATAAAATGTAACCCCAGGGACCTGGCAGAGAGAGACCAGCCAAGGGTCGGGCTGAAACCTTTATCACTTCCAAACACAGGGGCTTATGGTATAAATGACACACTGCAGATAGATTTACTTTTACCACTTTAAATTTATGATGGCTGAAATGAAAGGAAGCAATAGAAAATGCCAGTAATAATCCTCCCCACTGTTAAAAGACATGAAATGTCTAGTAATTAGGTGGTAACAAAATCTGGACATCCTTATCTTTGCAAATCACACCAGGTTTGTGAAAGCAAGTAGCAGAGTCCTGTTAGGAGTGAGGGCAGCTACTGCAGGGCAGGCAAGATAGCTCTAGAAATAAATCTGCCAACTCCAATCACTTGCCAGATGTGGAGGGCACAATGGGATATGTATAAATGAGCTGTTATTTAATGGGAGATTATGTTGAATTGTCAGCTGCTTGTTCCCCCTTGTAAGTTTGTATCTCTGATAGTATTTTAAATGACATCTTTGTTTTTCACTGCATTAAGCGCTGTGTGTAACCAGGGCTTGCATCTCTGGACATCTTTATCTGTGTTTTTGAAAACATTTTGAAAGTGCTCATTGTTAAGTCAGAGAGATCAGCCAAGGTTTAGAGTGCCTATAAGAAAATAAGTAGCAGTCTGTGTTTGAATAAAATAAGTAACGCAACTACTACTTTCCCTTTTTCTAGGGAGTCCAAATAATGTCTTGCAGCTTATCTTATCACTTAGACTGATCATTGTAAATAACTGCTTTCCCCAGCCCCCAGTCTGTTTAATGGGAAGAAGTTTATGTAAGGAGTTAGTTAGGTATTATTAGGTAGTCGTTCTTTCTGACCTACTTGAGAACTCTGAGCCTTAAACCATGTCGTAAAACAGAAGTGTTGGTATCTAATTACTTCCATAAACCTTGACTGGATCTTTTTGCTGGAGTCAAGACCCCCTGTTAGGGGAAAAATAAAGTCCTATGTTTGCAGAAAATGCTATCCTGCACTGCTCCAAGGCAAAATATTTATTTGCCTCTTTGGTTCTTCGATCATTTCTAGTTACTTCTCTGGATTCAGCACAAATGAATTCTGTTCAAATTAAGCTTTTGGGTGATTTAAGCACATCATATTAAAATCAGAATAATAAGTAGGTTGACTTTCCTTCTGTCTTTATTTCTGTGTTGTTAATTTGATGGTACGGCCCCTATTCCCCTGAATTCAATGGGATTGACTCACATAAGCACAATTACAGGACTGGACTCAAAAAATGCCACCGTGTTCCCTTAATACAGGAACACACAAAGAGTTTTATTTATAGATTATTTTTGGTGTCATAAGTGATTACTTGCAGAATGAATTATAGGAAATTCCTCCCAGAATAGTCCTGTTAATTTCAGAAATGTATTTTATCTAACTGAAAATTATGAAACAGAAATTTTGCTGTTGAAATTGAAGGGCTAATTCTGCAAGACACAGAACATCCTGGCTCCTCTTGAGTTCAAATACTGTATTGCTTTTCTCTGAGCATATTATAATTCTGCTCACAGAATGAATGTAGAAATTCCAGCTGATCTCTTCATTTCTGGGCATGAGATGCAAAATTAGTAAAGATATTTTAAAACATTTTTGTAGTGTGTACTATAATTATGTTTATCCCTGTTCTCCCCAGCTGATTCTGAAAACTGAGTAATAAAAAGAGCTTGCTAAATTCTTTTTATTTTTAGTAGCTCCTCTGAATGAAACATAGATCTGTAACTAAATGTAGTATTACTTTCTAATATTAAGATATACCAGTAAATTAATAAATGGAATTGTAAGAACTGGGAGGAGAAATGCTTTATGGAAATTTCCTTTTCTTCATCTAAATATCTTTAGAACACTCACTACTTTGTTTCTTTTTTTTTTAATAACAAACAGCTGGTGTTTAATGACTCTGTCAGACCCAATTAAAAAACGTCAACTAGTTACTTTGATTTGTGTTCAGCCATGCCATGGGTATACTTAAAAACATTATACTCTGCCAGAACTCATTTTGGCTTTGTTTACATTTATCTTTTAAACATATAAGACTATTGATGGCAAGTTACCAAGGTTATAACCTCTTTATATTCATCAATTTTTAATCTAAAAAAAAGCTTAAGAGGCAGTGAGACTCATCCACAGTTGCTTGAACACTTAAATGCAAGTGTGCTATGTGTGAGCACTGGATGAAAAGATCAGGGGATGGGAAGAAGGGAAAAAGAAAAGATGCTGGGTTGCTTTGATTTTAATGCAGTTGTTTTATCCTGCATTATTTTCTCCATACTGATCATGCTTTTATGGAAAGATGGCAAAATCTCTTTGTTTTGTTTTCTTTAATTTAAAATAAAGTGATTTTTAAGTTACATACAATGTCTTTAAACCATCAAAGTGTTTTCTGAGTTGTTTTTGTTTATTGCTTGCAGTTTCTAATTATCCAATAATTTTACTGCCATTTATATTGGACTGTTCCTTGGGTCTCAGGCAATTTCCAGTAGATGCTTTCAACTGCTAAATAAGCTGTTGTTTTATGTTGGTTCTGGCCAGGATCTACTCCGTTGTCTACATTTTATGTTGTTCTTAATGAGAGCGAAATTAACTCTGGAGTATCTAAGGCATATTTACTGTTTTTCAGATTTACAGAAATTAAAGACTCCTCTGGAAAGCTTGATTTCAGCCTGCTTTCTCCATCTAAGAAGGAATATTGGGCTATGCTGGCCTACAACCGCTCCAAGCTTTGCAATATCCTGTTCTCCAACGAGCTGAACCGACGCCTCTCTCCCCACGGGGTGACGTCCAACTCAGTCCATCCTGGAAATATGATTTATTCCTCCATTCATCGTAACTGGTGGGTGTACACTCTGCTGTTTACCTTGGCTCGACCTTTCACCAAATCCATGGTAAGTGAATGCCTTAAGCTATTTTGTGCCTCTTCATTTGTTCAAGTCGGGGGAGAAAAGTTGTAAAAATCCAGATGTATTTATCTACCTCTTGCCTTTTATAACCACGACCCTGATTTTAATGGCAAAAATCATGCCAAGGCAGTGCTCTAGAAGAGGATTCTTCAACCACTCAAGATTTACTTTGTCAATCTGCTGTTAAGGATCCTAAGATGGAGTGCATGACCTTGTTTGAATATATGATTTTCACTGTGATTAAGTACACCCCATGTCTTAGGTGTGGGATAGTTTAGAGTTATTTCTGTGCTCAGGATATGGAAAACATCAAAAAAATTGCTTTGGCTTTTAAGTGGAATATGTTGACTGCATTTTTTATGTAAACAGATGCCCCAGTTAGAAAAGATACTACAGACATTATTAATGGCTGAGGGAAAGTGCTTTCAGTGGTAAAAGCACCTTCATTCATATTTAAAAAAAAGCAACAACCCAACAATTTTCTTGATTCTTACAAAGTGCTGATGACAATGGGTGTTTTCCATTTGTCTCCATTGGATTTTGGACTGGAACCATGACATAATGAAAGGCTATGCAGTGCTTCCATCGCCGAGGTTATGAGTCTTTATTATGTAAGGATTTGCATCACCTCCAGCACTTGGAGGGGTTACTCTTATGCTTTGAACCTCTGAGCCAGTTATTTATGAGGAGTCCAGAGTATTTTTTAGGTGGAGAATAGCATTTACTTCATTGAGAACCAGCTTCCTTTAACCTTATAGACTGTTTCTCGTTCCTTTTTCACTGACAAAGAAGGGTGTTCCCAAAAAGAGGGGCAGGGAAGAGAAGTCTCCCTTGAATGTTTGTTTCTAGGAATCAGGGAAATGAAAAGATCCCTACCCCTGCAGAGTCTTAATTTATACTGGGATAATATGAGTGGAAAACACAGGATGTTTAAAAATCTGATTATGTGTCCATAAAAGAAAAATACTGGATCTTCAGTAAGACCTATGGAGCACAAATATAAACAATCCAATGTTGACCACGTGTCAGTCAGGAGAGCCCTCACACCTCCAACTTCTGCCTGCATTTTGCAGCCTGTACATCTGCAAAGCCTATTTATGTCCACAAGATTGATACGTGAGTGCTCTGGCACCTTGGGACAAGTAATAATATCTTTCCACAGCCTGTTTTTTTTGACCAGGACCTACAAAACCATGTTTCTGCTGTGTTAGGGATTGTTTGTAAAACAAATTCTTGAAGTTCTCCTGAGAATGTGTAAGTGAATGTTATCAAAATCCCGTGAAAAGGATCCAGTCTGTGGACGTTTATGAATTGTTGGTTTTATTTACTCTGACATATTTTCACAAAGGGAACCTTTTGTGTTTGTTGCTCAGGGAGTGTTATCCTCTAAGGAACAAAACAAAACACTGATGTTAATTTTGAATTCTTTAAAAGAATTGATAGATTTTTAAATAGTGTCTATTAATGGGTATTATATATTAGAGAATACAAAGGACAGGACAAAGATATCAGCACTAAATAACAGTGCACTCTGGTCCAACCCAAATCACTTCTGTTAAGTCCTTCATGTTTGTATTTCACTGAGGTTATTTGAATGTCATGATGGAGGGTATGGGCTGAGGTTAAGCATCACTTTTACAACTCATATCCTGATATGAATTATGTTCCCCTGAACTCTACCAACGTTTCAATAGCCAGTAAAACCAGAAAAGTGCCCCTTCCTGGGTATGCAAACAAGCTGAGCTGAAATTCTCAACATCATCAGTGTAAGAGTTTCTATTTTAAGGCTTGTAGGGAGCAAATGATTTTCTGGTGCTGTTCCTTTTTTAGGGATTGTGCTGTTATCAACCTGGAGTAGGCTTTGTTGTGGATCTTTTTCTGGGCTTCCTTTCCATGTTTCTGGGCAGCTCACCCTGGAGTTTAGATGAGTGTTTTGATCAGAAAGCTGGGAGTGATCTCAGAGCTTTACAGCTGCAGTCCCAAGGTGGTGAGCTGCTTGTTCCTGAGTTTTCCAAGGATGTCTGCATTGCACAATGCAGCATGATGCAGCAGCATTTAAAGGAGGTTCAGCTGAGCTGGGCCTGTCACTGGAATTGAGCTTGGAGACAAGGTTGTGTGGAGAGAGGGGAGGTTTGGCAGCCCAGACAAGGAGCCACAGAAATGCCTGGACCTGTTTTGGTCCCTGAGGCTGTAGCTTTAGCTGCTGCAGCATTTTGGTGTATGGAGAGGCCAATCCTTCCTGGAGTCAGTTTGAAACTATCCAGTTTGCCGTGTCCTGATCTATTGGGCTCCCAGAGTCTGCATAGATGCATGAATATAAATATATACACACACAGAGAGAAACTGCAGCTGCACATACCTGATTCTATGGCCTTTTTGTATTATTGTGTAATCCAGGAAGTAGTTTGAAGCAGAGCAATGGAAACTGAAAACTATTCCTTTCTTTCCCGCCCACCTCTTTTTGAAATCTGAAATCCACAAGGATTTCTACACAGAAATTTAGAAGAAGTATTTTGTAGAAAGAAATAGCTGCAAATAAATCACCATTTTATTATTGAAGTAACTGCAGCCCTACTAATGTCAAAAGGCCTCTTTTTTACTTACTGTGAAATAGTTAGTAAGTTGGAGATGCTTAGATTATAATTATAAATTATAACAATTTAACAATTGTAACAAGTGGCCACTGTAAAAAACAAATTGGAAGAGAAGAGCTCTGAAAGTAACTGTAGGCCATGCATACATTTAGCTGGTTTATCTAAGGCTCTAGGGTTTTTTCTTGCTACCTCTTCTACTCTCTTCTCTCTTTCCCTCTCTCTTTAAAAACTGACAAGAAAAGTTTGACTGAGGTCAAACTTTTTTTTTTTTTTAAAATAAATGGTAGTCATTCAGAACCCATCTGATTTGTCATTATTTTCATACAAGACTAAAATTAAATATTTTTATTGTAAGTAAGTTTCGAGCTTACACTGAGTGTGGTATCTGGTGTCACCCCCAGGTGATTTTCAGTGTACAACGGCATATAAAATTATAAGCAGAGTGCCATTATCACACACTTGTGATAGTCTTACATAGACCCAAATATTTTTGTTGGCAGGTAACAGAGCAGAAAGAATATCATGTGTTAGAGTAGCAAGAGCTTAACAGATGTTTCAGTGAGCTGAATTTTCAAATCCTTTTACATTAAGAAATGGCTGGGGTTTGGGGAAGTTCTGAGAATATTGGGTTACATTTCCTGTTGCAGTGCAAAGCCAGCCATTGTGTTGGATTTTTAGCAGATGTGTTACCCCCTTTTAATGGTTGGGAGCAAAACATTGGTTCTGTTGCTGAGATATAAATTACATTTATAAAAACTCAACTTGTCACCTTTAAAAGCCAGTTAGAACTAGTGAGACAATTCTGCCCTGAATTTTTCACTGTGTGAGAGGCTGAAGTGCTCTTTGATTTCTCCCTCCTCCCCCAAAGATAGTATCTTTCCAGAGCTGGATTTTGTATTTCAAGTATTGCTGTTGGAATTATAAGGAATATTTCTAAGGGCCCCAAAGTCTTCTTCATGTCAAATTTTTATATCAAGCCATGAATTCTTGTCACTGGGATGTTTTCCCAGGGGTGTTTGAGGCAGTAGCCCTGTATTGCAGTGTTCATACAGGAAGGAGGAAACCCCACTGCCTTACATGGCTTCACTGGGTTTGCTTTTGCCATAAGTTGAAAGTTTCTAAATTTCAATTTCATATCATGATTTCCATGCACATCTAACATCAACTCAGAAATGTTATTATGGCAAGAAATCAATCTGCATCTACAGGAGTGACTGCAACCTAATGATCACATCTGTTTGCTTTTGATAGAAGCCCAGAAGAGGCCCTGCGGCCTCATCACCCCTTTGCTTTCTCCCCTGTCCTTTGCTGAAGAAGCTGGAATTACCCTTAGAGCTGGGGATAGAATTCTCCCTCCAAGCAAACGTTTTTTGCTGTCCAAAGGTCTGTGTGGGCTGTGTTGAGCTGATGGTGGCTTCCAGTTCTGAATTCACAGTTCAGGCCAAGTTCTGCCCTTAGCTGTGCCTGTTCAGCCCCAAGAGCAGCCCTGGGCAGGGGGGTATGAGCAAGTTCCAGCACAGAATTTGGCCTCCATATCCTTCCTGAAGACATTCCTGAAAATGCACTGGGGTTTCTTGAAAAGCAGGAGGCAGCTCTTTTTTGACAAGAGCCTCACAGTTCAGGTTTGATCAGAATGACAGGTTCTTTTCTCAGATTGAGCTCTGGGCAGGAAGTGAAAGAGGATGGCAGAGTGAGAGGGAAATAGCCACCTTCTGGATATCAGCAGCTGTAGAGAGTGAATAAATCACACAGGCAGTTCTCCTGGTTTATGGATTAATGCCTGAAGTGTAAATGTTAAAGTGATGCTAAGCCACAGCTCTTCTTTTTAACATGTAGGTTCGTGGACCTTGCCTCCAGTACCATGGAGGGACAATTATTTCATTGAGCCCTGATAGCATGTACTTCCCTGCACAAAACTCCACTTTAAAATTGACTGGATTGGGTAAAAGGAAAGAAAACTTATGTGGAAGAACGTTTAGATTTGTTGTAATAGGATGGCAAAGAGATGCCTCCAAAGTAGTTGTTGATCATTTTGTGTGTCCTATCCAGCAATAAAATGTAATATAAGCTAGTTTATTATCCAACTTACATTTAACTGATACATATTTTAACTTGCTGCTAAAATAAATGTAGCATGAAATATGAGGGCAAATTAAATTTGTCCCCTGTAACCTACAGCACAGGAATGGAAAGTCTCTATGGAAACCTATCCCTGTGCCAAAGTGAACAGGTCAGGATCTCAGTGACCAGAGTTGTGCTCAGGGGGAGCAGTGGCCACGGAATTTGCTGTGTCCAGCATGGTCCCATAGCTGTTTGTGGAGCAGCTCTGTTTTTGTCCTCTAATTTCATGGAGGAAATAAGGAATTTCTTCCTCTCCTCCTCAGATCCTTGCAGAATTTCAGACTGCTTCGTCAAGTATGTGGGCTGCAAAGCAGGGAAATATTTGGTCCTTGATGTTTTATATTACATGTAATTAAATTAAAATTTTAAATTAAAAAGATTATTTTTATCTTTTCAGACTGAAAAAGCCCTTTCTTATTGTTACTTCTTGTCTTTTACTCACCGTCTCTTATGGAGCTAAAGTGCACCTGGAGTGCTGTGGAGTCTCTGAGGTGCTGTGCAGCATTGATCTGCTCAGAATGTATTTGAGAAACCATAAGGCAGGAAATTTCTGTTCTATTGTGAGTGTTGAGGTGCTTGGGTGGAAGGAATGGTGTTGCACTCTGATAGAAACAGCTGAACAGGATGTTCAGTTTTGTGGGTTTTTTTGTCCATTTACCTTTGGTTTTTTATGTCATCACTATACTCAATGTTATGAATTTGCCTCATCCTTATGGCAGGGTTCTTGAAATCTTTTCCTGAAAGATCATGAGTTGTGTTCTTTGCTCAAAAATTGATCAACTACTGCAACAACTGAAAATAAGGAAGGCTTTGATTCTCCATGGGTAAAGACAACTAAAATTAGAACTGTGAGTTTGAAGAGACAGTAGAAACATTTTTTTTAAGTATTAGGCAGTGAAATTTTTTGATTTTTGCATTTATTTTACATGTTGCTGTACAGATAATCTCTTTTTTGATGTCAGTTATTTCAAAAAGATGTGGAAGTTTGTGGAAAAAAAGGGTTCTCTTTGTGGGAATCTGTGTTTTCACAGTGCATGGTTTTATTCTTTTGTCAGGGAAGAAAACAGCTAATAACAGCATTAGAAAATCTTCTAGGTTTATAGGTACAACCTCTTGGCCTCCCTTCTGACTGGTTAGAAATAAGGTCTCACTCAAAAGTGGGTGTGTGCTACTTTGCTGCATAAACACCACGTTAAAATTCTGCTTCTGTACAGGTTTGTGACACTTCTGGTTTTGTGGCCACACACAAAAAATTTTCTCGTGTAGTTCACTTAAATCTAGTATTTTTTGACAAGCATAGCTAAGAAAACAGCAAAAGAATTTATCATAGAGCTTTGTTAAAAAAAATTGGGAAGGAGAATGTAAGAGAAAATACACTGTGAGGAACTTTCTGGGTGCATCACATACTTGAGTTGTAGAACCCAAAACCTATAAAAATGCATGTTCATTTTCTTTTTCTGGCTTTAGCCATCAACAGCAACTTTTCCTGGGAATAATCTAGTTTGAAATTAAGTCTTGATGATTTTTTTTTAAAAGCTGAAACAGATTGTCTCTATATTTCATGCATTTATTTAGTGCTAATGTGAACATATGTCTTAACTTGGGAAAGTGGCAGCAATGGGTTGAACCACTTTTTTGATATTTTCTGCCCTAGATCTTAATTCTATCTTTGCTGGTGGTCTTCCTTTGTTCACTCTTAAACTGCCCTCAGATGATGCTAGATATTGCTATATGAATAATTTTAGGAAGGTCTGGTAAACAAAAGGACTTTCATAGAATAATCCTGAACTTTCTGCCTAATCTTTGTGACCTGGTGAACAGTGAAAATTGGTGCTTGATCTTACTGTGCATCGCTGAAGACCAAATGTGAGTGTGCCCAAATTCCCCCATTGATTTTTGCTTTGTTGAGCTTCAGAGCCCCTTTGTCACCCCAGGTCCCTCCAGGTGCGGCAGATGAGGCCACTCAACCCTCACTGTGACCTCAGAGTTTCTCATTTGTGAGCCTGAGCAAGGTCACTTACACATTTTGTTGTGAATAAAAGTACAATCCAGACCTTTGTAGTTAACCAGCTAGAACATAAATCACAAGATTATTTATTTTCTTTAGTAACCAGAGGGTAATAGAGATAAAATTTTTATGAACGAGATAACTGTAATCAAAGCAAAGTCAATGTGCTGTGGTTCTTGTATAATGATCCAGTGAACTGCTGCATTCTAGAAAGATAATCTCAAATATTCAGTGGCAAAGTTTGAATTTTTAACTAGCAATGAGTTTTAAGTCACTTTCTGTAGAAAAAATCTTCCCTAAAAAGTAATTTTTGGGGATTGTTCATCCTGGGGAAGGAGGCCTTAATACTTGCAATACCTAAAGGAGCACCAAGGGAGCTGGAGAGGGACTTTTTTACAAGGGCATGGAGTGACAGGAGAAGGGGGAATGGCTTCAAACTGATAAAGGGCAGGTTTGTTTCCCTGTGAGAGTGGGGAGGCCCTGGCACAGGTTGCCCAGAGAAGTTGGGCACAGTGATGATCTGAAGTTCAGCAAAGGAAATATTTTTGGACGAAGATTAGTTTTTGTTTCTTTGACCCTTAGAAGTTAAAATCCTGAGCCCAAAATTAAAACGGTAAATGGTAAAAGTAATGAAATTACATAATTGGGTGTTGTTAGTCCGTGTTATTTTGTGTTCATAACTCACAGAGCAATATAAATTTTGTGGATTCTAGAACACGATTTATCTTTCCTCACTTTTTTTTTTTAATTTCAAGTTTCTATTTATGAATGGACAGATGTTCAGGAAACCCCAAGTTTTTGTTGGCCCTGGGTAGAATACATGAAATATGATTTTTTTTTTAAAGAACGTAGTGTATATCTTATGTTATGAAACTATCATTTAAATACTATTTCTTAATTGGGGGATGTAGTGCTTACTTACCTTATTTCCCTTGAACCCCTTGGATATCTGAGATGCTTTATTGTACCATGGTCATTTCATTTCTCCCTCTATCATCTTTGAAGAGGTGCCATACCACTTTAAACAGTTCACCAATCAGTTTCAGATGATGGATTCTCTTTAATCATTTACATCCAGAGAAAGTCAAATATTCCTTAGGAAGCCAAAGTAATCTAGCAGAATGTATAGTGTTTGTGCAGCTGGATATCTTATTTATTTGAAGTTCTCAGGGAAATCTCTTCTGACTTTACAAAAAAGATGGAAGAGTAAACAGCACCAGTGTCCAAGTAATATGAGCTAGAAAGATCCTTCTTTTAGAGAAAAGTCATTAAAAAAGTGTATTTGCAAGATCCAAAAATAATAAAGTATATCAAATGCAGAGTACTACAGAATGTTTTTTCAATATTCTTACTATTTTTACATGTGTGTGTATATATATGTGTGTATATGTGTGTGAATGTACCTACATATCCATCTATAGAGATGAAAAATATACATGAGTCTTTAATACAGTTCATATTCCTGGATAGGTGAACACAAGAAGAATTTGCTTTCCTGAAAAAAAGGTTCATCTGTTTGTTTTTTTTTTTTACTGTGTGAATGTCATTTATCACCATGTTGGCATTCTCTGGACATAACTGCATAACTGAATTAACCTTCCTAAAAACTTCCTTTCAGGAAAGCTATCGAAAATGTATGTGCATTTACAGAAATACGAATATTTAGACAGAAATACGAATATTTATATGAATACAAAGACTTTTTGGAGGTATCCCACTGTGATGCTAATAGAGTTTCTAGTTCCTGTCTAGTGGACATACAGTAGTCTATTCCAAAGTTTGTTATATATATATATAGGCATCCATTCTTTTTCCTCCTGAAGAAGATGTGGAGGAACTTTCTGGGCTGATTTGTATGATTTCCTTGTGATAAAGTAGCAGATTTGCACTCATTCATTTCAGGGGGAAAGCATAATAATGAACCAATCCATTGTGCTTAATTCAGTGTAAAAATGCACCACAAATGATACAAGTCTTACTAGTTTTACAATAATCTGTATGAGGATTTGTAATTAGATAATTTCTGAATTTACTTTAGCTTTTAAAGTTTCTTTTGAGACTTAAAATATTTGAGTAATTTGGATTTTCCAACCTCTTTATTCTGCTGTTTCCAGGAAGTTTTTAGAGTAGTAGCACCCACCCTATTTTAGCTTGGAGGATGTCAGTAGGTATAAACAACACAGTCAAATTCCATCCATTATTTTAGTGACAACATGTTTTTGGAGTTATTAACTATCACTATGGATGTAGCACAGTCTTCACTGCATGCCAAAAAAATCTATAGAAGGTAGCTGAGGAATTTTATTATTTGCAAAAGCATCACCTTGAGATAAGATAAAGATAGCAATGTTGGATGATGCATCTTAAATAAAAATAGAGTATTTTTTGATATTTAGAGAGAATTGTTTGTCTTGAAGAACAAGATCTACTTGTCTCAAACATGCAAGATTGATTTGTCAGTGCTGTAGATCTTCCATCTCTTTTACTCTCTGATATTTCCAAAAATGTCAGTTTTTTTTTCCAAAATGGAGTTGAGCAGACATAAGAGTTGAAACTCACTGTGAGCTTGTTTTTAATGTTTGCTCACACCATTTCTCATTTCTTTACTTTCTCATAGATTGGTGTGCACATAGAAATAACTGATGGGACTCCTAACTGGTTATGGAAGCATTAGCTCAAGTGTTGAGCACCAGACTTTATGTGGAAGGAATAGGTTTGAAAATCCTTATGCTGAACTGGCACATTACCACTGACTTTTCTTTGAATGCTGTGCCTACTATTATGCAAAAAATATTGAAGAACACTTCAATTTAACAAGATAGAGCATAAGAATACTTGGAAATACTAGGATTAAATTTTACACTGAAGTTCAACACTTTTGAATGTAGGTATTTTTCTTAGGATTACCTTGTCTCTCACTGTAATCTATTAATGAATACAATTAGGGTTTTTTCATTTTGTGAGAAAATTGGAAACACAATTTCTTTCCACTGAACAGCATTGCTATTAAATTGTTGTCCTGAATTGTCAAACTTGCATTATGATGAATACTACCAATACAAGAAAACTAATTTAGCACTTCAAGTAAAACAACCATCTTGGCAATTTTTTATGATAATGAATTTGTAACAGTGTCATTTAGAATCTGATTGTCTACTCACGTCAAGTAGCTCATCTCATCCCAAACAGGGTGGTTATCTAACAGTATTAATTATGGAGTAGTGGCATGAGCTGCAAAATGATATTATTGACAGTCAGGCTTTCCATGGCAGAGCAGTGTCCTGCCTCTGTAGGAAAGGAATTCCCCCACTGCAGGTTTCCAAAGCAAAAGTCTCAAATATCAGCAAGGTGGGTGTCTGAAAAGTTCTTTCCTGTTTCCTCTTGCGGATCACTGGTGACCATTCTGCTTGTAATATCATGGCATAAATGTAAAACTTTAATATTGTTTTTTCATGTGTAACAACACTAAAATAAGAATTTTCTGGGAAATAAATTTATTTTTGTTTGTCAAGATATCATGAGTAAACAGAAGTAATTTAACTAGTTCTGCCAAGGAACAAGGTGTTACCTGAACTGAATGAACTACATTGGTTGCATTTGATGAGCTACTATGTACAAAGTGAGCCTCTCTCTTAGCTTTTGCACCAAAAGTGGTGATTTGGTGAGAAAAAATGATGTGCTGACTTCTTCCATTCCCTTGATGGGAAATGTATGTGAATTTTCAACTTTTAAAGGAATTATGGCAGAAAGTATCAACAAAGCTGTCAGCTCCACTTGTGATATATATTTATTGTCTCCTTTTTGGCTTTGTTTCTAAAGGAAATGTTTACATATAGAATGTCTTTTTATCGAAACAACAGCTGAGCTTACTTTTGGTGATGAGGTGAAATTTATCATTATTGAATTACATATGTGCTTATTCCATAATCAGTAATGTGAGGTTTTAAATGGTCTTCAGCTAAAGTCAATTAGGCTCTTTGGAACACAATCCAGACCGTTGCTTGTCCTGGAAAATCAAATACTCTGAGTGTCTACCCACGGCCAGCAAAGCTGAACACTGCTTGGGGCTTTTTCTGCTGTTAGGAAGGGACAGAACTCTCATCTGAAAGTTTTGTCGCTGTCCATGGCAAAGATTCCTGTAAATCAGCCTAACTGCTAATCTATTCCCCTAAAATAATGTTTATGGTTGGTAATGAAATGTGACTGGGCCAAACTGTGGTCGTTCCTGTTCACTATCATCATAAGAAAAAAACCCTTTGCTCTCCTGCTTCTGTTTGCTGTTCCCTTCTGCTGGCAGGTACATCCATGAATTAATGATATTGTAGCTCTCAGAAGATGGAAAGGGTTGTCCAGATCTGAAATGGAGTCTGACACCTGGAATGAAGTCAGTCTATTTGCTTCAAACATCTGTACTGAAATGTTTGTTGTGCCTTAATACTTTGGGAGATTTAGGGAGTCCTTCCCGAGCATATATTCTGAACTTACTTGAATGACTTCCTTTCTGCCCAAGTGTCAGCACTGAATGTGAACAGTAAACTAATGAAAGCTTGTTCCATCTTCTTCATTTGTTTGGTTTGTCATTTTCACAACATGTATTTGTTAGGGTAAATGCTGTTGTGTTAACAACCACGGTTTTTCAAACTTCTGATTTCCTCTGTGTAGATGAAGTAAATGAATTACCGATTTTCTTTGGCATGATTTACTTTTGAGACTTTCTGGTGGCCTGGGCATTTTTTATGTTGTAAAATGAAACTTGGCTGATAGCTGTTGTATCAGAACACAGATGTGATTTTGCCTTCCCATGGAGACAGTCAGAATATTGGTGTGTGGGTTTTCCAGGACTCTTGAACTGATTTGAAGTCTTTGCTGATTCTCATGCTTTTGCCCGTGTTGTTCCCTTATCTCTGGTTTCTGTCCATGGCTGTGATTTTGCTGTGTTTGTTAACTGATGCCAACTGAAAATGGCAAAGTCAGGGCCATCAGTAGTGTGCTCACTTCCCACTTGACCAGTAATACCTGGCTAAAGGCTATTTTCTACTACACGATATTCATTCAAATACAAATAAAAAATTGCCTGGACCATTTAAACTTGTCTTTAAGAATATTAGATGAGCCACTTTAGAACATTTTATAGGCATTTAAACTAAAACCTTTATGAAAAGCTGTGGAATTATTTTCTCAGCCATGACATGCCCAAAGACAAGACGTGCTGTAGATGAACAAAATATGGGCTGCAGATAACATTCCTACTGAAATCTCTATGAAGGGACTGTTACAGTGACCTGATGTAATTTTCTGCATAGTACTGCCTTAACCACATGTAAATGTGGTTTTCAAAAGGTAAAAATAAAATTTATGAAGAGTTGAGAAATGTTTCACTATGACCATTTTTATGTTTGTAAGTTTTACCTGAGATAGTCACAGAAATATTGAGGGGTAAATGATTGTGTTTTCTACACAAAAAGCAGAATTTTAAGGTGGTCACTTGGTTTTTTTCTGATGGCAGTTAATGGCTAAAAATCAGGCAACATGTTCATAAATACCCACACAGAAAGAAAAATAGGGAAAGCATGAAGAAGGAAAAATATTCTGCATATATTCACTGTGCAAGCAGCTGAAATAATGCTGATGGAAAAATAATTTTATTTGAGGTAATCAAATGTATTAAATTAAGTGAAGAATTTGCGTCTGAGTTTTCAGATGACCATTTTCCCCTAAACATTTATATTGTGATTTTCTTTTTCAACAAAAAAGGTACATTTTGAATGGATTCCGATAAAAACGTTTTCTTTTTTCCTTACTTTCTTCCCCTCCCTCCTCCCCCAGTCATGTCAGAAACTAGAGAAATTATTCTCAAATTACTACAAACAAGTCATTGGATTTCAGGGGAACTCTTCAGTCTCATAGGTGACTGTTTCTAAAATTTCCAAGTGTGGTCATGAATAGATTGATGGAAGCTGTTTCCCAGTTTTCATTGCAGTGAATCTTAATGGATGCCAATTAAAATATATTTACATATGTACTTACATTTCCCACCATAATGTGGAGCCTATAACATGATTTATACTGACAGATACTGATTGTTGTTTAATTCTTCCTTTTATCCACACACTTTTGAATTATGAATTATATCAATCCTTAAATCTTTGTTTGTTTTAGAGTAGGTTCTCTCTTTTTTTTTTTTGCCTCTTGGCACACCATATATGCAATAGCAAGCGCTTGCAGTTTCAGCTGCATTTAAGGAAATATTGTTGTAAGGCTTTTATGTGCTGTACTTCAATCAGCTAGTGCCAGCAGTATCCCAATAGAAAGACCCTCAACAGACCATTTTCAGCATTTTGCTGCAATTAAACTCCTCTGGTTTTAGCCCTCAGGCAATTTAGTACCTTTTTACATATGCACATTATGAACTTTTGACCAGGGCCTGGTAGTCATATATTAGATAGCAGCTTTTGAAAGCAGACTTAACAAGTTCCTCAGAGTATTACAGCCAGAGTCAGTTGTGGAAAAGGTAATTTAACCAACTTGCAGTGAGGCCATTCAGAATCGTACTGATGATCCTAAATATGTCTTTTTTTTTCCTTGTTTCCTCTGGAAGCTGGTAGCAAGAGCTCTCAAAGAATGTGATTGATCTTTTATTCAGTAGCTAACGAGGGCTGTGATTCTATTAGTGCTCTACAAGGCAAGGGAACAGTGATTTAATGAAGTGTCTGGCGAGCTGGTCATAGATTTATCCTGTTGTCTCTAATTTGCAGCGCCGTTGTGAGCGTAAAAGAAGCTGCACTGGCAGTGCCATTAGGCAGGTATTTCCTTAGTAAATTGTTGTAAGGTCAGGTGTAGTTATCTGGGAGAGGCAATGCCTCAGCCCTCACTGTCTGGAGATGACAGCAGCTGTGCCGAGCGCTCGCTGGAGCGGAAAGGGAGGATCAGAGGTCCAGCTGCGAGCCCCCCTCGCCGTGCAGGAGCAGATGAACTGCCAAGGAGGACTAATAGAGTCATAATTGGCCATTAGAACTGCAAAGGTGCAATAACATCTTAATACAAACTGGCTGGCGCTAGACCTAGTGCCAGGTGCTGGGAAGTTCCGTGGTAGCCTGATCTAGGTAAAGCTCCTTTTTGCTCGTTCCTAAAAAAAATGAGGCAGCGCGTCTGAATCGCTGCGGTGCAACAAAAATATGAGAACATCACAACTTGAGTTGCTTTCAAGTGACATTAATGTCTTCAGTACATTTACTTCAGCATGTAACCTGTCAGTCTTACTCAGAAATGAGGCACTAAAATTTGCCATGTAGCTATAGATAAAATAATATCATAAAAATGCTTTGGCTTTCACTTAATTATTACTAAATAATTTCTGTCAACCAAAGGCTACTGAACTATTGTTTTGTTTTTCTTTGCTAACCTGAGATGCTATTCTGGTGATGCTTTTGGTGTTGCACATCTTTTTATGCAGCATTGTTTTTTCACAAACCTCTGATTTCAAGTTAGCCAAAGGCAACCATTTTCAGAAAGAATTTGTCTTTGCATGAATTGCTTGGTAATTTGTGAAGGAAATTATGGTATGGCTTTACACATTGTCAAGGAGATCAGTCAAATATTTCAATCCAGAAGTAACATTGCAAAATAATGAATAGGATCTCATATGTGTGGTTCTGTGCTAGGTAGACACAGAACAGTAGATAAATGTATGGTTTTAAGATTTCTATGGCAATTCCTGGTGGCAGCTGGAGAATCCCCATGTAAAAAAATGGCCAAAGCTGATTAGAGAGTAGGCAGAGATGACATTGTGGGAGTTAGTCCATTTTGTTTACGTGTGGGTTACAAGCTGAACTGGGATCTCAGCCTTGTGTTCCAGGCTCTGTGCATAAAGGGTAAAAGAAAAGCTTCTGGCCCCAAATGCATCAAAAATGATTTAAGGGAAACTGCAAAAATCCCTTGTGCAGTGGATGAAATGTGGATCTTGGCAAACAGCAACAGCAAGGAGACAGTACCATGATAACTTGTCTCCTTATACAATTACAGCACACGCACCACCAAAGAGTTGTCATTGTGCTCAGATGGATGATTTTATTTTTGAAAGTTAAAATTTTTTCAGTTGCACGAGCCCTTGAACTCCTGTGAGCTTGGCACCCCGTGGGATGTCATCTGGGACCCCTGTTAAATATACAGACACAATTAGTCTAGAAAAAGAGATATTGGGCTTTTAAATGAACAGCAAGAGGATTTAAAACAGTAAGCCAAACTTTCTAATTTCCTAATATTGACACTTCTGTCCCTCACAATCTTATTATAGTATTATTCTCTGCTGATCTACCATTTCATCAAAAAGTCTACAATGGAACTAAAAATCTAAGCCTTTTAGCCCATAGATCATTGCACTTGGTAAATGGCTTATTGTAGATTAGATAATGTGGTTCATAGCACATCCAAATCAATAAAAGGCTAGTCTGAACGTAGTAAAGTGCTCTCAGTCTGATTCTTTTTATTAAGTATATCTGCTATGAGCAAAGTGAAAATTTTAGTCTTTTTGCTTAACTTGATGTGAGAAAAAGACATTCCTTAAATTTCTGCATGGTTGTTTTCTTTCCTAGAGAAGATCTGTCCCACAGAATTTAGGGGTTTTTTTGAATCAAAATTAAATATATGTCTGAAAAGTGATTCTTTATTCTTATTCAATTCTTATATTGGCAAAATTCAGAGCCCAGTGGTTTGGTGTTCCCAATCATCCCATGCTAGAAATGAGCCCCTAGTTCTCACATTTGTCAGATATTCAGTGATCTCTGTGAAATAAATTATTTTATAGCTGTTCTTACAAAAATCATGAGCAGAAACTCTCAACTTCAGCAACAAATGGAGGTGGAGAAATGTGAAAGTAATACTTTGAAGGTAGAGTGGATGATTCAATACCAAACAAGGAGTGGTATTTTAATCTAGGTCAGGAGAGGCCCAGGATTCACCAGGAATCTGGGGCTGGAAGGGAGGATGTGGTGATTCCTTCTGCTTTATCCCATGAATGATCCTGTGTTTCTGAAGGGGTAGAAATATCAGAAGGGTATTCTTATTTATCCAGGAGAAATTGAGGAGACAGATATGTGTGTTAAGGGTGATCAGGTATGGAGAGAGTTTTATACTGCTCTAGGTGGGGTTATGCTTGGGGGCTGGGAGAATGGTGGTCAAATGGTAATAGTGGCTCTCTGCCTCTACTTTCCACTCCATTGCAATTTTTTATTTTCCTGTTTACATCCATGGCCTGTCCTGCTGAGGAAATGCTGAGCTGCTCAACCAGGTCAAGAGCTTGTCCCGGTTTTTGCAGCTAAAAGGGGGTTTTAAAGCTATATTAAAAATCCAGTGATTAGTTTGGAATTTCTTGCAAACAATCAAGTCAGATAAACTGTAATTGGTTGCAGAGAGATGCTCTTAACTTACCATTCTTTGACCGTGTTATTGACCAGTATGTGTTCACCCATGTTATTAATAATTTATCCTTTGAAAAAATCTATGTGCATTATAGCCTTTGATCTCAGAAATTTCAAAGCTGAACGTGCTATTTCCCTTTTCCTTTTGCATTTTTTCTATCTTTTTAAAGAAATTTTAATAGAGAAGAGAATGAAAAATTATTTTTAAACTTTTTTCTTTTTATTTTGGTGGGAGAGTTTCCTGATGACACCCATCCCTGGTAATGAGAAGTGTACATTAATACAGTAAGAATATATATGAATAAAAAAATCAAGGCAAGCTCGCTGTACTTTGCAGATGAAAAATGTTTGAAAACAAGACTTAATGCATCTAGTAGATTAAAACAGAAATTAAAGACTTTAGAGTAAGAAGAGATCAAAGGCTGTCTTTTCATTGTTCTTTTTATTGTTTATTGACTTCAAAAAGACTTTTTAGTTTAAGCTGACTTTAATGTCTCTTGAATGCTCTTTTGTAAAGTGACTTTGAAAACTCACGGATAATGTCTTCATTAAGTGGGAAAAAATCTTGGTAAAAATATAACTGTGACTTTGCTTTCATTATAATAGGAAGAGATAACACTTTGCTTAATTAAGGTCTGTTTTCCCTCTGTTCAGAATTTTACGACCATTTTTTTCATTGAAATTAGTGCTGATAAAAGCTTGAAGTAGACATTGCTAAACTGAAACTCTTAGTTTTTCAGAGAAGTACAGTAATGTGAGTTCTCTGTCTGTATTTGTTAATCAGTTGATCAGGATGTTGTCTTGTGTATATGAGCTATTTTAGGAAACAAAAGAAAAAACAAAACCCAAAAGCATATTCAAGTTGTATTGATTCTAAAATAAAGCAATGCTTCTTGCGTTGTTGGGAATGTTAATTTAGAGACTTTCTGCTCTCATTCTGTTTCCCAAATGTCTCTGCTTTTCTCACCAATCCCTGATGACTTGATGTATTTGGATTATGTTAATACCTGTATTAATCATGACAGTAAAGGTCACAAATCTGTGGAGGCAAATGATAGATTAGGAAAGCCATGCTGAATAACTTCTCTGGGGAGTAGTGTGTACTTTCCACAGTATTCTGAGGTGTAAAAAATGCACTTGAGGGATAGGACTACCTTGGCCTTCCCCCTCCCTACAGTTCATCTTTTTCTTATGGTTCTGAGAGACTCAGCTTATGTTACTTTTAGATGGAAAGGGAATGATCATGGTTTCAGGAAGTGCACTCCATCTTTTGAGATAATAGAGATACATACTCATTTTTGGTTTGGTCCTCACTTGTCTGTAACTTTGGTACAATAGGTTCAGCAATTTCTGACATGGGTGTATCGTGCAGCTCTAGTTTTGTTACTCTGGGGGTGTTGGACAGTTGTTGTGATGGAAATTTTATGATGCTTACCTGTCCCAATCTGTGTATTTCTGCCAGGGCTCTGTGTGCAATTCTCGGGCAATCTGCTTGGCTCTTACTGAGGATCAAAAGATTCTGATTTACAGTCTGCAGAAGTTGTTTGCAAGACCTTTTTACATACTTAAAAAACTCAGCAACTCCTTTCAACGTGATAGCTGAGTTTCTAGAGTTACTCAAATACGAAATGTGTGTTGCATGATTTCTGTAACTGCCTAACCTTATGTCAACTTTAAAGAAGATTGTCTTCAAAAGGAAAACCAAAGCTACACTTGTTTCCCTTTGCTTCCATTCATGACTAGGGATAGAGCAGCAGAGCTGTTCTAGGCTAGACCTATTTTTACTGACTTTCAGCTATGATACAACTATTAGGAATCTTATGTCCAGTGCAAAAATGAGGCACGAGGCACTGGAAGGGGTGTCTTTGATGCTGTGTGAATCTAAAAGCCACACTGTGTTAATTTCAAAACTGTTGCTAATGTTACTTAAGGATTGGCTTATAATTTTCTTTTACTTTGTTTTAACGTGGGCAGCCACATTTTGGATTTGGTGATTTAGTATACAACAGTTCCATTTTGTAGACTGTTACTAGTTTTCATATTCATACATTTTTTGCAGTATCACTCTTTTTATGGCACAAATGGTTTTTAAAAGTGTAGTCTTTGTGGGTGGTTTTAGAGGCTCAATTACCCACTGAAATGGAGGAAATAAATGTCCTCAAGGGTTTGCCTTTGGATCATATGACATTGTGGGGCTCAGCTCGTTGTTAATAATTCTTACATCTGTGTAGCACACAGCAGTATGAGGCAGCCTTTGAAAATGTAACACAGAATTGCTGCTGGTACCCTTGCAGAAACATCTGAATTCTTTTACAGGAGGCGACAGAAAAGTAAGCCAGGATAAAGAAAGCAACAAATCAGCTGGTGAAATTGATGTCATGTCTAATCTTGCCTATCAGATTGAGTAGCTAATGTGAAGACTATGGAAATGTTCAGATTTATCATGCACATGGCAGATGCTGATTGGGCTGCATTGCATGTTTGCACTATGGGCACTTGAGGGGCCAAGATTCCCCAAAACCAGAAAGAAGCCAAAACAAAAAGGAGAGAGAAAGGGACAAGGAAGCAAAATGATGGAAGAATGAATGTGGCTAAATTCCAAGATTATTTCAGTCATTTTTTGCCTTTATTTTGCAATAGGAAATAGCAAGGGCTGGTCCTATGGTGTGAGAAATGTGATTTCTCTGCACTGTGGAGATTTGACTCTTTTTGCACCAGGAAACAACAAACACTCAGGACATGGAGTGCTTAATCCCTCGGAATTCTGTGCTCAGTGCTTGTGAGCAAAAGGTGCCAAACTTGGTTCCCCCATCAGTGCTATGTATCTTGACATGCATGAGAGCAGAGTTTGGCCCAAGGGTTTGTTGGCATATTTGCATGCTTCACTTACTTTATTAACCACCCCAGACCTGGTTTCCTGCCTTGAACATACAGAGAGGCCACTATAGTGGTAATGTGTAAAGTGAATTAAAAGGAGAGATGCAAAACATCTTCCAAAGAAGGTGAGATCGGAAAAAATTAGGCTGTTGCAAGAATAATTATGTAATGGTTATGTATGTCAGATAATAAATACCTCATAGCAATGATTCCCAGGTTTATTTGTGGATATAATGCCTCTCATTATGATCCCAAATTCTATTATGTGTTTTCCAGAAGTCATTCAAGCCCATTCTGGAGATCAATGTACTATATAAAGTATTATGTTAACAAATTCAATGTTTGGCTGAGAACTGTGTGAAAAAGAGGGTAATACAGGGTAATATCTCTCCAAAACCACTTGAGCTGTCTTGTTACGAGCGCTACCTCCTTGTTGCCTATTATGTGTAGCAACAGGGGACCTGAGGGGACTCTTAAGAGCAGAAGGGTCAGCAAATCACAGAGGGTTCAGGCAGCTCTCTTTTGGCTCTGAGGACCTGAAGTACCCAGAGCAGGCTATTAAAATCCTGTTTATAGCTGGGCTGTAGAGCTTCACACTCTGAACTTGCTTTCTGCCTGAGCAAAACAATATATTTCTGAAAGCTGGCAGTATTGGCCTGTTGGTCTTTTAGAGAAATTCTTGTTACTGAAACGAACAGAGCTGTCAGCAAGGGAACACTGAAGGCATCTCAGTAGAGCAGCAGCTTTATTTTTGTTTGCCTGGTTTGGACACCTTGTAGCACTTCCACACTCCTTTTGGCTTGGCTGTTTTTCCTCTTTTTCCAGCATTCCCTTCCAAATCATGCAGTTGTCGTAGCCAAATAAAGCACTAATTGTTAGAAGCCACCCCTCTTCTATCCAAGACTAGCAGTTCACATCCCCTGAGACTTTTCCCTGTGTTCAATATTGACAGTAAATGTCCTTTCTGTCGACGTTTTGGAGTCCAAATGATGTNAGTTAACGTCATGTTGAGAGGGTTTACAAGACAACATCTTCCTTTAGAGAAGGGCCAGCAGTATCCAGGTGCTGATCAGCTGTAGGGATGAGCTTCTGGTTCCCTGCTCCTGCTACTGGAGCTCCGCAATTTTATGGAGTGCCACTACAAATCCTAAGCAAGGAAGTGTGCTGAAATTTTCCCTGGTCACCTGTGCCCTGCATGGCAGTGCACATGGTTACCTTCCCAACCTTCCCTCCCTGGGGACGTACATTTTAATGCTGTGTCCATTTACATCACAGTTGTATTAATTACATTTAATGTAGTTTTGAGCTAAGGTAGTACAGCCTGATTTCAGAGAACAGTGTGTTGTAATGAGGCTTGAGTACCATTGATCTATGACTTGGGTATAAGGGATTCTTAAGGGAGTTTGCTGATTTATGTAGAAGACTGATGTCTGTGGCCATTAGGAAACACCAGTTTTTATTACCTATCAATCTCATGGAAAACCTTTAGCAGCATGATCTCCTGTAATAGTTATCTAATCTGTTAAATTAGAGATTAATGAAATGAAAACATTACAGAAGAGGAAAATACAATTTTAAGAGCAGGCAGTATCATAAGAACAATGCAGACTTATTTGAAAGCATGTACAACAGCAGTCTGAAGACAACAAAAGGATAAATCAGCTCATACTATTGCTGTCTTCATCTTCAAATTGCAAAAATCTATGTGGATATATGGGTTAGTAAATTACTAGAGCAATGGAGCATATAGGACCAATTCCAAAATAGAAGAAAAGTAGAACACACCATTTAGAATATCACACACTCATTTGTAGAATGGTCATAGAATTTAATAGAGTTCAAGTTTAATTCTGCTTAACTGCATCTTTATTTTTAGATTGGTAGAGCTCAAAAGTTGTTACTTACTCAAATACTTTAGTAAGATCACAAGTTAGAAGAAATTAGAAGAAAGAAATTGTTTCTTTCTTCTAATATATATATATTTATATTTCTATAATATATTCATTATATATAATAGATATATCATAATTATTAATTATAATAGATAATGAATATATATTATTAATTGTATAAAGCTGTGACTGTTATTTATAAGAGCTGTGATTTGGATCCTGGGAATCTTTACGTGGGGAAAAAACCTAGTATATTAAATATTTGGAAGTGAAAAAAATGGAGGCAATGTCTTCTATCAGCTAATTTCTGAGCATCTAATTCTCAGCATGTTCTGTGCTCATTTTTCCTTGTAGCTACTATATGTAGTGGGATATAAAACAGAAGGAATTTTCAAAAAAACCAAGCTGCATTTATCCATACATAAAAAATAAAATACTATTGAGGTGACCGTGTGTGTCAGTACATCACTTTATTTCCACACCACCTGCTGCAATTAAAAATGAAATCACCAAGCAGCAAGTACAGTAACTTCATCAACCAGCTGATATTATAATTAATGACTATATAGAGTCTCTATTATTGTGTACTTCCAAGGCATCAAGTGGAAAGCTGTCGTAGTGCTTTAAATAATGAAAAAGTTTCAGGCCTTGATAAATGGCTCAGTTGGATGCAGTTTAGAAAGTTGAGAGCATATGCTTCTGTCATTAGAAACTAAGGACCCTCGTTACCCTTGCTATAACTCTTCAGATTCATCTGAAACTCTTTGATCCCCTCGTGTACTTACACTGTGTTTAAAATGCAAAAGTGTAGAAAAATATGGTGTGCATGAGAAATTCAGTGAGGAGGGAGGAAGATTAAAATAAAGCTGCTGTTCATTAACGTCTTTGTTTCAAACCTATCAGAAAAGAGAGCATTAGGCTGTACCCACATCTCTTTTGAAATGAGAGTAAGCAAACATTTTTCCTTCATTCCTTTGAGATTTTTCTTTTAAGAAACAATTGAAATCCAATAAAGAAATGTGCTTCAGAGCAGGCTTATGAAGATGTTTAAGTGACTTAATAGAGGAGTGACAGCAAGGGTGTTTGTTCTTGAAGGCTGTGCTTCAACTCTGTGCTGTTCTGCACTAAGGGGTGTAAGAAGTAAAGCAGTGAAGCAGAAATTTTGGGTATTACTGGTGAGGCAGGTTTAAGTAATATAAACTTTTAACAGGGAACCTATTGGCAAATTCACTTCCTGAACAGTATAGCTTCATTGTTAAATATCACCATTTTCACTGAGAACTGCTAGCTACTTTTCAGCTTCTATTTATTTTTCTTCTCTCTCTGAAACTTTCGTATAATGTATTTGCCTCTGAGGATATTTCATAGCTGAAATGCTTTGCTTGGCAGAGCATGTTACAGATAGAGAAAATTTTGTCTAATCCCTGACTCTCATGGTTGTCATTCTGCTTTGTTTCATGTATTGAAGCAGTATGCCAGAACCATTTCTCAAACCTTTTATAAAGGAATGATGTCTTTTAATGTATTGAATTAAGATAACAAAACATATATGTGAATATATGTATATGAATGTATAGACAGCAGCAGAAATAAAGATTTCATTCTCCCTCTCACATGAATATGTGAGATAAGTGAGTGCTGTTTTTTCCTCTTTTATGTCATTATTTAGAGCCCATTAATTAGAATCTACATTTTCTGAGCATCCAAAACTGTGCCTTGGCACTACGTGCAAGTGTGTCACAGGAGAATGTTTCAGTCAGAGAACTTCTCAGTGGCTAAAACGTGTGTTTAACAACCTGGTGCTAAATGAAGGACTGAAACTGCAACACTGGTGAATGGATGGAAACAGATGTGAAAATTCTGCCTGTGCAAGGAATGAGTCCTGTTCACCCTCTGATAAGTGGAAACTCTCATGCTGGCATAACAGTGCTGCCAGTGATTCCTTGGGATTCTTTGTATTTGAGATCTCTCCCTGCTTTGGGTCTGTTTGTGTGAACAAAAAGGACACAGAGAGACTACTTTACAATGTTCAGCTCAGAATATTTACAAACTCTGTGCAATTGATGAGACTGATGCCAGGAAGTGCTGATGCAATGGATCCCTCTCCATTCATTCCAAAGGGCTCCTTGCTTGCATGAGATGTGAATTTGTGATAAGTGCTGAATATTAACCAGGATTCTTGGACTTGAGTATAATGGTCTTATATCACTACAGCATCTTGGCAAATTAGATTAAACCTGAAGGACACAGGACCTGATCCATCCTTAAATTCATGATGTGTGAAAGTTGCACTTCAGACAAGTGTTAGGCTAATTGCTTCCTTAGCTTTAATAAGTCATAAACAGAAATATTTATCTCAGTGTGCTAAGTGGCAAGTAGGTTGAGAAGAGAGGGAGTAAAGACATTCATAGATGTAGGTTTTTGCATGTATTGAAAATACTGTCAGATTGTGCTATTAGGTGCCTGCTTTTTCACGTATTTCAGGACATTTACACTCATGCTAGTAATTAAATTAATTATTTATCCATTGTACACAGGCTTGAATTGCTGTATGATTAGCTTGGGCACTTAAAAGTATAAGAACACTTGAAAGCAAAATCCAAGCATAGGTATTCCATAGCACGTCTTACAATCTAAATATTGCTCTTAGTCTAATCGAAGCAGCAAGAGTAGTCACAGCAGTTGATGGACTATTTTTCAAATTGATTTCAAAAATGTATTTAAGGGGATGATCTTCTACTCTAGATTACCTATTGATTTTTAATATGAAAAGCTCATTATATAAGCAGTAACTGCATATAAAAACCTAGCAAACCTTTGCATAAATCCTTTAATTGAATTTCCAGAGCCTGTGGTTCTACTTTTTTTTTTTTTTAATTAAATCTATTTCTTTTTTTAAGTGTTACTGTGTAATTTGCATGCTGTGAAGTGGCCCTGTCCCAGATAAAGTGCCATTGATCCTTATTAAACCTCACCTCTGGGCTTGCTCAAAACTAACTGGAAAAATTAAAGTGTTCATGCTGCAATGCACTTATTGCTTGTGTGATAGGATTATGGAAAAAAAAAAAAGAATAACATTAATTTCCAAGAGAGAATTTATAATGCAAGATTTTATTTTTTTTCAATTTGATAATTAATAGCAAAATCACACCCTAAATATAAATTGTATTTCAGTCTGCAAACTGCAGTAGTAATTAGAAAAGATAATGTATACCTGATATAAACCCATGATGTTTTATATGGACACTCCTTTGGTATATTAATTTTTTTAAGTATTCAAAGTGATTATGGATTCAACCCAACAGCTTAAATAGAGATTTGAGGAAAGAAAAAAAAAGAAACCTATGTAGTACCTTACATTACTAACTGTTTCTATTTTCTATTTTGAGCTTAAAATGTGAAAAATCACACTGCAAATATTCATGCTAACACTTTTTATATCAGAATTATCACAATGAAGAAAAGTATATGAGTCGTAATACTATTTTCACTTTTTTAAAAATACCTAACATTTTTTATATGAAAAGCAATAAAATCTGCAAAAGAAATATTCATAATCAATAAGAATACAAGTTATGGAATATATTAACAGAGTTATAAAAATGTTTGCAATATGACTCAAAATGAAAAATACAGCAGATTATGTACGGTTTAAAGTGTAATCAATTTTGAGGTTGTGTATGAGTGTATAAATGATAAACACAAGTAGTAGCGTTTTTAGTAAAGGGTGTTGCAAAAAAGTACTGTATTTATGGTCCATTCCATTCTTTTATAGATCATTAATGTAGAAAACAAACACAGCGTATCCATCTTCTCAGACAGTTTAAAATTCCATTAAATGATATTTTAAATGGAGATGTTGAGCTCATTTCATATTCTGCTGTCTGCAAACACAGGCTGTACTGAAAGCACTGAGTGTAGCCTGGATTTCCAGCAGGAGCTGATACCACAGAAGTTACATTCAGGAGTGGTCTGGATTTGGGGGTGAAGCTGACGGGTTTTTTCCACTTTCAGCCAAGAGAGCTGCTAAATCTCTTCTGTCCAAGGCACTGGTGGATTGCACATTGTGTTCCCTGTGATTCCACCTTGGAATTGCCAATTGTAGCCCAACCTCGTTCCCCAATGAGAGCATTTTTCCCATCTACACAGGAATTAGTGCAACTTGATGTTTGCTCCTTGCCTAGTTAATAAAGAACAGTTTAAGTGCAATGTTCCCACTGATCTGAACCTAACAAAGTTGTGTTGAGTTATATTAGTTTCTTGAATGTGGTAGCTGTTTGTTTTAAAGCTCTGGAATTGCTTTACATAAGCACTAATTATTTCTAAATCAGCCTCTCAGTCTCATTTCATACACCTGCTGGGATCACAGAATCACAGATATGTTTAGCTTGGAGAAAGCATCCAAGATCATCGACTCCAACCTTTGACCAAACACCTCCTCATGCTACTGAGTGCCGCAGCCAGTTGTCCCTTGGACACCTCCAGGGACGGGAGCACCTCCCTGACAGCCCCTGCCAACGCTGAACAACCCTTTCAGTGAAGAAATTATTCCTGAAAATGGTGACAGTGACATAAAATAAGTGGTGGTGGCTCTTTTCAGTCCCTCATTTGTGCCTTTGAGAACACTGTCCTTGTTCCCCGTGCATTTGTTAAGCCTTGAACTTTTATTGTGCTCCGTATCAGAATTATCTTATAGCCGCCGGAGCTCTTTGCTGCTGCTGGCATCATTCTGGACCCTGCTTATTTCTCTTTAGTGCTGTGAATCTTGCACTAAAGGGTGGCTATAGGGCATAGCTCCCGACAGCAGTCTGCTGGCTCCTTCACTGCCAGGGCAGCATCACCTCCAGCTTTGGGAAATTCATGTGTTTTCAGTTCCCTCCACCAACAAATGCATGTTCGCTCCGAATTTTCACGTTAATTTGTAAGACTAATGTGAATGATTTGTTCATTGTTATTTGTGTTCCTCCCCTCAGTGGCCCAGCAGTTTTCTGGTGGATTATTTCTCAGAACAATTATTACGTGTCCCACATTGCTCCTTGAAACGTGTTTCTGCTTTCTGTTAGGTACATCACAAGCGTTCTGAAATTTGCCTGAGGAGAACGGTTTTAAAATTCCTTCCTGGTTGTTTGTCAGTGGATTTGTTGTAGTTTCCTCATGGTCTTTAGTGGAGGAAGTAAGTGACAGTGATCAGTGAAGGTGGACAGTAAGATTTATAATGTATTTGTGCTAGCTGATTGCCAACAGAACTGGCCTTTCCCAGCGGTGCTGTACGCGTACTTGGAAAATCAATAGGGATTAGCCTATGACCCCCTTCACATACTTATACTGTGGTCTGCATTGCTTACCAATATTTCATCTGTTTCACTTAAATGCTGGTACTTACTCAATAATGTGTGGCTGTTCTTGCAAGCTACTAATTAATTTTTAAAATGCAGTATCACTTGAAATGGAGATAAAGCACACCTTTAGCATCAGAGGGAGAGCAGGGCAGCGGATTTGTGAATTTGCACTTGGTACCTTTAATTAAAAATCCTGCTTTGAAAGATTAAAGTTATATATTCAGATTTTAAAAAGTACTAAATCAAGTACAGAAACCTTTTCATGGTGGTTGCCAACAAGCTAAATTGTCAGGTTTGACCAGGTACCTGTTTAGTTTAATTTTCTGCCTGGGTTTGCTGCTGTTTTATTTTTCTTTTTTAGTTTTGCCTTAAAAATATCTTAAATGTTTATAAATAAATATACTTCATTGATATTGAGCCTAGGACATAGTCTTGACAGCGTGTTCATAGGGTACATAAACCATGTTGCATTTTAAATACTAATGTATTCAAAAGCTGAACAGATGTATCAGGTATTGCTTTTCCTTTGATTTGTTTAAAGAAAAAGAAGTTAATTTATCTTGCAATAGTATAAAAATAGTTTGTTATACAGTGTCAAATTCTTACTTGAATTTCTAGTTTACCGTACAGTTTGCCAAAATCCAAAGACAATGGCCTAAAGCAATTATTTTTGATGAGGTTGTTCTCACAATAGAAGGATTTTAAAAATTCACAGTTTCTTATGCAAGTGTACCTATTCCCTGGAGTTACTTAGAGTTTCTTATTGATCTAGTAACTGGTATTTGAATTGGTCGATGTACTCTGTAACTTGTTTAAGATACCCTACCTGAACTATTAGTTTAAATAATATATTCATAAATTGATTAATCATTACAGTAAGAGTTATTAGATGCATTTTTATATGTGAGCTCTCCACAAATGACTCCTGCTATAATAATCATGCATATATAAACAGAGATTCAGGTTTACTGTAGTAACCAGTAGTACTCCTTTTAACAATTGTATTGCTAGTAATAGTATGTTCCTGCAAGAAGGAATCAACCTTTCTCTGTGTGGGCAGCAAAGCTCTGTGTGTTTATTTAACGTGGATAAAGTAATTGCAAATACTGATGTGTTTATAAGCCATGTTATGGGACATGAGAGGAAAGAAGGAAGAGAAGATGGGGCTTTTGTTGGCATAGGCAGGTGGTTTTAAGGTTTGATGTGTTTGGGTGGGATCAGGTGCTGGGGGAGCTGAGCAAAGGCTGCAGGAAGATTTTAGGGTTGGGGTGGGAGGGCATTGCACAGGCTGTGGGAGCTGACTGAAATCATGGTGTGCATCTTGTGGCTTGCCCTCACCCTTTTAGGACTAAAAAGAGACAGAGGAAATACCTAGCCCATAGATATTAATTAAAAAATGCACTTAAGGGGATGCAGCTGCCTTTTAGTGATTGCAGAAGAGTTTGATGTGTGTGCCTTCATTTGATAACATCTTGCTTCTGACAGGTCTGTGTTGGTGTCAAAACACATCCAGCACATACAGTAGCTGTAAATGGGGGAGAGTTGTTGTGGTTAAATTTGGATCTTCAATTATGAGTGAGGATTAAAGTTTTTGCATGTTATTTTATTGTGTATATATATTTTAATGTGTATAATAGGAATGTGATCCAATAATGGAAAGTGCAACCACTGTAACTTTCATAGCAAAGATTGTATCCTCACACAGGGGTCAGGGTGAACCTTTGTCTACCATGGTGTGCATGGGCCACAGCCAGAGCTTTGTCTTTTTTTTAGAAAAAGAAATACCCTCCAAAGAAGGCTTGTGTGTGCAGAGAGAACCAGGAAAATCTATTTAATCAAAAGTGTCAGAACTCACTTTCTGAGCAGCTCTCTCTGCTTTACTCTGCTGAGTGGTGCAGAGTCCCAACAGCTTTAAACAATGTTCACTTTGATTTACTCCTAAATTCTATCAACAGATGTGCACACAGAATACACATACTTAAAATCTCACAATCATGCACATATTATCAAATTAATGGTGTCCTTTAGTAAATAATCTGAGTGCAGTGTGGAAAATCACCCAGCTCACATTTCATCTTATTTCCTGCATAAACTATTGTCATGAGCCCTAGACTCTTGCATTTTGCAAGTGAATAACTAGAGGAGGTTTTTCATATTTTAGTTTGAAAGCCATTTTGTTTCACCACATGCTTTTTCCGCTTCATAAATTCTACTTTAAAACATTCAACAACCTGCTAAATTAATATATACTGTGTTCTTTCTTTAATGGGCAGGGGAACTTGTCTCACAGCAGTGCATTTGTTCAGCTCTGTTTTGAAAAAGCGCTGCCTGCCGTGTGAAGGACATCTGCTCACAAATGAGTGATTGTGCTTTTGATTCGGAGCAGCACCTTCACTTTAAATGCTGGCTGCAGATGAAAGGAACAGATTGCTGTGGTACCACTTTTGTGAGGATTCCTCTGCCCAGCATGTGGCTTCATCCATTATTGAGAGCAAATCCACTTTATGCTACCACTCCTCGCTGCACTTATTTTGCAAACCTTATTCAGAATGCCAGCAAGGATCACTTTTCTACAAAGAAATAAAGGCCAGTTAGGAAGATTAAGCAGATAAATTATTTACAATGTTTAATTATCATTGTACAGGTTTATTAAACTTCATGGTTACCTGGAAACCTAAGCAGGTGCTAGAAAAAAGTCCAATAAAGTTAAATGAAAAATGTTTTGTGTAAAATGAAATCCTTTTATGTGTGCCATGTTCATATAAATGTCCCGGGTTTTTTGGTTGAGTGCCAAGGTTGACTTGCATTTAATGTTGTGATTATTATTTTTTTTTCATAATCCAGTCCTAGCTCAAGGCTTACTGTGATAGAAAAGACCACAGAATTCTCTGCTGGGTTGAGCAGCAGTCTGTTGTACTACTGGGTGTCCTAGATGATAAACAGATGTACAAGGTATGCTTGGGAAATCTCAAAAGATTCCCTTTTTCTGGTGTTAAGGACAGCTGAATTTTGTAGGGAAAAAACCCCCCACTGTAGCACTACAATACATTTTTGATTTTTCTTTAATCTTTATGCTGAATAATTAATTTACTTTGTTGTTTCTTCACACAAATTGACCTAGTTGGTACTTATTTAATCATAGAATTCAGGATTTAAATTTATTTATTTTATTTTTAAAATATTTAGCAGTAGAAGTGTTGTCCTCCAGGAGCAGCTTCCACATCTCTGCATACTGCTCACTAATATAAACTAATGAGCTCCATTAAAGATCTGCCCACACAGTTGCAAAGAACCACCTATTAATCTGTCATCTTTGAATACTCTGAGAAAATTAAGACCACCAAGCAGCCATGAATTCGAAAATGAAAAAGGCAGTACCAAACCTATTATATTCTAAAGATGAATGCCAAATATGTAGAAATTGACTGGTGACTAAATCCCACTGATGTAGTTCAGTAAAGTAACCCAGAAGCAAGACAGGGTAAATGTGGGCTGAAGTCCTTGCTCCTTTTAGGTCAGGCAAGTTCTGACATGGGAGGATACCAGAGATCTGTATTTTTGAAGCAGGAGTTCAATTAAGACTTCAATTATTAGCAAAATAATTCTGCCAAAGAGTGTGCATTTTAATACAAGGTCCATTTGGTTACACTTTGGATTGTGATACAGAGAATTCTTAGGCTATTTATGGAAAAGATATTTTCTCCTGTACTGTTGCAGTTTTCTTGGTACATCCTTTCTTGATTTAATAGGAAGCTGTTCACCAGCTAAATACCCAAAGGGTCGCATTCCATGGCAGTAACAACCTGGATTAATTCTAGATGGGTTACTTCGTGTGGAAAATAGTCAAGAATGTTCAGATTTACCTGGTAGAATAATTTTGGGTTTAAGCAGACTTGTGACAAATGTATTGTAAAAATTAATATCCATGACTTTCATTGTTTTGATTAAATTTGACTTGTGCCACGATAGAAATTTTTCATTCCCGAGTCCAGCAATGAGGATTTTGATGTGAGTATTCACATCTGCTTGTTTGAAATTGCTTTATGCTATTATCACTTCAAACATCCTAAAATTTAGCATTGCATTAAAAAAAGTCTGAGGTTGTTTGTTTGCTGGTTCTTTTTTAATAGTTTCATTTTTATAAAATAATTATCCATAGCCAGCAGAAGTATACTTGATCCCTTTTTTCTAAATTGTCCTGTTGTTTGGAAGAGGCAGACTGGGGGCAGATTTCTGTGTATCTCTTGGGGGTGGGATAAGTTTTGGTGGGTTTTTTTTTTTTGGGTTTTCCTGCCATCAAGCCACTTTTTGTATATGTGAATTCACTGGGGGCATCTCTGAAGAGGGAAGCTCACCAGCTGCAGCAGTGGGGTTGGAGTGGCTGTTGCTTTATGTCTGCTGCAGTTACCTTACATATATATAATTAGTGAGCTCACTGCTGACAGGGGTGTCATATTGTTGTTGAGAATAAAGAGTTTGTAGTACTTGGGGCTATAGTTAGTTGGTACTAATTTTTGTATTCCACTGGGTAAGCTTTGACAAAGACCTGTCATTTCCCAAATAAGCCATTCTTTTAAGAGAACATCTGTTGAAAGAGGCAATTTAAAATCTCCTTAAAATCTAGGGCATAATTAACACTATAGGGATACAAATATTAGTTTTCTAGAAGCTATTTCTTTTTTGCTTTATCTTGATGTTCAGTAGCCTTTTCAAGGTTTTTTTTTTTCCCCTCCTTTTTTATTGCCATTTGCAATTAATATGCAATTCTACATTTAGTACTAACAACTGAACTAAAGCAGTAAAAATACTCACTGTAGCCCACTGATGTTAATTGAAAAAGAGAGAAAGTCCTGCAGCAGGGTGGCATGGCTGTCTTCAGTGACAGCAGGTTAAAGATGTAGGACATCTGTGTTTTTTGAGGGCTCTTTGGATCTCAGTATTAAACCATTTTTAAGCAGTGTCTTATGTTATAGTTATTAAAATTAACTGAAAAAATCTGAAGTTTCGACAAAACAAATTGGAGTAAAAGCATGGTATCTTCCATCTCAGAAAATCTGATGAAAAAAATGATTATAAATTTTGGATTTAATCACCTGCTGTAGCAGCAGGTGTCTCTAAAGAACTTGGTGTGAACACTTTAGCAGCTTTCCTGGTCACAGGAAACAGCAGTTGCTTGCCTGTTTATTTGCTAACAAAGTGGGAAAAAAGCATGTGAAATTCATCCCTTTTATAAGCTGAAGCTGATAAAACACTATATTAGGCTTCGAGCCATTATCCTTAATATTGGCTTTTAGCTATGTCTATCCCTTCCTTACTTGTATGATTTATAGTGAGATTTTTGCAGCAGGAAAAAGTGTCTTCATTAATGCTCTTGTTAAATAAAAATGGCAAGTACTGCTGGGCTAAAACAGGAAAATATATCCACACTTTGGGTCTGAACATATTTAAGAATATGGAATATGAATCATGAGTCATTTATGCCTATTTTAACATAGTTCTGTATGTCAGCCTGTTTTTACTAAGTCTCCTTTTGGGACCTCACTGTCTTTACTGATTATTAAAATTTAACTTTTTCTTACATTATTTGAAAATACCTGACCACAAGGCTGAAGCAAACCATTGCCTCTGAGGAGATGGCAATGAAAATGGTGTAGTCTCAAATCTTGTATATTTAATTAAAATGGCTACTATACAGAGAAGTAGTATTCCCACACTGGAATTCCTGTTATTCATTACCTTACTTCTTTCTGGAAAATTGCAAATTTATTCTTTATATAGCTCAGGCATAAAAGCTGTCTGTTGCACTAATGTGGAAAATGTTTTCCTATTACACTGTTTCCATGCAAATAACAAATTAATGCAGCTTGTAGAAGAATCTAATCACTGTAATTCAACATTCAGGGGAGCAAAAAATGATCATACTTGTCTTCACTCTTCCAAGAATGACACCAGATTTCAGTTTTTTAATGCATGGCCTATTTAGCTCATTAGTTTTAATATACAGGTTTAAAAGTCTTTCCTTGAGCAATAGCTTCAAAATAAGATGTTAAGCTCCCCAAGTCTGTAATCTCATCCCAAGATGTGGTTATGGCCTTGCAGCTATCCTGCTATTTTATGCCCAGTCTTTACACATCAATCTTGTATTGTATTACGTCTTTGAGAGATTTAATTTATGCAGTGGGTCATTACAGCTTTCATTTGCCCGTACAGAGGGACCCTGGGGACAAGAATGCATTAAAAATCCACTGCCCCCCAACCTTTTTGGTGATTTAAGTCTTAACTGTGCTGCTGAACACCCTAATTTGAAAAACGGGTTAGTTTACCAAACTTGTTTCATGCCATATCAGAAATCAGCAACTTCTAAAGCCATCTTTAACTGCTGGCAATCTCACCTCTGCTGAATTTGGCTTCCGCTCCTTTTACACCTTCAGCATGGTTTTAGACATGTCTGCAATCACTTGTTCTGACTGCATTTATTCTTTGGCCTTTTTGTTGGTTACTGTAGACCCCTTGAGTGGCTTTTGCCATGGTTTGTGTAGCCTGTGTCATGCTGCTGTCCCTTTATGCACTTCTTTCAAATTCCAACATGATTTAGGGTCAAAGAAGTTATGGTGATCTGTTGAGTGGGAGCACAGCAGCTGCCCTCCCACAGTGTTTTTTATTAGTTCTACCTTGAAACACATTCAAAAATGTAAAGTAGAGAAGCAAAGGAGATCAAAGCTCTTTCAGTGGAGGACCTGATGCAAAAAGATCCAAAAGTGGGACTGAATGATTTTTGACTGGTTTTTGTCAAGAACTGGAAAATGGTTTGAATGTAATTTTTTTCTTTTTTTTGTAAATCTGGAACTTTTTCAAATCCTGCCTTGAATTTAAAAAAAAATAAAAAAAATAGGTCTCATGCTTCCTACTCTACTCCCACACCAAATTAATTTCTGTTTCTTGGTGAGAATTTAGTGTTAAAGGAGTGTGTCCTTGTTGGTCTTAACAGGCCCAACTCTTAGTGGGATTGTGGATGCACAGCTCCTCTTATGTTGTGATAATAATTTGAAAAAACTGACTTTTAAAATCTAGACAGTAACAGTTCTTTGGAAATGCTAAGTGAAATAATGAATATAAATCCCTGGTGGTGTGTTTGCTTCTTTCACTGAAGAAAAAACTAAACTACCCAAAAGCTAAAAGATAAACTCATTTAAAATGCATCAAGTTAAATGTTAAAACTTGATTGGTTGGTAGGCAGTTTCCAATCTTGTGTTCTGTATGTTTTGTGACAGCTGTTGTGGGAAATCTGTGAGATGGAATTTGTGTAAGCACCAAAAATGCCTTTTTAAAAATTTTTGTTAAAAGCTCATATTGCACGCTTAACCACACAGTTATAAGATTTTAACTATATGTAACTTTTTAACAGCTCATTGGCTGATAAATGAAAAGGAATTCAAAGCTGAATAGAATACAGAAAAGCAGAAAAACTGCTCATAGTTTCTGGTTTCTTCAGTCAGAGATTATTTTGTTAGATTTTATGAAATACTCAAAATTGATGCTGTGTAAACCCTCATCTGCTGAGTGTCTCTCCTTTTATATTTGCAACAGACAGTTCAGTCTTGGCAAGGATTTCTCCAAAACAAAATGCTAATTAAGATTTTTCACTCTGCTAACGAGATGAAGTTTAATAGGTTCTTCAGGCAAAAAGGATAGGTTCTGTCCTAATGCATTATATTTCTGAACTTGCAATTTATTCAGTAATTAACTTTTCTTGATGACAATGGAAATGCTAGCCTTGCATGCAAAATTCATTTTTGTCTTTGCTAAATGTACGAAACATGTGTGAGTACATTGTATAAGAGATTGGATGAGTGAAACCCCCCAAAACTTGAGGGAACATAATATTTGAAGCTGTTCCATTAACTCTATCAAATTATGTAGCTGATTTGTTTTGTGATGGAGCAGCTTATTAAGCTGAGTATTTTGTGGAAGGAAAGTAGAGCAGAAATGTAGTCTGTAAGTGTCTTGTTGGTGTTCCCTAATTCTTTTCAGAGATATAAACCTGGCATTTTTTCCTTCTTATAATATTTCATAGAATTTACAGTGCTTCTGCATTTCCCCTTTTTATCCTGAGGAGCCAGTTATTCCATCTCTGTCGTATTTAGTTTATTTTGGGCATAAAATACTAAAGTTTCTACAGAGTTGCTCAGCAGGGGAAGCCACCCCCAGGCTCTCCTTGAGTCCCCACTTTCCTGTATTAGCAGTTCTCTGTATTCAGTGTAATTCCTGTGCATATATTCCCATTGTATGTCAGCCCAATGCCTGCCAGAAGTACCTGAAATAAACTGTCTCAAATAAAACAGCTTTTTAAAACGTGATACCCTAAAACCAGTGTAAACTTGAATCCTCTTTTCCTCATATAGGAGTCTGAAGTTGAAACCAGAATCACTAAGTGATTTGTAACATGTATTTCAACATCCAGAAGTTCATTAAAATTTCAGTGCTGATCTGTGAAAAATACAGTTTATTAATAATAAAAGCATTTGCAACATCTTCAAGGCACAGCACAAATATCAGCTTGGTTTTGTGATGTAATGTGCATGGGTGTGTAAAGTGATGTATTGGTGAATTATCTATCACACACCAATTTTAAAAGGTGTTTGAGCTTCTTATGCCTCGGGGAGTGGCTTAAACAATGTTATTATTCTTGGCTACTGATAACTGCAGTCACTTCCAGATGGGAATACATCACCCTGTGTGCAGAACTCAGGAGCTTCACTTTAATAGCAGTAGTGCCCCATTTCAGGAAATTCCCCATATGACATTAGATTCCATATTCCTGGATATTTATACTAAAATAAAACTAATTGAAAGAATATGTTGCCCAAACCATGTTCACGTTTGAAGTCTATTATTTCAGTTATTAAGGGGTGAATATCCCAAGAGCATTTAAGATCATCCTGAGAATCTTTGTTTATTCTTTGTGGCTCAAACAAATGCTTTATTTAAGAAACTGCAGGATACCAACAGCAAATATGCAATGGACAGTCAGACTCACAGTCTGATTTTTGAGCCATTAGATCAGCTTATGCCAATATTTTATGGCAAAAGATATTTAATAAAGGGTACCTTCATACAGCTTTTCTTTCACATGTATGATTTTTAGAATTCACCTGAAAAAATTTATGCCAAGCACCATGTATTTTAAATAAAATAATTGACTTGTTATTTTTCTGTAGCTCCTCTGTAGGGAGTTGGCAGCCGACTTGGACCTTTTTTTGTGTGTTTATTATCACGTCATATGAATGAAGTAAATATTTCAGTCTCTATATCAGCTTCCAGGACTTAAAAAAATTACCTCCATGTCACATGCTTGCATATGCTCACTATTAAAAGCTAAATTGTTTTTGTGAGGATACATATAGAAGAAAGGAATTCCCTCCAAAAATAGTATGTGAGCATATATTTTATGGGAAACCAACCAACCACCCTGCCCTGCTTTGTAGCTGTAGCTAAAAGTGGTAAGCAGAATTTTTTTCCTTAATTTAAACATTTTGTTTAAGGAAAGTTATAAGTAGATAATATGAGAGGGTTACTATGAGGAGTAGGTAATATTTTGTTTGAAATACTTCAAGATTTGAGGCAATTTCATTCCTTGTGTTGACTTCAGTATGTACAGGAATGTAACATACTATAGATCTTTTAAAGGAAATAGCCTCTAAAAAAATTTGGCTTTAGAGGCCAAAAGCGGCTATTTCTTCATTCATGCAGCACCTTTAAAATGAGATTCTCTAAGTTCTCTGCTTAGGCTTGTCAAATGTCCCACTGAAGCAGGCAGCTGTGCCAGTGTGCAGTGGCAGGGATTTCCCTGCTCTGTGGGCATGTACCCAGATTTGAGGGCTGCCTTTGCCACTCTTACTGCAAACTTTGCCTGTCCTCACATTGGAGTTTGGGCTGGAATTTAAAAAATTATCTCCAATAAGCCTTAAAAGCAGGATGCATGTCATTAGGGAGAATGTTTTAAAACCATTTGGGTACTCTGAAAAATGACTAGAATTTTGAGGGGCTTTTCTACTACAATTTACATTAAATGTTTTAATCAATAATTCAAAAAAAAAATCAGTGAGTGTTTTATACGCAATAGCAAAAAGTAGATCTGTTTTAATGCTACAGGAAACATTTGCTATGAAACTTAATTCCTAATTTTTTATTGTCTGGTGGAACATCAGTGTTTTTTTGCAGTGATGCTGTCACTCAGTGTTTCAAGTGAATTGGTTTCAGTTAGACCCTGAGTTTCATATACGAACAATGGACACAAATAGGGAATACTACTTCCATTGAATTCATGGGGTCTGCATTGTCTAGTCCTATTTGTTAACCTATAAAATTTCCTAGATTATAACTCTTCATTTTTCAGCTTTTTTTCCCTTTGTGTTGGGGCTCCAGCACAACCAACAACCCAGACCCCTTCATATCCCCTGTAAATCAAGGTGTTTGCTGCTGACATCCTCTACTGTCAGCTTAGGAAATATCAAACCACACCTGAACAAAGCACCCTGCAGTTCTTAATTACTGAATTTTTTTCAGCTGTCAGTGTCTTTTACATTCACTGCACTCTTCCTCTCTTCTTGTATTAGGGTGCAACACAATCATGTTTGGGTTGGTAAGGACCTTAAAAACCATCTAACTCCAACCCTCCTGCCATGTGGTGGAGGAGTAACATTTAAAGTATTTTATTTCCTTTGTTTTGTGTGTGTGTTCTGTTTAGGCTCTTGTTGCAAACTTACAGGCTGCTTTTCAAAGTTTGAGATTTATATTCAGTTTGGAGTGACCTTGTCATTGTCTTCTCTCTACATCTCCCTTAACCACGCATAGCAAACCTCCCTTGTGCTGGCATGGTAACATCTCTAAATGTCTCTTTTATAAATCTTTCATTCTCTTAAGCACTTCATAGTGAAGAAAATTGTCTTGCAAGCAGCCTTGCCCTCATGGTGCTCAGTAAGACACTGCATGTCTGTGTGCTGCCTCTGAATACCTTTACTGAAAAGCTCCAAATTGCACAACTTGAAAATCACTGGTTCATCTCCAGTTTAGAGCCCTAATTGCCAAGGTATTTATCCCTTGTAAATTGTGCAGTGGAATCTCTGGAGGACTGGAAATGGAAATAGGTGTAAAGACATTCCCTGATTCTGTAGCCTTTCACTGATCTAATTTGAACCCGATTTCTAGCGAGGATGACTTCAGAAATTTGTAAAGAACACTCCATCAAATTAAATGGGAAAAGGAAGGAATTTAATGTTGCTTATCTTCTTGAGGGACTTGGGATTTTGTACAGGTTCACAACCAAAGTGCATTTGCCACCGAACAGATATTTATTTTAACCCAGAAAAGTTTCTTTAGTAGAGATGTCCACTGTTGGGAACAAAACCACTCCAAAGTGATTATGCCACCTTATTGCTTAGATATCCTCATATATTTCTTGTTATTCTAGTTGAGTACTACATTCAGACAGAGGTTGCCAATAAAGTTTATTGTAGGAGCTAAGTGTCAATATCTGTAGTACCCCCCGCCTAGGGTGCTTGTAATTAAAATGCCACAGATAGTCTGGGAGAAGCATGAAAATTTGATGGCAAATTGATTTCAGGTTCATCTTGAAATTTGTCCTCAGCTGGACTCAATACTGCTGGCAGACATTGGATGGCTTTTGTCAAAAGGGTTTGCTGGGATGAGACAGAGATGCCTTGATCTGAATATTAAATACAGTGCTCTGCTTATGACAGTTTGCTTACTGCTAACATCTTCCTTTTTATACACATTTTATTGTGTGGGGAATGTTTAGGGTGGCAGCGCTCTATTTTACATATATTTTATAAATATTTTGGCACACTGAAGGGCTGATTTACACTATTAGCTTCAAACCTAAACATACAGCCTCAAAACTTCTGAATTCTGCCAATATTCCTATGTTTGAGCTGAGCTACACAAAGCAAAAGGTGCTTGATAAGGTAATAGTCAAAATTTGTGTCAGTGTTTGCTGGAGGAGGGAAATCCCATGTAAAATAATCCTTATTTAAATGAAAAAGCTCTTTTTCTTCTTGTCCGCAAATAGGTTCATTCGTAAAGAAAGTACTTGGTGAAAATATAAAATACCTTTTCTGCTGTCAAGTTAAAATCTTATAGTATGTCCAGTGTAGGCCTTTATTTTTACAGATCTGTTCTTAGCAGCAACTTTTGGCTTTATTAGTTATTTAAACTCATGAAAGAGAAATGATTATTTAAAAGTATTTTACAAAATGTGACCACTGCTGTGAGTTCAGAAAATAAAGAAAAATATTATTTGTTTGAAATATGTTCTGTCTTTTAAGAGCACATATTTTTGCTAGTATTATTCCAGAAATAATTCTGGTTTTCCTCTTTTTTTGGTAAAGCAACTGTGCATGTTGCTCAATCCCAATAGTAACTTAGTCTTTACATATATTTTAATTCATAAAAAATAGACCAAACAACACTTAAATGGCTGAAGTGGTAAGAAAAGGAAGATGAGAGTGGGAGAACTGGTGGGAAAGGGCAAATTGGACGGAAGCTGACTGGTGGGTGTCATCCCTGCCCGTGGCAGGGGAACTGGAGTTTAATGATGTTTAAGCTCCCTTCCAACCAAGCCATTCTGTCATTCTGTGAAAGAAGTGAGAGGAAGAAATATCAGAGTAAGAGTGGCTGCTGTGGGCTGTGGATCTCTCACCTGTGGAAAGATTAAGTGAGGGTTTATCATGACCTCCTGGCAGGGCATCTCCACTTGAATTTTCAGCTCAGTATGTGGACCACAAATACTGAAGTGGTATAAACTGTTGTTTAATAGAACTCAAACTTTGGTAGCACCTTAATATTTCTCTATGTCTAAATGATGCAACCTTTTGCAAAATAAAAAAATAAAAAGTAATTTTGGGCTTAGCTGGAGGTCTTTTGGTTCTAGTCCTATTGGAAACGAACTACTGTCATGATAGAAATTAGGCCTGGAGAGTGTAAATTTATCGTTTTGTTTCATTTTGATTTTTGGAATGCCTGAACTGTTCACTCTAACCATTTGATACTCTATTCATCTTATCCTTCTCCTCCCTGCAATATTTAAAACTCAAATAATTCTCACCTTCTGCACTGGAAGGAGACTCTCTTAGGTGCCCGAGATCCAAACTGAAGTATCTGATCTCATTTCAAATGGTCAATTTATTTCCTCCTTTCCTGACACAGGTGAAATTGTGTTTTTATTTCCAGCTATGATAGATTTGTTCACTTGGTAAATATTATATGGTACAGGAGTCTTTATTTTTTCATATAATCTTTGTTTACAAAGTCAATACAATCACTTGGAAAATATGTAGCAAACACTGCAGTATATTAGAATCTTGTGTATTGTGTTTGCTGTAGGTACAAATTCAATACAGCAACTCTCCAACAATTGACATGTCAAGTAATATATCAACTGTTGGTATATTACTTTTTGCTCATCCTATTACTACTTATCAAAACCAGCTCACCACCCACACTCCCCTTCTCATTAAGGGCTATTTCTCCAGGAGGCTGAGCAGAATCCAGCCTGGCTGATGGGAAGTGCTGTTTCTCAGGAGCCTTGGCAGAGATGTCATGTTTGGAACAGATCCGGGTCCCAATTTATTATCAGGGCAGAAATCACACAGAGGCAACTGAATTTTTAATGAAGAAAATTATTCTCTTAATTCACTTGGAGGAAAATTAATTTAAATGAATGGTAAACCATTCCCACTCAAAAATAGTTTCCCACATATAACAACATAAATGTAAGTGAAAGGGGACTTTTGCATATTCTGAATTAACTTTGCTGTTACTTCTGCTACTGTAGTTTCCCTGCATATGTGTTTTTTAGCCTTTTCTCTCAATAGTGAGTTGTCTTGTGTGCAGTGAAAAATACAAGAAAAATGGATTGTAAATGTGAGTTGTATCAGGTGACCTTCATTCTGCTCCTGACCTGTTTGAGTGACTTTAGCCTCTCATTTTTAGCTGTCTGTGACTGGAAAGCATGGCACCTACACTTTTATATTTCACAGAATGTTTGAGATTCGTAGCTGAAAACTTTTGTATGCTTGAGGTTACTATTAAAAATGAAGCTTTAACATTATCTTTTTTGGCCATCTTTCCTACCTGCTTGTTCTAATTGTTTGTCCTCTGAGGGTTAATCATTTAGAGAGTATTAGTACTTTTTTTTTTTTTTTCCAAGGCACAAAGTTTTGTCAGGTGAACCAGTCTATAGACTGTGATGAAAAACAGTTGTTTTGGGTTTTCTTTATGGACAGCTGACAGGACTGTTCTTGCTTTCTTGCATTCAAAGAATTACAAATCATGAGTGCCAAGAGGTGACACTTGTTCTTGAGCTTGGATTCAAGCTGTCTTTCATCTTGCCCAGTGTTACAGCCCTTTGAGAATTCACTGTATTGTGAGAAATAGGGATGATGCTAATATGACATATATTTATTAGAGGTAAAATAGCCTTATTATTTTATGTCATTGTCCTCCTTTCTTCTTCAAAACTGATGTGCAAAGTGGGCTGGCATTTCTTCTAGGGAAGCTGGAACATCTGTTTGTCATCAGACTTGATTAATGCCCATAGAGGGATGGAAATGAACATTTTGAGGACTGAGTAAGTTTTCTTGCCATCACACACCATTGAACAGTATTTGGTTGATAGCCCAGTTTCTGGAAGCTGGCTCCTATTATTGGTGACTTTATAGTTGTATAAATTTGTAGTTATATTATAGTTATAATTAATTTACGGGTTGATCCAGGTTGAAACACTTCCACTACCACCCAACACCATGATTTTGCAGTGTTTATTTGTTTGGAAGTTATTTAGGATAGTATTTTTTTCCAAGTCAGTCAAGATTATTTGCATCAAAGCTTTGGAAGGAAATAGAGTGATTTACTATTATATCTAAGCATACTTAGGTTCTTTTTCAAGCTGTTACAGCTTTCCCATATATCTTTCAGTTGCCTCTCAGTTCTTCATTCTAGTCCCTGCCTCCTCTTTCAACTCCTCTGAGAAAAATAGGAACAAAAATACCTAAAGACAAGGTGAGATGGATGTTTAAAAACTGACAGAATGAACAGAAAACTATTTACTGTTGTATTGCTGTGATTAACTGATATATGAACATGAAATACAGTAATAATTTGGAAAGTCCTCCTCTCTGTGGCTCTGTGTTGGATACTGAGCAATAGCAAGGATCAAAAATGCGTACAAAAGATTTTTTTTTTCAGTCATGTCCTGTTATCCCAAATAAATCTTCACATTCATCCTTGTAATCACACTTGTGATATTTTCCTACAGAACAGCAATAATTAAGCTGCACTTTGAATACAATCTCATTATTCAGTATACAAAGTCATTGCTATCTTTGAGCCCCTCCCTGCCTTCAAGAACTATTACATGACCTCCAGATCTCTCTTAGACTCCATGTATTACTATTAGAAGACATCCACACTGGGAAATCACTCTGTTCCTGTTTTTGATTAATATTTTATCAGCCACAAGAGGAAATGGTATTCTTTAGCAACACTAATAAGTAATTGAGCAGATGAGATGTCCCTGCTACTTTGAAAAAGCTGCATGCAGAGGCTGTAAAAGAACAGCTTTAGATATGACAAGATACTAAATGGAAAAAAAACTCCTAGAAGGTACTGTCTACAGTGAACAGTCAGTAAAAATATCAGCAGAAAATGAATAGTTACAACGTCATTGTTTGCATTAGGTTGTCAGGAACATGGTAAGAGGGTCTCTTATTCAAGTTGGTGTTCAGAATATATATTCACAGAGGTGATTGATCCATTGGCTTTAGATAAATTTTAAAGAGAGTCAATGAAAACCACGTACAATAGACAGTGGGACCTGATAGTTGTTAAATAGACAAGTTGTTCAAAGGCTTTTTCTGCTGCTGGTGGGAAACATCACGCAATGCACCATCAACAAATACTTAGGGCTGACATTTTAAATGCTTATTAACTAATTGAGGGTTGTGTGTATGAACTGAAGGAAGCTGTTGGTGTGAGCAGTTGTATTTCAGTGAATAACTCACGTGACAGATCTCTTGGCATATCTGTCTCTTTTGCTGGCTCTGATGGAAAAGTCTTCATTTAATATTTTATTTCATTTTACTGTGTTTTCCTGGTTTCCTGGGTCAATTTTTCATGAATGGAAAAGCTAAATTTGGAAAGCCCTATTGCATTATTGGCTCACAGAAATTCTATTGATTGATATACTTACAGAGAAACACCTGTGATGAATCATTTTATACCAAAGTAAGTGAAGTGAAGACACAAGAAAAAGATGTCTTAGACATCTAAGATTCACTGTTTCTTCCTCCAACAGGAATATAAGCTTTTCTGCTCTTACTGGAAGGGATATTGGAGCAAATGTTGGCAGTACAGTCATGATGATGCTGTGCTGATTTAAGATCCCTGTCATCCAGTAATTATTTTCTTTTGAAACTCTGTAGGAAATTTCCAGGTATGTGATGTTACTGTTTTTGTATACTATTGGTGCAGTCCTTTGGGTGCTTATAACCAGCTATGACTTTTCAAGCCTAAATTATAAACTGGTGAGAATTTGTGTTGTCCCCAAAACAGTAGAGGAGAGGAGTATGATAATAATAATACCATTAGTCCTTATGGTTTCAGGAGCACTTCTGCCTCAACCATGCACGAGAAGTTACTTGGTTTGAGTCTTTAAAATCTGCAGCCCTTCACCGAGATTGCAAACAAGAAATGTGAAGTAATGGATTAACTATCTTGTTATAATAATTAAATAATGTACATAAAATCTGAGGAGTTATTAAAAAAACCTAGGAATTACTCTTACTTTATTCCCAAAGTGAGAGAGATGTGTGTGTATAGGGACTACTCTGTATCTTAATGCTAGGATTAATGCTAAAATGGACGTTATGAATTAATCATGGGATTTAATTTACCAGAATTATTTTTTTGGCATTGAGCCCCTGTAATTAGCATTTTAAACACGAGTGTTTTTGGTGATCTTTATGACAGTCAAAGCAAAACCTTCTGTCATTAGTTTCTTCAGAATTGTTTAATAGGCAAGAACTAATTTTGCAACTCGATTTGAAAATGAAATGGTTTGTTTAATGTGATGGGTGATAATGGCCTCCTTGAGTGCAAGTTGGTCTCATTTCTGTAAACTCGTTTGGTTTAGCATTCACTGAAAGCTTTAGAGAACTTGGGCAGAAGGAGGACAGAGTATTTCATTTTCTTCCACGTGCTCTGTGTTCTAGTGGGATGTTTTGTGCACACACAGCCATATTGTGTTAATCACCATGTGGCTCAAGTGTTGGGTGTGTTTCAGACTGCACATGTGAGCTCAGGCATCAACCAGTCTCCTGAAGGCAGGTGTGGAGCAGAGAATACCAACAAACAGAATATTTTGTTGACTTTAATAAGTCAGGTTGCTCTCCTTTTTGTCCTTAACTCAAATTAAAAAATAAAAATAATAATAATAAAAAATGTATTATGGTTGAATATGTGTATAATTTTCCCCGCCTAAATATTTAGCCAAAGATGGAAATAATTGATTTATCCCATATCCATCACTGCTGCCCAGCTGAGATGCACTCAGCAGGTTTATTTTGTCCTTTGGAATTCGCCAGCTGTGTGCTGTGGGCTACCAAGGGCTAGGAACTGTTACTCCAGTGGCCACTAGCAGCAAGTAGATAATATATTTTCCCTTCCTCTAATAGTTAATAGAAAATGAGAGGCTGACAGGGTTATCCAAGTGAGAAATCCTGGTTTTCCATTCATTTCCCCTGGGTAAATCATACTTTGTATTTTACAGGTGCACCTGAGTGCCCAGCAGTTGTAGGTCACAGTCTTCACTTTGCCACTCCTGATTTGTCTAAAAGGAAAAACAACTTGCTGGTACTCTTGGCATGGTGGAAAGTGTTATCCACTGCTGGGTGGGGATGTCAGCAGAGTCTCAAGAATAGGAGTTTGTAATTCTAACCAGAATGTTCTGACTCTTTCATTTTTGCCCCACTGAGTCACTGAGCTCTGTGTCCCTGGAGATCTCTGCCTGGTTGTGAGTGGGAGCAAGGATTGAAATGGATTGAAATGGGTTGAAATGGGTTGGAGCAGGGCTGAGAATGCCTAAATGTTGCAGAGGCCTCGAGTGCTCAGCCATGCTCTTAGACTGCTTTGCTCCATTGCTGCTCTCTCCACTGAGCTAAGCTTGTGTTTATTTTCAGCTGTTTGGAGGGTACCAGCAGTGCAAAATGAGATGCTCTTTCTCTCTCTTCCAGACTTCCCTCCCTCTTAAGTTAATTTTCCTTTTATTGTTGTAATTAGAAAAGGGCTTTGATCACAAATGTAGTCTTGCTCAGAGTTCAGAAACAAAGTCGTGCTTGGATCTTGGGGATTTGTGTGCATCCCTCAGATATAAATGGTAAACAGTGCTCCTTTACCCCCTCTCTCACAAGCATGTGAGAGCTCTGACTTGCAAGCCCTTACCCTGAGACTGCAGTAATTTCATTAGCCAAAAGTGTAATTACATTATGAGAAGAAACAGCAGTCTCGGATTTCATGACCTCCTCTGTTTTCTCCCCAGTGTGCCATAATCTAGATAAGGCTAAAGTTAGGTTTGGGTTTATTTATATATTTGAAAATAATGTGATCTCTCACAGCCATGAATTAGATATGATGAAGAAAATTAATCAAGATAACTCACGAGCTTGATATTTGTGCTGCTTTCAAATAACATCTTTTTTTTTTTTTTTTTCACTTTACTACACCTTACCTATTTTGTCTGTCACAGTTCCTGGAAGGAGAATTAACAAGAACAATAGATGGGAGAAGAATTATGCTTCTCATTGTTATGAGAAAGAATTGATTAGTTGTAGTTAATTGGTGTGGTTTCTGAGTTGTAACTACACTACCCTGTGGTGCTACACATCAGACTATCCAATGACTGTCAGGGCTCCATGGGATATTGATGGAGTGTATTGCAGACACTTCCTCCTTTCCTTTAACAGCTTTTAAATCTTCTATTCCTGTAGAATGTTGCAATCAAATCCGTAAGTATTTGCTTTTTTATCACACCTGTTGTAAATAGCATCAAATGAATAGTATTTAAAATAGAATTTTCTTAGCTTCTATTGTAAGTGTATAATCTTAGCACTTCCATAAGCATCCAAGAGGCATCCTAGAGGTGTTTGTGTGAGTTAGTTTGGACACCAATCTGGCAGAATCACTATTTCCTACACAGAAGATTTTTTCATCCCAAATTTGGCTTAGATTTTGAAAAGAGCAGGTCATCTATAATTGATACGAGAGTCTGTGGGAATTATGCTTAATTGTGGAATGTTCAGTAACTGCTCTTGAAAGCTGCAAAGTACATTTTGGGTTGCTGTGAGCCAAATTTTAATGACTCTCCTGCCCCAGTGCTGCTGTCTAAAATTGAGAGTCTATCTGAGATACAGCAATTTATTTTGTCAATGTGTTTTCCAGTGTGTGTGTGTGTATATATCAGTACAAGAGGGTCTTAGATTGCTTAGTTTATGTAGGTAAATATAAGATCTAAAATATTCCAGTTTATATTCATCCTAATGATCTTGTGGAAAATAAAACAATCCCGTTTTTGTTCTAGAGAATTTGAAATCGGAGACAAGATAGAGCCAGGGCTTCCAGTCCCTGTTAATTATTAATGAAAAGTACTGTGTAAATACTAAAGCAGAAAAAGTTTTAATGTCTTTGTTCCTATGCTACAGCTGAATCTCCTGACAGAGACAAGCTTGGCTGGGGCACCTCCCATGAAGACCTGAAATCCACTCCTGGTAGCTGAAGTGATTTTATTCAGACATAGGGCTCAGTGCTGAATGAGGTCTGAGGGTTTATAATCAGGATTTTGGCTTTCTGCATTGGTTATTACTCTTGTTTTTGAGAGCAGAGTTACCTGCTCTAGCCAAGATCATATTTTCGTTTATTGAATGTACCCTGCCATTTTTTCCCCTGAATTTTTGACAGGAGCAGATACTCTTGATTTCAAAAGCCAGAGTTCATTATGTTATTAAAACCTTTTAAATGTCTGTCTACTTCTGCTCTTTATAAACTACTGCATTTGAGACAACAACTAGCTTGCTGAAGTGTGACAGGTAGCAGCACTAAGTTCAGGACATTCTTTGTGTTTGTTTGAAGAAGACTGTAATTTTTAATGGACTGAAAATAGACATTTCATGTCTATTTACATTTCAAATCTGAATTAATAAATCTCAAGTTCTTCTATATCTGCCTATAGCTCTCAGGATTCACTAAGCTGTTAAAAAATATTTTTGTTTCGTCTCCAAAGCAGTGCATTGACATGCAAGTGTGAACTGAAGTGTGTGCACCAATGCTGTGACTGCACCATTGTAATGAAGATGAAATGACTGTAATGATGACCTTTCTGTGCCTTTGTCTATACCATGCCCTTCTCTTTAACTGAACACCTTTCAAATGAACATGTTCTGAACTCTTGAACTGTTCATTCTGTTCACTGAGCTTATTGCTCAATCTGCAGTTTATCATTATGTGTCTCCAAAGACTTTGTGTTTCCTTATATTTGACATCTAGATGGAATTTTTCATAACCCTTTACTAGTCATAAATTGGATTGTTAGGGGATTAAGTTAATCTTGTTTCTTTATAGTAGACTCAGATTTTTAAAGCCCTAATTTAGAGAGGTTTCTTTATTTGTTACTCTGCAATCTGCAAGAATGGAAAAAACCTTAATGCTATAAGATTCTGTATTGCTGGAATTATTTATTTCTGCTCATTTTGAAGTGAATAGTACCTAAGAGGTACACTTGAAAAGTTGTTTTGTCATGTTTTTCCCATATTACTATTTCTTCCTTTCTATCTAAATAGCAACCTCTGAAAATGATCCAAAGCAGTGCCTCATCAGATAAGCAGTGTGTCAGTGAATGGAATGCAGAAGAATGTGTATTTTTCTTGTTCCGTTGGGAAGGGAAACAGGAAAAAATGACTTACCACTTGCAGAAAATTGTTGTGGTGTGTTAGTCATAACTCACCTTTTGGTTTCTTTATTAGAGGTACTCCTAACAATTTATGTACTTTTTATTAACCAATTAACAGCTCATATTAAAAGTGAAATTAGGGCAACAAAAACCTACATATTTTTAACAGTGCTTTGGATCTTTCTGGTGTCTAGTGGTAATATTGCAGGTAATATTCTTTTATTTAATTGCTTCAAATAAATTTTTTGCAGGAAACCTAAATATTCTGTGATATAAACTGTGTGATAAATTCAAGAAATCAAAAAAAATTTTGATATCCTGAGAATTATCTAGCTGCTCTGTATTGAGATAATGGTGCCCAGATCCTCAAAATAGGAAGATGGTGCCTACCACAAATTGAATTGTTAAAACCAGTTTATAATATGCAGAAAGCAGAATATTTAAGGCATAAGTTAAGACTAAAACATAAATATTACTTAAATACAAAGGATTATATTTAAGCAACACACATTTATTTCTTTAACAAATAAACCTTTTTAGCCTTCTCTCTCCAAAAGGCTCAGAAATGTCAGACTGGTCATAGAAAATGAAAAATCTTGAGTTGTTCCTTGACCTCTTTTATGATCCCTGCATCCCTAAACTCCATCAATGACTTGAACTCTGACCCTGAGAATGGCAAGATGTAATTCTTCATCTCAATGTCATAAGCCCCCACATTCTACTCTGGGCATTTCAGATTTTTATTTGTTCATTCATATGTAGTTCATGTCAGCTAGTATCGTACATAAGGTTGAGGCTTTTAGAAACTCTTAGATTTATCTAATCCTATCTCTAGTTTTCCCTTTGGGAAAAATTTAATGCTATTTGGGCATTATTCTGCTTATTTCCTTCTGGTTTACTCTTTTCATTTATTGACTCATTGCTTCAGTGCTGCCCAAACCACCCCAAAACCTTTTAAATATATTGTTTTAAAGCTGCAGATAATGAAGATTATAATTACAATTTGCCTATTTATGCAGCTGTACCTGTGCATGGTCAGTAGAAACAATGGCAAGGGATAGGACTGCATTAAGAAATCAGCTGTGGAGGGAGGACCTGAGGGACAGAACAACTGAGTCTGGCCAGGTGAGGATGGGAAAGTGTCCCGTGTTTGCCAGAAGCCATTTCAGCCTTTGTTCTAGGCCAGGAGAGGATGGGTGTGAGCAGAGACCCTGGCACTTTGTCTTCTGCCTCTTTGATGCTCTGTAAAGGTAGAGAAAGATATTACCTGCTGATATGTTAGATACTTCATTTTTAAATGATCATAAATTTCTGCCGGCGCTTAATAAGAATAGGTTTACAGTGCAGAGGAAAAGTGAATATACTGAACCAGGGGAATGCTTAGGGAAAGGGAGAAATTATTTATAAAGAAAGTCTGAAAAGGTGGGATTGCTTATCTGGGAAGCAGCTGATAGTTGGGGGCATCAGACTGATTTTCAAAACAGTGTTGGAAAGATTAATTGGAAATGTTTCATGTATACTTCTATCCCTAAGAGAAGTTGGGAAATGCAGATTTAAAATTGTTAAAAGGAAAAGAAAATGCCCAGAAAGATCTGTCTGCTTGTGGAACTCCACTCCTGACCGTGTAGAAGGCCAATCTTAGTAATCTCATAAACAAATTAAATATTGATAGTAAAACCACACCAAATTGTTTTAATAAATATTTTGCACTTACTTTTGAAAAACAGTCCTTTAACTGAATATGGCATCCAGAACTAGTCATTTTCAGAGAAAATACCGTTTATTTTCATAGTAGAGCACTGACTGGTTAAATCCTTGTGACTCCTGTCCATCTCTGGTTTTGCCTGTTTACACCAGGGGCAGATGATATGTTTATTTTGGAAATATAGACTTGTTAATTGTCTTACTGCCCTTTTCCATCAACCCAGCTGTTGATAGCATTTTATGACTGTATTTCTCAAAATTTAGGTGTAGAAGACACTTGTGTTTCAGTTCTAAATACTGCAGAGACTTCTCATATTACTAATACGAAACTAACTGGCATTCACTGTTTCCAAAGCAGTTTCTCTGCTGTGACATTAATTTACAGTACTGAGCACTGTGGAAACTTTCATCAAACCTAAGAAGTTAGTTTTGATTTGTTACAGCACACAGTGGGTGTTCGTAGCATATGTTTTTATTTAATCCTTCAAAGGGTTTTCAGGAAATAGCAGCTAGCATGTGATGAAATAATATCAAGAGACATTACCAACATTTTAACATGATACGGATCATTATGCTTCGTACATTTTGGAATTATGCTCCATTATATTTGTGGTTTCACTTTGTTCTTCCAAGCCACATTCTGCTTGGTCTTATGAAACAACACATGGCTGGGATGAGGCGCAGTGGAGCTAAAAAGAGTCCTGTCTTAACTTGTAAGTGATGGAGTAACTCCCTCAACAGAGATGCTGCGTTTAGAGCGGAGGCAGAGGTTGGAAAGAACATGAAGGAAATGTCTCTCCTTTGGTCAGGAATGCATCAGTTCTGCCATGCACGTTCTGCCTCGTAGCAAAGAGCTGCACAGAGCTGCTCCTGGGTATTCTGTGGTTCCATTTGTGACTGCTCGTTGAAGTGTGATATACCTTGCTAATGTCTTGTAAAAAAAGGAAGGAAGTTCAGCACCTAAGGAGTGGTAAGATGTGGCAATTACATGGAACTTCTCCACAGAGTCCCTCATAGAAGGGTCAGCATTAGAATAAGGAAAAGGCTATGAGTAAACAGTATAAATGTGATTTTTTTCATGTATTCTACTGCAACACACTTTGGTAGTGCCACCCCATAGCCCCTGATGTGCCCACTATGGGAACTGTGCTGCTGACTAATTCCATGTATTTTTAGAAATCTAACTGAGGTGACTTAAAGGCTTTATCTTCCTCTAGGGTTCTTTAATCCTCCAAAGACAATTCAGGACATCTAAGATTCACATGCCTTAGTTCAGGATGTGAAGCAAAGTAGGCTGAATGTGTCCCAGTTCCTGGGCTGTGCAGTACCAGAGCCTTGCACTGGGATGTGATTTCTTGGGTTCTTCCCTGACCACTTGGCACTGCTCTATTTTCTTCACTGCTGGGGACAGCTGGTGACGTATTTGATTTCAATGGAAAAAAAAAAAGAAAAGGTCATTCCATACCTGGAGTCCTTTCCTCCAAAACAAAAATCTAATGCAGCTTCTGTGGTTTTGTGTTTTGTTTTTTTGATCAAGTGTCTCATATGTTCCTGACATGCCTTGGCTAAATGAGTAGGTTCATCTACATATCCAGTAGAAATATTTACAGCTTTATCAACAGCTCAGTGAACAAAGCCAAATATTCCTAGGAGCAATATATGGACAATTAGTAATCCAGAAAAAGCCCCTCTGGATGTCTGTAGTAAGAGACAGAGTGTGTGTAGCTGTTGCAGGTGGAGGAAGCTCCAGGAGCTCAGGTGGCACTAGGCTGAAAATTACTTCAAGGTAATCTGTAAAATAAATTGTATTTTAGTGTTTAATGCCTTACATACACTGAAACACCTAAAGTGTGCTTTGGATCATATAATCTCTATTACTTTTACACAGTGTATAACATTGATTTGCTAACAAGATATGGGCAACAGTGTAAAAGCATGGGCTGCTTCCTTTCAAGATTTTGTTTTGATTTTAGAAAGAAAAATATTTTTTTTTAAATGGTGAACTGGCAGCTGGGGTATTTGAAACTTCCTTGTACTTAAAAAACAAACAAACAAAACAGGAGAAAGAGACTCAGATGTAAAGAGGAGAAAAATGCACTTTGGATAGGAGTAGATGTCTGAAATTCTATGATCTGAGTTAAGCAGCAGGTCAGATTATGTTCACCAATAGCATCTTTGGGCCTCAAGAACTATAAATTTTTGAAGCACAGTGCAGGCTCCCCAGCGCTGCAATTTCATTCTGACCTGAAGGGGTGAAAAGGTAAAGCCTCTGTGCCCATTCCCTGCCTCCCCAGCAGGCTGAGCCTGCCTGGTTCCTGGGATGTGAAAAACTCCTGGCACAGCAGCAAAATTCCATCTGCTGTGCAGTCACCCCTTCTGCTCAGGGGCCACTCGGGGAATGGAGCCCCTAATGAGGAGGGAAGGTCTCTGTCCCAGGCCTGGTTCCATGAGCTGTTTCCTTGATGGTGGGGAATAATATATTTAAGCAGACTTCCAGCATTTCCCCTCTTGCAGTGGTCACAGTGTTTCCAGTGTCTGAAAAACTCCTCCAGCAGAATTCTTCTCACTTCTGTCATTTCTTTGTTTTTTTGGCCGTGCCAAAAATCAGACATCAACTTTGTCCTGTGCCATTACTTGTTTCACCTCTGCATATCCTACCACTCCTTCAGTCACGCTTCCTGGGTCGCCTGTGCTTAAACAGTTTGGGCAGAAGGACTTTTTCAGGGGAAAGGGTTTTGCTCTTTTAAGCATCTCACTCCTGTATGTGAAATTGTATATAGCAGCAAGATCGTATCTTGACAGTCTAAAATATTAACTGCCTGGAAGCTGTAGGAATGATGTCTTTAATGCCATCCAGAGATGATGCTCCAAGAGAGAAATCACTCACTCGAGTGGTAACAGTTTTGTGCCACTTTGTGACATAGAAGTTGAATAAAATAAGCAGAGGTTGGAGCTCAGGACCCCATTAACAGTTTCTGATGTGTTTAAGCAGAGCTGAGGCTGCTGTCTTGACCTTGGGACTGAGAAGAGCAAATGAAAGTAAAGATTAAAGACATTGTTCAGGAGAAAGCAGGGCTTTGACTGGTTCTAAGTCTGTAGCTCTTTCTCCAAGTTTAAAGCAAAAGCTGTTTGGTTTGTCTTTCATGGGACAGGTGAGGTTAGGGTTTCTCTGATGATCTGGCAGCTTGGTCTATTACATGTTTTTTTCAACCAAACTATTTTGTGTAATAACTATAATGTTAATGGAACTATATGTTATGGTTGAGTTAAGATTTGTCAGTTTGAAAATAAACGTCTTGGCTTCATTTCGACATTTGCCTCTCAGCATCAGTCCGTTAACCTGTCACACACTATAATTTCATTAAAGCCATCATTTAATTGTAAGTTAATGTACAGCTATCTTTTATAGAAGGGCTTTACATACTGCCTGAATAATTTCAATACAAATTTTCAACTGGTGTGATTGAAATGATATGAAAAACTAAATGCCCTCCAAACCCCTGTTTATGAATTCAATGCTGAGAAATAAGATGCAACAGCCACATTATTGTGCCACTGTAACAAGGAGGCACTTTTTCAAATTATAATAAAGGACAGAATAATGATTTAGGTGTCTATGTATATATCTTTGTCTGTGTCTTGTATACGTGCAGCATTGAGATGTGCTTTGGAGGAGTTTCCATTATTAAAAGAAGGACAATGCACACAGTGTAAGCTCTGTATAACTGAAGAAAGAATTGAAATCTACATGCTAATAGCTTTAGTGCTGGTCACAAATAGACTTGTACTTCACATATGAGATACATAAAGCTTATTTCAAAATAAATTCTGGGTAACATTCAACCTGATTGAAACTTTGGAATCTGTATTTGTTCAACTCACACTCAAAAGCGTTTAACCAGAATATCACTTTTTTATATTATTCATGATCATGTAATTCCTGCCTTTAATCTCCTCAGAGTTTCATGTTAAGTCATGATATGCAGTTCAGGGAAATTTGGATCATCCATTAATCATAGTATCTGTACTTTTGTGTCCCTACTTTTGTCCATCTCTTAAATCAGTCACTTGACAGCAGCAGAGATGTGGGGATAGTCCAAGATGTTTGACCGAAGAGGCCTTTTTATTAAACCTGTTTATGCTACAGAATGTATGGATTTGTGTAATGTATGGCAGGCTGAAAAGAAAGTGATAGAAATATTAGCATAGTCATTAAATATGATCCTCTTAGTGCTTCCACTGGAAGCATAGGCATGGATAAGGATATTAAATGATGACATATGTTTAGTAGAATAATTACCTGGGCTAATACAAAAAACCATGAGACAAAATGATGTAGTCAAGTATTCCCTTGTAATTAAAATTTTTCTACCGATCTGCATACATCAAGGGACTGAATTAAGATTTCATAACAATCTAAATCTGGTATTTTCTAAAATTTAAGGGTTTTGTTTTATTCTTTTGTTATTTTAATATTCAGTAGGAACATGGAGGGAAGGTTGAAAACCTTAGAGTTATTAGCTGTGGTTGGATTCTTTTCTTTGAAGTACTGATACTGTCCTTTGAACTTAACTAATCACTTCTAACCATACTAAAGAGGTTGCTTTTTCTTTCTCAACAAGCCAAATGTGTCATTAGTGACATATTTAAATTGATCTTTAAAATATTTGTGAAATGTATGGAAACTGAATTGTGTATTCTTTTCAGCTTTTTAAATTGAGTGCTGTTCCCTCTCCTTTTCGCTCCTTTCCCCAAAAGGCTGATTTCTTTTCCTAGACTCACTCTAACCCTTCTCTTGTCCCGTCTTCTCTCAGCTCCATTCTGTCTTTCCCATCCTAAGTTTACCTCTTTCAACTTCAACTTCTTCACATTTTGTTTCACTTTTCTTACTCATAAAACTTTTTCTTCTAATTTTTTTTTTACTCTA